>JXOR01000123.1:0-135557 GCA_001014335.1 Coboldia fuscipes | reverse complement strand
TTTTTTTTATTTAAACTTCCACTTTACGTGGTGTGGAAAACTTATAGCATACAGTGAATGTATATGTGTATTTCCCTCTAACTTTATTTCCACTTGGTACACATTGGACTTTTTTTTTGAACATTTTCCCATATTTTTCCTTTGGAGAAAGAAAAATGAAAATGCAATGGTACCGCTGTCGTTTATGTGTGTGTTGTATTAGAAAATTTTTAGCCGATGGGTAGGCATCAGAGGCAAAAATATGGATTTAAACACTCACAATCAACTCTCCGTTCCCTTTTGGTATACATATTGAATAATATCCCCCCAGTTTTCTCAAACAAGAAATGGTTGAAATATTATGGATTTCTCACACATTGCGGATTCAGTGTGCAAGCCTGCTGTGTATGGTTTTTTTTTATTCGTATTTCTGTTTGGGGTGTGATGGTGGTTGGTTGCCATACTCCCTCCTGTTTGAACACATACACATCATACTATGGTTGTTGGAAAAACCATCATGATTCTTTTTCGTTCGATGATTCTCTATATATGAAATGGTAACAACAACAAAGAGTGGCAAATATACATTTTCCCAGATATGTTATGTATGATGTGTATTGCTTTATGTTGTCTTTGTATTGAACAGAGTTTTGCCTATGTTATGGATTTTCACCAGCCCAGAGTAACCTCATCCTTTTTAGTGTGTTTGTCGTCGTTTTTCATATAGAAATATTGAGAGAAATAGGATTTTATTTTATATGTTTTAACTGGTGGTGCCTCTCCGGTTTTTCACTGTGTGTGGTCTCTGATGTGCATGTAGTTGAACGGAAAATGCTGGAGCCATTTCCTCACAATGGCGTAGTTAAGTTCACTTTGAATCATATTTTCATTCTGTATATTGTATGTGTATATGTTTTCATCGTACGAATACATACACAGAGATATACACTTCTTTTTTCTGTTTCTGTTTTATTTGGTATAAACGGAAAAGAAGCGGTCGATTGAATAAAATGGAAAATTTTCTACCCTTAGTTTTTGGTATGAATCTGTGGTTTTTCATTTTGTATGCAATTTACGTTTATAATGATTTTCCCAGAACTGAAAATTCAATTGTTTGTGGATGGAAAAAAGAAAACATAACAAACCCTGTTATTAGGCTAAAAATGCGTTTACCAAAAATATGAAGCATTGGTTATTTCTGAGACAATGACAACGACATACCAATGGTGGTTCAATTGAATGCAGTTCTGTTTTTTATATCAAATTCATTGTTTTGATCAGATAATATTCGATTTTTAAATTAATTGACTTTTATATGATATTAATTACTATCAACCGTTTATTAATCTTTTGTATTTTCGGGCATAATTTATGGCTTTTTATTTCAAATTCCATACTTTCTATTGAATTTATCCCAATTATCTATTCCCTAATATTGGAAATTTATGCTTAGAATTTGTACTTGATTATAATTTTTATTTTTAGTTTTAACTAATTTTAGCAATCGTTTGCAAAATAATGAATGTGTTAAATTGAATTTATATCAAATGATTTGAATTTTGTGCGTAGTATTCAGAATGTGTTTCTGCTGTGTTCATGCGAAATGTGTAATTTAACTTTTCGTTACGTTACATATCAACTTTAATTGATATCGCAGTTTTTCCCTTATAAAGTTTTATGGTTGTGGCGCACACCATATAGATCCATAAGAGGGTGGTTTCTGACTGAATTTTATCCAAACGATTTGTTGAACCGAACACAAAAGTCCTAGAGTATGAGTCCAACCGGGTTGATGAAGAATGAGAAATATTACTGGGTGGCATCGACGTATGCTTATGTATTCACTGGCAAAGAGTACATACAATAACGATGGTGCATTTGATGTGTATGAGAATTCATTATATAAAATTTTGTATATTGAATCTTTCATGTAATGTGTTTCAGTGTTGTACATAAAACATAATGAAATTTTATTCTATTGCTTTGGTTCTTATATGCTGTTTGAAACAACTGTATACTAACCCCCTTGTGTTTCATACGAAACTCATACTCTCCCCTTTAAAAAATTCAAGTTTGGGTGATTTGTTTTTGGGGTAATGCCAAAAAATGTTTTCCATTTTGGAAGGTATGAGTAGCATTTGTGAACCTGAAACCGGGCGTTTATTTTGTATTTTACCATCCATTGAATATATCCTGGTTTTACCCTCTGATATATTTATGGCTATATAGAGGAAAATTCGTTGAATATACCAACGGTTATAAAATACATAGAAAAGGAGAGCGAACTTTTCGTTGAGTTTGGTTTTTGTGGAAATTGTCGACACGCTGCGAAGAGCCGAATTGGTTTTTTTCCAAACCATTCCTTTTTACAAGACACACAGCAGCAGCAAAAGGCTGGAAAAAAAATCAATGAAAATGGTTTTCGTTCATGAGATTCCGGAGAATTTGGTAGTAAATTACGAAAAAGCGTTTTGGAAATGGTGTAGGCAATTCTTCATATTGGACACGCTTAATGGAATGAGTTCAGTGAATTGGGCTAGAAAAGAAAAATAAAAATTTTCAGAAAATCTCTATGGGGGCCAAAAGAAGAAAATAAAAAGAATGGTAAAAGATGGATGAGCCTAAATCGAATGGTTTACTTCTATGTACGACGTCATAGCACTGTAGTTACACGATGAGTTAAATGTTTTGGTTGTTTTCTGTTGCGTACATATGGAAAAACCGTTCATATGAGTTTTAAGATTTTCCAATTTTTCCGTTGATTTTTCATATTCGTTGAGTGTGTAATATGAAAAGTTCACATTAGCAGCAAAATTGTTTCTCACATACGATTCCTTTGGCATGTGCTGTATGTGAAAGGATGATATATGAATGTGGTGATTTTAATACTCACCTCATCACCAATATTCAGGCGTTATATTTGATGAAAAATTCATCCAAGTTAAAGTAAATTGAAGATTTTGTTATGGCATACATATTAGAAACTACCAACTTTGTCTAATGAATGCTCAAAGAATGAACGGAAAATAACCAAATCACTTAACTTATCCACATAAAATCGCGAAACAACATACAAGGAGGATTTGAAATATTAGTATTGTTAGATCGCATGTGGAAGTAATATTGAATTTCTGGTTATGCCGGAGGGTTTGCCCTTTAGAATGTTTATTAAAAAATACAACAAGATTCCATTCAGTCAATTATCATGAAATTTTTGAATCTCCCTCAGTATTACCGAGGAAATATGGAATTGTGGGATAGAGGTTTTCCAATGATTAAAAATTATTTCATTGTATAACTATAGATTGGATAAAGTTTTCTTCTGGTTAGGTGTTTCTTCCTGTGTCAAAAGTTTCATAATTTTTTTTGTGTTCTGTGTATTTTATAAAATTTCAATGGGAAATGCGCATTTTACTCTGCGTTGGTGGAACTATGCGGCTAAAGACTTTTACCGATAGTAGAATTTTTTTTTATTTGCAAAATCCAATAATGAAGAATTTATTCATATTAGATTATCGCATTAGCCAACAGCACTAAGCAACCGACTGTTTGATATACCAGACTAACTTTGAATTAAAGTGTTCCATCCATTAATTAACTCTCACGCAACTTAAGATTGGTTTTATATGTTTTAAATACGCGAATGGTACAAGAGAAGGCAATAAAAAGAAAGAAAAGAATTCTTGTGTTTTATGTTTGAACCTGAAAATGAGAATTGTAACACTGCTAACCTACTTTTCCGGTGTAAATTTTTTTTTGTATTTTAATTCCATGGAGTTTTTGTTTTTGTATTTTGGGTTCGGTATATTAAATTTTCTTTGAGGCTTTCTTCTGTCTGTTTCTTTTTTGCTCCATTTTCAAAGTTCTACTGTTGTGTCCCTCCTTATTTTAGTATATGAGGGCACGTTGATGTTTCCGTTTGTACAGAACAGCAGAACACAGAATATAATTTCATTGTCGTTTTATATCTGTTTCTGTTGTTTTTGTTGTCTATTACACATAAACATTGTGTAGCATTTACAACAGTTCACAGACAGAAGTCGTCGAAATTGTAATGAGAAGAGTCATGAATTTTTTAAATGCTTTCGATATAAAATTCAATTCTAACAATTAAATGAGTAGTATTTGTTTATCTATGGTTTTTGTTTTATAATTCGAATTATTTATATGAGACAAAATAAACAAATTTAATTTTTTGTTTTTGTTTTAGACAATGCTGGACAAGGAAAAGAAACGTTTCCATGAAATGGCTGAGAAAGATAAGCAACGGTATGATTTAGAAATGCAGAATTATATACCCCCGAAGGGTACAGTCGTTGGCCGTGGTAAGAAGAGGAAGCAAATCAAGGATCCAAATGCTCCAAAACGATCATTGTGAGTATCAATCATAAAACAATTGAGATTAATGACTCTCTATATAATGTGACTAACGGTTATCAATTTATATTATTAGATCGGCATTCTTCTGGTTCTGTAACGATGAACGTAACAAGGTAAAGGCTCTAAATCCAGAGTATGGAGTTGGTGACATTGCCAAGGAATTGGGCCGCAAATGGTCAGATGTACTGCCAGAGACAAAATCAAAATATGAGGCTATGGCTGAGAATGACAAGAAACGATATGAGCGGGTATGTATTTGACTATACTAAATAATAATAAATTAATGTTATTTTTATTATACAATTCATCGTTTTTATACTCCATCTGAGTATATTTATGCGGATGATTGTGTTTTAAATTCAATTTTATGTTTGTATGTTTTATTATCGTTCAGAGAGAAAAGTATGTACACTAACCACCATAGAAAAGAATTCCCATATTCACATTTGAATTTATGATTAAATGTGTGTATGTGTATTTATGGTGGTAGCATACATAATTCCATAATTTATCTCAATTGAATGTAATTAATGTTAATTCTGGTTCCATCATCAATTTATTAAACAAAATCGGTCTCCTTTCGGGGGGCTCACTCTTCTTCTCTTCTTGTATTTTATTATTTTTGTGAATTCATCACTTCATCGAATTTAATCATCATCAATCGTGAAATGAACAACAACAATAACAAAATAACAACAACAACACAATTCACTATTGAATCGGGCTGCCAACCGGAATTTGATACAAAACAATAACAGGAAATGACTGAGTATAAGAAACGGACGAAAGGAGGAGCTGGATTACCAATCCAACAGCAGGTAAATGCCTTAACTATACAACAAACGATGGAACTGATGATGGTCGGTTGATTATCACAAATCTCTGGAAATTAGATTTCTTGTATTTGATTGTCAACCTCTATGCTTCATTCCATTATCGTTGTGCACATTTCAATTATTATATTTTTAGTTGACGTGTGTGCTAATTAATAAAATTTATTCGATAATTAAGTAAAAATCATTTAATCTAACTTTTATAAAAATAATTTTAGTGAAGTAATTCATCAAGACGATTAAAACAAAAAATAAAATAGCATCCAGCATCAGGCCGCTCTGCATACGACATGTCATGTGTTTATGTGAAATATAAAGAAACAAGTTAAAATAGAAGATAATTAGAAGCAGATCCAGTCTAAAAGCGTATCACACTCACTCACTCACACACACCACATACAATTTATTCAATAGTACTGATAACAATTCATTGAATTTCCGTGAAGACACAGTAAATCACAATACAAAAGAATAAGAAAAAAAAAATTGTTTTTTTCAAAACAATAAAAGTAATTGTGAACTGGACTTAGAGAAAGATCAACTCTCAGCAATCACTCAACATCCACCATACAAAAAAAGAATATCAGACAGACAGCCGTTAAATAGCGGACGATTAGGATATTACTATTAATCAGAAAAATACCCGCAGCCATTCAAAGGAAAATGAAATATCCAAATTGGAATACAATAAAAAAATGAATAATAAAATATATTGAGAGTACGATCTGTATCAATCGGAAATATAATCAAGTTCTACATATTTAAGGATCTTAAATAAAAGTAAAAAAGTAAATAAACAATGAAGGAAATTACCTACATTTAATATAATTTTTAAATACTATTAAAAGTAAATAAATGAGTAAAAAAATGAAATAATATACTTGAGATATAAAAATATAAAAAAAAAAGAAAAGAAATTATTATGAAAAAACATATGAATAATCCTGATTGTGTGCAAGTGGATTGCGTGTACGTTATATTCTGTGCGTTGACCCAACTGTGGATAATTAAGTAATATTAAACAAAATAGGATTAAATAACAATACAAAAAAAAAAAATAAAATATTAAATATAGATGAAAATGATAACTGAGAAAAAATAATAATGAAAAGATATTAATAGTCGAATATAATGCTATTTGTAAAATATTAATTTTTATGATTTTTACTGTTTTTGTTCGTTTTCATACAAATGAAAACAAAAAAATAAATTAATGAAGACGGCATATGAATGGAATCTATAATATTAAAATCTTAATGGAGACCTCCGCATACGAGTAATTTTTAATATTTTACAATAAATAAAACACTCAATAAAATTAGCGCTGTTATTGTTTCATAATGTCAATTTTATCTATTTTGAATTGAGAAACGGACACAGCGAGAAGAAAGAGATCAGTAATTTTATTTAGAAACACATAATTAATTGAGAATTAATTATAGTAACGCGAGCCATTTATTTTCTATTATTGAATTCAACATTTGAAAATGAAATGGATTAAATATCTATTGAATGCGTCCGTCTCTTACGTTTCTTTTAAATTTTTAAAAGAAACATAATTCATTACTGATTCACAAATACACAATAGAAAGTAAAACTTCAAAACTATGTATTATCATCATTTAGATACTGATAGGAGTGTAGATGATATCATAAAGAAAATTTCTTTCATTATTATTTTTCTTATTAATTATTTTATATATTAATTATTAATTTTTTTTCAATTTTTTTTTTTTTTGAAATTCTTATATATTTCATAGAAGATAGGCAAGAGCGTATAAGATTAAACAAAAAATAAAAAAAATTAATTATATATAATGATATAATGAAAAATCCCAAAAAAATATTAAGAATATAAAAACGTAAATTTTAAGAATTTTTTTTTTTTTCGATAAAACCAGAAGTTTTAAGTGAAGTAAATAATCGACGAGTAATGGATGAAGTGAAAAGTTGAAAAGAAATTAGCCCCCTTATTGAATAAGTATAAACTTTAAATGAATGAATTATTTGTAGAAACTGGAAGGAGTGAAGCGTATTGTAATTAATATAATGAAAAGATTAAAACAGAAAAAAATCAAGTGTAATTTTAAGCAAAACACAAAAAAAAAAAAAACAAATAACAAGAATTATTAAGTAAAATAAAAAGCGCGCGTTAAATTTCATTTGAATTGTAAATCAATAGATGATGAATCAATTTGTTGATTCTGATATTATAGAGTACTTTTAATACTGAACAACCATTTAAAGTCAATGCATAGAAGAACCATGTTAATAATCTATTGAAAATCCGGTGTTAAGGAATAGAGAAATACAAGAAGAAATAATGGGAAAAGCATTTGAATTAAAACAATTTTCTGTTTTCTTTTTAGAAAATCATAATTTTTTTGGTTTTGTTTTTTTTTTGGATAAAAGTATAAATGAATAAATATTATTTGAATTCTTCACACGTAATTAATTAGTTATCAACGCTTAATAATGATTAATAATGTGCAAAGGGATATCATTTAATAGCATTTATATGTATGCTTTCTATTAATGGAAGCCCATTGAGGATTGTACACATCATCCAGATCATACACACTTACAGATGAAGAAAAGAAATAACAGAAATGGATTGTAATGTGAATAATCAATATTATAATTAACTGTTTCATTTTTATTATTTTTAATAAATAATTAATAATACAAATGTATAATCCCCTCGCATACCAGTGAGAAAGAGTTAAATAGAATAGGATTTAAATATTTCACAAGAAAATACAAATATCTTTTTTATTTTATATTTAAATGTGAATGAAAAACTCATTAAAACGTATCTGAACACAGAATATTTAATTCTGTTGTTTGTGATATTGTGTGTTCCCACGGAAATTGTAAATTTTCATTCAAATTACCCATTGAATTTTGGCCCAAGTTGAACACAGCATGAAGTTTTTTTCTTTCTCTCTCTCTCTTGATTAAAACGACAAAAAAAAAGAAAGAAGGATTGAATATAAAGGACATTTTTTATAAATGGGCTGTCCGGATATTATGAATTATGATACGCTGGCTCCCCCTCACATTAAGTGTGTACACGTAGGCAATTCGTTAAGACAAATTGTACAAGTCAGTTATATAGTAACGATTAATTATATTTGATAATTGTGAATTATATATTTCTTTTTCTTCTTTTTATTTCTTTCTGAAGAGAATTTATATAAATAATTTTTCTTATTTTATTTTTATTCTTCTTGTAAAATGTAAAGAAACAAACAAACAAACAATTGACGTGTGTCCATTAAAGTTTGACAATGAAAAACCAAATTCTAAATGGTACACTTACCTAATTTTCAGTTTTTGGTTTTATGTTTTCTTCTTTTTTTTTGTAAGGTAATATATAACTAAGAACAATAACGTAAAATTAAAAATCATGGCAGTGAAGAGTAAAACAATAAATGTTTTATTCTTTTCTATGTTTGCAATACAATTTTATTTTCTAATTAATTTTTGTTTAGACAATGATTATGGTAAAAGAATTAAATAATGAAAAAAAAAAAGAAAGAAATCAGTTAATATAGATAAATTTTTACGTAATTATTAAAGAATATTACAAGAAAAATAGCTAAATAATTAAAAAACGAGAAGAGGAGAATAAAAGTGAATTAAATATGTGGTTTAGATTAATGAATAATCTCGTACATTTATAGTAACCATATAAAATACTGTCTCACTCATTATATTTACGTTTTTTTTTATATGATTAAATTGTATTATAGATTACTTTTATTGAAAAGATTTTGATGATATTGACGTTTCGACTAAACGGTCTTCAACACGAAATCATCATTGTGTTATCGTTGTGCAGATATAGGCTGATGTAATAAACGACAATTATAATAAAGAAAGAAATTCAATGAATTTTCTGACTAATTGTGTATTTGTTAGTCACCTGAATTACCTGTGTTATAGGATACAACTGATAAATCAATATTTGATCAGTTGATGACCGTTTAGTTGCTCGTCAATTGATAGAAATAATAGTATTCGTTTTGAATATCAAACAAAAGAAAGTACATAAATGAAAAAAAAAATATAACAATCATATTCATATGTGGTACATATAATTTCCGTTAATATTCTTATTTAACCATTTATATAATATTCTCTTATTGTTTTCATATCAGAGAGATGATTTCATTAATTTCAATTTTTTTTTTTATTATTCTCATTAAGTTATGTATGAAATCACTTTTATACTTCTAGTGAATACTTCATTTAATTATTTTTGGTTCTTCTTCTACCTTCAAATATTTACGGATAAACAAAACGAATGAAATTATATAATTTCTTATATTTTGATATAATTGACAATAGCAAGTAACAAAAAAAAAAACAGAAATACCCTATTTATAATACAAATAATAAAGGAAATTTCTTCATAATTTTTTTTTATATTAATTTAATTTGATTGCAGTTTATTTTGTAGACAAAACAATGATAAGATGAATAAATAAAAATAAAAAAATAATTAAAATCACTATTATTGCCATTTTTACAAGAATAACAAAAATGGAAATAAAAAAAAAATATGAAATTATTTAGGGGTAAATATGAGAATCCATTTTTAAATTAATCTTAAATGATACTTAAACTAAATTACTTTGAATGTAATCAGACTTTAAGGACAAAGAAAAATAAATAAAACGCGTATTAATTAACAGAAAAAAAAATTATAAAACAAAAAAAAAACAGATTCTGTATCTTCTATTATTTATGAACAACAAAAGTTAATAATTTTAATTATGAATTGGGCTTCTATAGTATGATATCATTTACTTAGTTTTTATGGTTTGTTGTACATTTTCTATGCAATTTGCTTTTTATATAGAGAATATCTTGAGACGAAAAGTATTTCTTTTGCATGTCTTTAGATTGAATTTTCTTTGTTTTTTTTTTTTTTGATTTGATTCAGTAAAAATTTTGAAATTTAATTAGAAAATTTGTAAAACAATTGATTATTTATCTGAATGATTTCCTTAGTTGTTTCTTATTGTAAATGCTGTGTGAAGAAAATCCAACATTATAGAATTTTATAGTAGAGTAAAGAGTGTTAATGAAATTTAAATGCGCGCTTTTATCGCCTTTCCATTCAGGTAAAACTTGAGGCTTAGAATCGTAATCGCTTAAATGTGATGCGATTAAGTCGCTACTATGCGATTTCTCAAATTGGCTTCCACAAAGGTAACATTAAATAACCAAAACTTTACTATATTACGATCACTTGTTTTTGTTTTTCAAACTTTTTCAAACAATTTTTGATAATGTAGAAATATCAAAAGAAACGATTTAATTATAGTGACTAATGTATTGAATAATTGGAGTAAACCAATTGAAACAGTACTACTTAATTTATTTATTATTATATCCAAATCAAGAACATGAAAAAATCAACCAGAGATCAAACCAGCGGTGAAGTACATGAAATAATAAATGAAATACATTGATGAGCATAACATTTAAATAATAATAATTAAAAATGATAAATTACACATGAGAGAAATCAATTGTAAATATAATTATGTTAATAATGAATTAATTACAGATGGATAATAATTAGATATCGTGAAATTAATTTTCAATCAACAATGATACAATTTTTATTTCTAGGAACTTTAACAAAAACAAGAAAAACAAATGAATTGAATATTCATTTTTGTTTTATATAAGAAACAAGAAAACAAATGATGAGTAAATGAACATTCAAAATTACTTTTTAATCATAGGGTAAATATAAATGAAAACATCGTCATTTTACGAGAAACCTGAGAATATGAAAGCGATTTAGTGATTCATAATTGTAAAATGATGAATATAATTGAATTGCATAAATTGTAATTAATGAAAATTCTCTCAGACGGATTATATTGAAATGATGGGGGCTCTGCGTTATTGTAATTGAACCTCATTAATGAAAACAACATTATTCAGTTATTATAGTAAATAATATTGAAATCCCATAAATGAGAAGGAACTCATGTAATGAAGTATAAAATCAAATATTGTAATTAAACGGGTGATCTCTCATGTATCACAAATGTTTAAATTATCATAGGCCGTTTAGACAAAATACGAAGAAATGAAAAAAAAAAAACTTTAAACGCAACTACTGAATTAAATATACAAGATGACAAAAGGATTGAAATAAATTCATTCCTTTCGTTCGGAAATTCTATAACGTAACAATTGTACGTATAAATAATATTTGCTTATAATATTAATGAATTATAATATCCCCAACAAAATAACAGAAAAACTGAATAAACAGACACAGACACAAAAATTAATCATAAACTAATTGACATTAAATAACATAGTACATAGAGAATCTATAATAATTTAAGGATTATAATTTAATTAAAAAAAAAAAAGAAAAGAAAACTGTAGTTGGTCATTACCATATTACAGAAGGAAAATAAATTTGAAAAAGAAATCATAAATGAAAGTAACGTTAGATTTTTAGGATGTAATGAGCAATTTATATACATAAACACTATTAATAGAAAAGTATTCGTAATGATTTAAAGCAAGAAAAAACATTTAAAAGAAAATTAATTAATTAAATGATCGTAATTTATATAATGAAATCCACACAAAATACATTTTGAGTGGTTGTATATGAAAAATAAAAATTGCAGCATTTCGCATAATGTGTGCTACAAAAAATAAAAAATTATTACAAGTAGTTGAATTCTTTAAACATTAATTTAGTGAAAGAACTAGAAATTGATAAGACAACTCTTTTGAATATAAATGAAATTCGAAAGTAAAAGAAAAATATTTAAATACTCGAATTAAATCGATTGTAAGATTTGTAAGTTTTTTCGTTGATCATTTTCAAATTTAATTGAATGGCGATATCCAACTGATTGATATCCTCATCGCTATCATACTTACCACCATCAATTATAATTTTTATATTTAAATGCTTAGTTCAGAAATCTATAACAAATTGAATCAAAAAGTGAATAATCAGTACGTAATTTTTCAAATAAAAATTTAAAATGGAAATAATATAAAATAAATGAATAGAAAAACGAAGTGGAGACTTCAAAGACAAAGAATTATTCATTTTCTTATACAAAACAAAAAAAATAGTTAATCCTTGTGTCCCTTAAAGCATAAATCCATGATGAATAAAACAAACAAGTGCATATAATCACTGCGTTTACAGTAAACTACCAGAGATCTCTTATTGCCTAATTTAATTTGATCATTAAAACAAACAATTTAATTAAGGAAAACATTTAATATTTTAGATTAGTTGATTTTCTTTGTTATTAAGTGAATAAGTATTTCGATTTAATATTTAATTCTAAATTATAATTAATAATTTTATTAAATTCTTTTAAATCCACTGTAATACGATAATAATAGAAAACATTATCTCATAATTGTATGGTTAACACATCATCCAATAAACAAATATTTTATTAAAATAAAAATTAATTATTAAGAACTACATACTTTTTTATAACTATTGCGATCAATATTCTTTTATGTTTCAATAATATCACGTAATTGTATTTTAGGTTCTCATAATAAATCATGTATGTTTTTTAATTACCAAAATATAGTTAAAACCGATGAGAAATAAATGATGTGTTTTTTAATAGAATGACAAGTAAATGTGATTGCAATTAATATAATGAATAAAGATAAATAAAAGAGGAAAATAATTCATATATTTTGTATAATATGATTATCGTATAAGAATAATGAAAATACAATTTTTTAAAACATAAAAATTTCATGAATTAATTTATGATTTTTTCGATCATAACTGAACACAAAATTGTATTGTGTGTAGTTAAATCATGGATTAACTGATACGACTGAATTATATGCATTGCTAGTTGAGACAAGATAAAGGATGAAACTAAGTAACACTGCAGATAGGTCACACTGTCTGCATTTTCAAATCAAATCTTTCCCAAAGCTACAAAAAAATAAATAATTAAATTAATAAGACACTATTTCCATTTGTATAATAATTTTTTTACAAGTGAAAATGCTACAAATAATGAAAGAAATTTAAAATGTTGAAATCACTAGGAGAAATGAACGGAAATGAAATTTTCTTGTTGCCTTAGATGTCAATGAAAAACTAAATGATTAACATAAAATAAAAGATAAAAAGTAAAACTACTAAAATTTTCATAATTTATGAACAAAAGATAATTGTGGTATAACCAATCATAATTAAATTAAGAAAATAAATTATGAGACACAAATAAAAAATTTTGTTTTAATTTCGATGGAATACATAAAACAGTTTTAACACTCGCATAAATTGATCAATGAGATTTATCTTTTAACCATGGCTATTTGATATTTCAAATTGTATTATTCTCTGTAATGAGAACTATTTAAGACAAAATACAGTAATAAATTTAATTGACAGTGAGAATGAATAAGTAATGAAATATGTTTTCGTATTCGATTAAAGTCTCCATAGAACAAAAAGTAGAAACTTGAGTACTTCATCAAGTGTCTGAATACCACCATTTTTTTTTTATTAAACGATTATCGATAATAAGGATATTTAAATATTTTCCATTTTAAAATTTTTATTTATTGAATGTAAATCAATCAAAAGTGAAAAAAAATAATTCGATTATTCATAAAATCTGTTGTTTTATTAATTCTTAGAATTTTCTATTTTGAAAAAAAGTAAAATTATCGTGAAATAATATTGTCTATAATAATTATAATTGATTAATTACTATTACAACTGACTTGGTATTAATTCATTGTGTCGTATAATCATTAATCTTGTGCAGAGAAAAACAAAATTAAATAATGAATACAAAATATGAGACAAAATCATTATTTAAAACGATGAACAAAAAGAAAAACTAATAAATAAATGAAAAATCATAAAATTGTTTTTACTTTGCAATTGTGTGTCTGGAATCGTGAATGTGGAATGAAGATTTCGAAGAACTGGAAGGCCTTCAAATATATTTAGTTGTGCTACAATAAGCATCTTATCGTTAATTGTTTAGTTCAATTATTGATTTTATATGTTTTCTTCAATGATAGTATGTAGTTTATGCTTAATGAATTACATTATGTAGTTTTGTTTAAATTCATTTATAAGTTTTATAATAGTTAATATGTTTATTGAGTTATAGTCTTAAGTTTTTCTTTTTTGTAGTAGATAGTAGATACACCATAGGATTAAGAAACCTTTGATTATTGTTTTTTTTTTTCTATAAAATCGAATAAACGAAAACTGTTCCAATTTAATTTTTTACTTCCTGTTTCAACATTTGGAAATGTACAAAAAAGTTCAAAGTTTTGAAAATGACAACTTGGAAAATATACGGTTTAATGGGAGTAAAAATCACGAAACTGTCGAAACAAACCTTACAAATGCATCGAATGATTATATTTGACATCCGTATTTGGGGCAAGCCTTTCCGTAATCCGGCACTTGAGCCCAAATGATAAAGTATAAATTGTAAACAAAACATTGTTTTTTTTTTTTAAATAAATAGATATTCACAGTTAATTAGCACACAAGTAGTTTTTAATGTTATTGCAATAGGTTCTAGGAGGTAAATGGATTCAACTGATATAGACAATTCACTCGAGTACAATATGAATAGATACGAAGAAGGTGTTGACGAATTAGGTGAGTTTACCACGCATCCTGTTGATTTGTTTCTTGGAATTTACTTGTTTCCTCTTCCTTTTCCAATTTCTAGCCGATATAAATTCAGGAATGTTTTCTCAAGATAATTTACTGAGCGAAAACGAGGAGGAAGAGGAGGAGGATCCAGATGATGTTATAATTCTACACATGGACATAAGAGAACCGCTTTCCCACCTAAAGTATGATTCCATTAACTTGTTGCTTTTCAAAGTAAATTATTGTTTTTTTTTTTAATTCTGGCATTGTAGAGTACTTCTTGAAGATAAAGTGGATGTAGATTTAGCAAACTTTGAATTTACACTTCAAGATGCACAAATTGTGAGTATACTGTTATTAGATAATTCACTAAATTTGTAACAAACAAATGTATTTTAGCTGGAACCACACAAAAATTTAGTAGATCAATGTTTAAAAGGTGAGGGACTAGTTCAGATAAATGTTCAGGTGCGTGCAAATAAGCAGAGAATAAATGTAGTAGATGTATTAAAACCAACCGATGATGCCTTGGGTAAGAGCACTGAACTCACCTAACAGTACTTCATTGTTAATATCATTTATTGTAGCTGAAGTTAGTGGACAGACGGTGAAAGTTAAAAAAGAGAAAACCGTGAATATTGACATGGAATTAGAATTAACTGGTGATTCAACACGTATGGATGAAGATGAAATGGCTAATTGGGTAATTGATACACAATTTCAAAAGGACCAAACAAGACTCAAAATACCTGAAGATCCTGTTCAATGGACACAAATGCAAGTCAAATATTGGTTGCAATGGGCCATTAAGCAATTTCAATTGGTAAAATCAACTCTTCTTTACATTATGTAGCCCAATTGATAATATCTCTCTGTTTTAGTCTAATATAAAGTTACAAGAATGGGCATTCTCCGGTAAACAATTGTGTTCCTTATCGTTAGACGACTTTCATGCTCGTGTACCTGACGATCCGGGTGATATGTTTTGGACTCATCTTGAGTTACTAAGAAAATGTAAATTTGTTGCTGTCCGACAGGATGCTAAGGCTAGTGGAGTAAAAAATGAAAATTCTACACCCCGAATGATAATAAAAAATCAGGGAAAGAAAACAGTAAAACCAGTGCCATCATTGAAAAATGAATTTGCAAATATTTCGCCGAGCAATAATCGTACTGGAAACAATGGCCAGATTCAATTGTGGCAATTTTTATTGGAAATTTTAACAGATAAGAATTACAAAGACATAATCAAATGGAATGGTATTGATGATTTAAATTAACATTTAATGATTGAAGTGCTAATTATGATTTTGTAAACAGGTGGTAATGGAGAATTTAAATTGTGTCAACCAGAAGTTGTCGCATATTTGTGGGGTGTACGGAAAAACAAACCATCGATGAACTATGAGAAACTATCAAGAGCACTGAGGTACTACTATGACGGTGATATGATTTCCAAGGTCCATGGAAAACGGTAAGTACGTTCTGCTATATTCTATTACATCATTTAATCCTTATTCAACTCTTTTAGCTTTGTGTACAAATTCGTTTGTAATCTTAAACAACTGCTCGGTTACGATGCCCAAGAATTATCTGATCTAGTTAACGAATAGCAGTTGTACGAAGTAATTATTACAAAGTTTAAATAAATTACTTTATTTTTTATTACGATATATTCAATAAAAACTATTAAATAATCAATAAGTATATAATTATTCTTGCTGTTTATTTCAGCTCTAATACGAAACGTATAATAAAAATTCAATATCTCTTTAAAATAATTATAATAATAATAAAAAATCAACGAATTTTAAACAAAAACGATATGATAATGAAAGATAAAATTAGAAATATAGAATAATTTAAAGTAGATAGACAAACATAATAGTAAAAAGTAATAGACAGTAATAGAATAGATTAAGTAAATAGAAGAGATTTTACATTTATAATTCCATATCAATTAAAATAATAATAAAAAAATGAAATTGAACAAAAAATATCGCTAACCAAAATAAAAAATAAAAAATAAAACAGAATCAATAAAAACTTAGACTTCAACTTTGTATGGAGATCCAGGAACATGATCTTCACCCCATTTAATGATCAAAATATAATCGCCACGTTCCTTTACCATATAGTTGACATTGTATTCATTAGCACCGGTATGTTTAATCTGTAAATCTTCACATGGTCCATGGGGTCCATACATTCCAACGTATAAGATATTGTTGCCTACCGAATAAATAATTAATTAATAACTTCAATCTATTTAGTACAACATTTAATCAACACTCACCAGCTTCAGTTGCATTAATGTGGAATAAATTCTGTTTACGGATGTAAGCTTTCTTGAGACCCATACCAGTACAGGTAACCTTTGATGCATTTGATTTAAAGTTTGGTAGTACTGGTCCTTTGTGTTGTTCAGCTTTCGATACCTTATGAACAGTGTCAACGATTACGGATGATGTTTCTTGTGCGCCAACGTCAGCTAATTTTTCACCTAAAAAGATAAAGAAATAATTAGCATACTGCTTTGTTTAAACATCTTCTCATATTTCAATTACCAGTAGCTTTGATTTTGAATGGTGATCCAACGATGTGCATATTATTGTATTTAATAGACATATAATAATCGCCCGGAAGCAATGGTGTATAACGTACTTTATATCCCTCTTCAACCTCTGTACAATCCATTGATACTTTTGATGGACCATCAATGGTAACGGCCAATGTACCGGCACCAGCATTGCATGTATTAATAATACAGTCAGTTTTCTGGCCAGTCTTAACTTCAGTCAGACCTGGACCAGTAGCATGAACAGCAGCTGGATCAGCATCTTCTGTGCCCACCTTAATTTTAAATGGTGATCCCGGTATATGAACGCTATTGAATTTTACATGAATTGAATGGATACCATTTTCACGTGGATAAAATCTCACTGAATATAAATCTGAATCAATTGATTGAATGAAACAATCATCAGCAGCACCAGATGGTGCAATTATCTTAGCATCGAGTGTTCCCTTGGCACCGTTCTTACGTACCATAAATTGGGCTGGTTTATCAGCTTGTATGTTACCTTGTGGGAATTGGCACACTTCCAATTTATGTGCTTCTTTCATTGCTGGTGATACGTAAACCTTGAATGGTGAATCTGGCACATGACGATCATTGAATTTCATACCAATACGGTATTCACCTGGTTCAGTGACTGTGTATGATACATCACAGGAACCATCCTTACGATCTTTGAACTCAATATCAGCTTTGCTTGGACCCTCAACCGATATGGCTAATGAACCAGCGCCAGCTTCACGTGTCCATACGTTGAATTCACATGGAATACCAACTTCACCACGTTCTAAACCAACACCACCAGCTTTCACCAAATGAGCACCGGAATCACGTAATGGACCAACAGTGAATTGGAATGGTGATCCTGGGATATGCATTCCATTGTATTTAACACATACGGTATGTACGCCTAATTCTTTTGGCACAAATTTAACGGCATACAATTCATTCTCAACTTCTTGAATTTCAGCATCTTCAGTAACACCGCCTGGCGATGTAACAGAAGCAGCTAAATCAAATGAATCAATACCGGACATCTTGAATGTCAATTTACAAGCATTGCCGACCTCTGTTAATGGTACAGCGTCACGTTGACGTTGAATCTTTTCACGTTGACGGTTTGATCCTTCACCACTTACTTTAACAGTGAATGGTGATCCTTCAACATGATGATCAGCGAATTTCAAGTTAACAATATAGTAACCTGGTTCAGTTGGCTTATAAGAGATATCCAAAGTGCCATCATCTTTATCAACACAATTGATTTCAGCTTTGCTTGGGCCTTCAATTGAAATTGAGAGACCACCGTAACCGGCATTACGTGTATCAACGGTGAAAGTATTATCCACATGAGTTTTACCCTCTTTCAATGCATTGCCAGTCACCTTTACCTTCTTGGCATCACCGACTTCACGTTCCATCACATTGACTTTGAACGGTGAGTTATTGATATGTTTACCCATCCGTTTAACTGATACAGTGTGCTCACCGGTTTCACGTGGTGTAAATGAAATACCAATATTACCACTTGGCATACGTTTAAGGAAACATGGTTCCTCTAAACCAGATGGTGCTTGAATTGATGCATTCAATGTACGTAAATCAGCATCAGAGATAGCACCGGGCAGTGTTACTTCAGAACAGGAGCCAACAGAAATTTGATTACGTTTACGTCCTTCACCAGTGATCTTGGAGAAGAATGGTGATCCCTTGATATGTTTATCACCAAAACGTACAGTGATTTTGTATTCACCTGGTGCTGTTGGTAAATATGAGACAGCAACAGTGCCGTCCTTATTATCTTGATAAGAAATATCAGCCTTGCTTGGACCTTCAACAGCCAATGATAGACCACCAGCTCCAGCACCCTTAGTTGAGATTGTGAAGTTGGTTGGTTCACCGCTGACACCATGAGTAAGACCAGGTCCATAAGCAGTCACATAACCAGAAGCAATTGAATCAACATGAAACTTGAATGGAGAACCTGTAAATTATCATTATTAATAAGGACAATTGTTCGTTTAATTGATCATTAACGGAATACGTTACCTTGTAAAACTTCACCATTGTATTTAACAGTCAATTCATGTGAACCCTCTTCGCGTGGATCATAACGAATGGTGACTGTACCATCACGATTATCCTCAATAACTGGTTTATCAATCTTTCCACTTGGCATTTTGATATCAGCTATAGATTATAAACGACATATTATTATTAAATAGCCATCAAATATCATGTAAACCATAAAAAATTATGTGATAGAACATGATTGAATGACATGATTTCATTTCAACAGTATTTCTTTAAATTAAAATTTGTTTAAAATACGTCTAATAAATATCTTAATTTTCTTCAAATAAAAAATATAATTTGGAAAGATTCCATCAAAACAAAAAAAAATTGATGAAGAATTCAAATAGAATAGAATATAAATTGTTAATGGTTTGTATTAGAATATGAATTCTTTGCATAGGAAATGAAAGTGAAAGTGTTTTTTTTATTAAGTTATTGGGATTACCCAACGGGTGGGATGAAAACGATTTTTAATATTTGAAATCACTGAGGGAAGTGAATTTAAATTTATAATTTGAAGTATCTGGGATATGGCACTAGTCAATGTGCTTTCATATTAACAATATTGTTTATGATATGTCCGTTTCTAAAATTCTTTCGATTTTATTCTTAAATTACCAGAAACTAAATTAATAAATTATGAGATATTGCTTTTGTTCAAAAGTTATGAAAAGTTAAATTTTCTTTTGATTTTAAAGTTAGAAAATTCATAATAGTTTTTCATATAGAAAAACGAAAGTATATTTAATTGGCGTGGTAATGAATTAAATATGTATCATAATTAAATGTAACAGGATAAATTAATAATAAAATTAGATTGATTAGTCACGCTTCTGTTGATCTACGTAAAATCTCAAGAATTTATTTCATCATTTAATAATCTTATTTTCTTTAAAATATTTCTTTTTTTAATTTTTATTTTTATTGAGATTCTTGCATAATCACTTTGATATTTTAATAGTATTTTTAAATACTTTTATATTTTTTAATATCATTTTTCGTTGTATGCATTTTCATAGAAATTAGTGGAAGATTTATTTATTTAAAAAATAATTTCTTATATTGATTTTGTTTTGAATACGTGATATAAGAAAAAGATTGGTTCTCAACGTGATATCATAATAATCGTGTCAACAATTATGTTTAATGTGTTGAAAATAAATTGATCTCTATCTGTGTATAAACTGCTATCATTTTCATGTTTAAGAATAGAACACTTTGAAATTACCGTTATGAGTTTGAATAAAAAAATATGAAAAAAAATTTTCCGGAACATGATCGACACCATTCAATTTATTTGTTTCATTTAACCATAAACGGTATTGTTTGGGTCCATCCCAATGTGATATGGTAACAAAACGTGGATTTTCTCTATAAAAACTGGTATTTTCTTCCCATGTTGCTTCCTTATATTCAACGGGTTTTCTAAGAATGCACACTTCTTCTGGCCACCACATTTTTACACTTTAAAATTTTCTTGTATTTTAACCGTTCTGATATTTATTTCTATTTTTCTTTTTGAATATTTAAATATTTCTGTTTTATGCACGAGACTTTTTAATTAAAATATCAGTATCACTTAATACAATATTGTCAATCGTTAAGTAGTTACAGCATAAAATATTACTTCTTTTATTGTCCCTCTTATTTTCAAAAAATTTCTTTTTAGAAAATTCGGCCACTTGGTTTAATTACGCACTTATATTTGCTTTATTATTCCCTTAAATCTTTTTAATTGTCCACATATAGAATTTAAGTTCCAGTTAATAAATTTATTATAATGAACTTGAATTTGTATTCCTTCTTTTTTGTTTTAACTAACTGTACTTCTTGATAATAAAAATAAATGAAAAAAAAAATCGATCGTGTTTCAACAGAAAAAATTAACAAAAAATAAATGAAAAACGTAATTGTACGCCTTACTTCTTATTCATCTATTGGGCTACTGAATAACCGATTAAAAGTTACAGATCTTGGTAGCCAACCAATTGGGTGCCCTGGAAAATTTGACGTTTTATTTCGGGTTTATTAGTGAGTCTTTTTAGTTTTTCTTTTTTTTTTCTTCAATGCAAAAAAAATAAGAAAATTCGTATTCTCCTTAGTATTGACGAATATTCGATGTGGGTGCCTCAATCCGAATATTATTATTAACAAAAAACAATTTTATATATAAAAAAGTTTTCATAATCTTTAAGATTTTTCAATTTTTATAAATTTTCATAAACTCATAAGCGAAGTTTTTTTTTTTTTTTGTAAAAAGAAAATCATCGTTTAGTCAATTTGACTTTTTTTTTTATTTCTTGATGATATCGTAATTATATAGAACACCCGACACGGATGATGAGAAATTTCCTATACAGAAATTGTAATCTGGGCTGGTTGTACGATGTCACCACTTGGTATCCAACTATCGGGTCTTAAACAGGATGGCGACAACCCGACACATTCCGTTTCTATACTCTATCTATATCTTTACAATAATTTTATTTTATACCAGAAAAATAAATATGATATTCTTGAAATTGTCATATATTAATATTTCATTTAGATTATACTCGAACGACAACAAGTTACAAATATTAAAAGAAAAACACTAATATGATCCAAAAATATTGTTAGAATATTTCAAAGGTGTTAAATAAATTTGCTAACACATTACAAACTGTGTGTATACAATTAATGTATTAAATATGTTTGATACATATTATCATCATCTTTCTAACTAACTTCACTTGTGAATATTAATAATATTTTTTATATTTTCATTTTTCCAGTTTTCACATGGCCAAATAGTTAATTTGACTGAAAATAGTTGCCTAATTTAACCTAATCAACTGATGATTTCTTATGTATGTATCTCATCATAGATCTTTAGTGTATCATCAACGTATTTATTGCAGCTGTCGATGTTCGACCAACGAAATAAATCACTTAAATTTAGATCATTAGTTGTAACGGTTGAATGAAATTTTGAATTAATAAAGAAAAAATAAAACCAAACCATACCGCAACTTAATTACACAGTAGTAGTTTCTTATGAGTATTAAAAATCTAATAAAACACTTTTTTATTACAACGTTTTTCCTGGTTAACTTACATAGAAGTAAGAGATTTAAGTGTAATGATCATGAGGTGAAAAAAAAGAAACAAAAATTAATGCAAACGGTGCAATTGACAAAGTATTAAAACATTTTAAGTATCGCGTTAAACCTTTGATTGTTATTTTGTAAAAATTGAATGAGTGCGCATTCTAACCTTAATAGGACTTCCTGTGTTCCAAATTAATTATAACATTTCTCATAAATAGAAGATTTTTATCATCAACGATATTAAATGTTTCATATATTCAAATTCAACCAGAATTTTCTTTTACAAAATTTTCCCGACGTTATGAACAAAAATGGATCAAGCCAAGTTGAATGCTGTGAAAGAATCTCAAATTCGATGAAATATACCGCCAATGAATCACAACACTGTTATGATAAGTGAAATTATTTAACGTTTAACAGAAAATATTAAGATAAAAATATAGATATTTCATTTTTAAATTTAATGGCAACATATTTTATATGGACTACACAACTAATACGTTCAATAGTGTGAACTATGGCAATATAGAATCTATTTTATTCTCATTCAGTGCTAAATTAAGCATAGCACAATGTCAAAATTCATCATATTTTATATTAATTATAAAATTATTGGTCTCCAAATATAAGGGAAGGAATTAGGAACGGCACCAACTAAAACAAAAATCAGTCCAATAGTTTGTCCACTCATAACATTATGATACATACTCAATTAATAAATCATCAGTAGATGATTGAGTACGAACATCTTTAAATCGTGTCTTTTAAATAAAACAAAAATTCTATCAGACTTTTCTTTTTGACTATTTCTCTTGGTTTTACCTTGAGCTATTCAATTTAAATAAATTTTAAATAATGTGATAAGTCTGTATTGCCTTTGCCTTTGCTTATCTTCTTTGCTATTGAAGATATTTAATAGAATTTTCTATCTGATTGGATAAACTCAAAAGCTTTTAATATTTTTTCACACATGCATTAAACATAATATATTTGCAGGCATATGACATTAATATTTTATATTATTGTTTAGGCCATTTCATTATAATATTACATGTTGATATGTATATTTATCAGTAACATTATGTGTATGTCATAAATATATATAATTAAAATGATGAAGCATACAATGGAATTTATTTTTAATATTCATTTATAATTTTATTCTCCATTCTACTAAAAATAATATACAAATTTCCCTCTGAATTTGTAAAAATAGACAGAATATTCGGTAGTTTTAATTAAATAAGTTCTGCTTTGTGGATATTCAAATCGTGAGAAAGAATCAAGGTATAACAGATTTCATTCTTTGCATTAATAAAATTATAAAATAATGTGTGAAAATATCATAAATATAAATTAATCATTGATTATGTTACCACATGTATTTGACTTGATATCAATATTTAGGGGTTTAATCTCAGTAATAACTTACAAGGATTATAGCAGTGGACAGCAGTATTCATTAGACTAAGAAACAGAATGAATACTTCAGTGTAGGATTAAGAGGTGATAGTTACCACGTTGGAAACTAATAAAGCTAAACATTTTATTACTTAAATAATATCACATATTTGATCCGGTTGATATCATTAAAATTAATAAAACTTCTAAGAAATGAATTAAAATGCTTCTGTTTAATAGCAAGAATAAAAACTATCTAATTACATCAATAAACGATGTAATGTTTGTCAATAAATCTATATCTGGATCATTTAACCATAAGTCATCTATAAACATTGGATTTTGTGGTAACAATCTGACTCAAAATGTATCACCTTGTTGATTGTATCTTATCCATCTTATATGGTTGATTTATGTAAATATTTTTAACATGTGAATACACATTTTTATCCACACTTGATATTATACTATTTATCAAGTATTAAATTCAGTTCTTCTTTTTGTTTTAATTCTATTTAAATATTTTTTAGCCGATGTGGGTGGCGTTTATATATAAAAATACATTCATGAGATATCCCAAATAAACGTAAAATTAACAAATAAAAAAAAAAAATTATTCTGATTTTTTACCAAAATAAATAAAGAAACATAACAACATTGCGTTTAAAATTATTACCGTTATGTCTGAATTCATCTTTATTTGAATTTAAAGTTATTTATTAAAAAACATTTTCAATACGAAACAATTCATTTGAATGTTATGTTTAATTGACTCAACGAAAAACCCCCAAAAAAAAAAAAAAAAATTAATTTTCATTTGTGATTAAGTTTCACCGAAAATGTTTTGTAAATTAAAAGAAAATTTCACTCCTGAACGATAGAGAAAATTGAGGAAATTAATCAACTGATCATGAGCCACTGTATTCTCTTATTATTTTATTGGCATACACAGTTTATTATCTATTTCCTGAATTTCATACTAAATGGTTGATGCACATTTCATTACGGTATGAAACATTATTGATTTTCTACAGTCACAAACATCCGAATTAAGCAAATAAACAAATTATTAAAATTTTTAAAGAAAAAAAATCCAAAAATTATAATTTACGTTACATCAATGAATTCTAACGGAACTGTAGAAGGAAATTAAACATAAATTATTCATAATCATAGATCAATTAATTATGTTAAAAACCATAGTAACACATATAAAATGTTGGCAATAGATCACAAACATACAGAAACAAAATAGGAATTTTCTGTTTTAATTAACCAATTAAATTAACGTTTATTCTTTTATTTGAATTTAATCAGTTTCCTTGTTAGATATCATCATAGTCTAATATTGCTGGTGTAAATTTCATTCAAATTTTAAATAATTCACTACCATAACACTTGTCTAACAAACATGTTTACATTGCACATGATTATATGGTGTTGGATCAAATGTTAAATGATTAACAGGAGTAAAACGATGAGTGAATACAGTGATTTCAAAAATAATAAAACAACAAAACAAACAAAACGCATTAAGACAGCAAATTAATTATAATTTTTTCTTGGCTCCACCATAAGAAATTGCAATAATATTCATACAATGATATGCATCGTTTATGTTTCTAACGAGAATAATGAGAAGAAAAAATTAAAAGAAAATCTCACTTTAGTCTTGTGAGTTGTGACAATTAATTGTTCACAGTGTCTCATCTATTATTTTTTTCACTTATTTTGAAGAACAACATTTTTAAACAAATTATCTATTTGAATGGTTGTCATGTCTATCGTGAGAATAAATTTGTTTCTGATTCATTTATAGGTTTTTTTTTTCAGTTTCATTTTCTTGTAAACAATTCTGGGGTAATTAAACTTAAAGACATTTAAGTTAACAATTAAAAACACTTTAAAGGCATTCAACCGTTTAAACATCACATGTCAAATAATTAGCACCTTCACAAAAAATTCTTAAAGTGTAATTCATTCTGTTTTCAGAATCATATAAGTTTAATTGGTACTTGTCAGTCAATGAAATCAGTTATACCGACAACACGTTGTCTTAGTTAAGATGAATGAATTTTTTTTTTTAATTTTGGTTTTTCTTTATTTTACTCACCAGTTACGGTTCCTCCTGTACTTGGTAATGGTAATTTATCAAGAGCTACAGTACGATAATGTGCAGTAGATTTTCCGTTAACAAGTTGTGCTTGTTTCTTTTCAAACTACAAATGTTCAAATGAAAATTCACAAAGGAAAAAATAAAAGTAAATTAGAAAATTAATCCAAACTGATTGAATATTGTAAATATACAAGCCGTTTTGTATGCAAAATTTCGGCAGATAGTTTACCTGATCGGTGCCGTCAATTAAGGATTCGTGTAAAATTCGAGTTGTTGAAGTTTGTTGAGCGTACGATTTTGTATGGACACTGCGCGTTTCTCTAGATGCTGTCTCACTGTTTTCAACAGCCTAAAAATAAATATTACAAAAAAAAAAAAAATTTAAAATCGGTTCTTTTATTCAATTCAATTTGAAAGAAGATTTTATTTTAGAAAAGAATAAAAACCATAAATTCAAAGAGTTAAGAATAAAAAGGAAAAAACATTTTATAGTGATCAACAATATGAAAAACATTTCTAACGATTGTATTGAATTTTCCAAAATCAACATATAATTTTATGTAGAATATAATGATGCAATTGGCCAAGCTGACTAGCGTATATTATATCCATAACCAATGGTTAAACCATACCACAATACACTAGCTGACAGGAGAGAATTACATTTATGGTTTTTTATTATAAAATTCAAAATTGATCGTGATGATCGATCAATTATTTTTTAAGAAGCAAATCTGTGTGAATAATAACAAAAAAAAAAGAGAAACAATTTGGAATACTTCTAAGATCCGTTTAGATTTTCGTACTATATAAACCAACTGGAAAGTGATGTTTAAAATTAGAATTTAAGACTGGAAAATCGGATGTACATTAATTGAAAATTGTGTGAACTACTCGAATACATGGTTGACTGTTGATCTTAATCTATGGGAATTTATGATATATAGAGGAGATTTGGTACACTAGGAATTTGCAAATGACGGAATGGAATTTAAATATGTTCAGAACATAAGTTTACATTTTATTTTGTAATTACAAAATATACAGATTTATGAAATACTGTGGAAAAATCATTCAAAGTGTAGTCCAACTAATATAAACGAAGTTGACGAATATTCAGGAAACGGAGTTGAGATTCTATAAATTTGTTTCGTTTTCATATTAATTCATAATCTTAATTCTTTTCTTGTTATGTGTGCAAATAAAAGAGTTCAAAATAATCAGATTTGCAACAAGACGGTTGATATTATTAATTCCAAACAGTCATTTATGAATCGGTTTGGTGCAAAATAACATTTTATAGTGAGCCCCAACATATTGGTCTATTTTTAAATATTATGGTTTATATATTTATTTTCTTTTTTCTTTTAAAATTTTTGATCATTCTGTTGTTTCACTACATTACGAATGGAATAAAAAAGAAAATACATATATAATTTTTAATTAATTTAATCAATTCAAAACTGATGTTTCTAAACGGTTTTGATCTAAAACAATTTTCTTTTTTAAATAGAAACATAACCGTTGTTGACTAGCTGTGCTATGAAACGTAACCAAAGACATTCCTTTGGTTAAAATATATAACGAGCAATCAAATGGTATATATTTTAATGTTAAAAAATTTGTTTCACGCGCCACTTTCATTTCACATAAATAAAAAGAAAAAGATTTTTTTATCTCATCTTTTCTTCTGATGAGGACTATGAATGTCTAATGATGGTGGAAATCCACTTATGGAAAATCATTAACAGTTTAGAATTTATTGACGATGAATTATTGAAATGTGTTATTAAACCACTGTAATCCAATTATTTAATGAATTTCACTGTAATTCACATATTACAGGGTAATAAATTATAAAGATAATTCCTAATTTCATGTAATTTTCACTGTCACCAAATGTAATCCTAACTACCCAAATGTGTAACGATAAAATTTATGAAATTAAACGACAATTAGTTAATAATTTTTTCATAGAAAATCCACTTAATTAAAATAAATCACCTCACCTTACTTTAGGCTAAGGATCACTTCTAAATCACTTATGATTATTAGCACAGACAGAAAACGTCTATTAGTTAAGCACCACTTGGTTGTACAGTACTACTCACTTTGATACACACAGACAGTGAAAATGTGTTTTTCTTTTCTTTTATAAATTAGAATCGTGATTAAGTCGAGGACCAAATTGACTATTCGTTATTAATATTAGAAGGCACAGAAGTGATTTTTTTTCATAATAGAAAGAATAAAAAAAAATTTTTATAGAGACTGGGTACGAGGGCGTCGTTAGATTTTCTTTTTTGATTTGACTACAGTGAAATGAATTTCATCAGCATTCTCGGCTACTCTAAAATTAATAAAAATATATAGAAAAGAGTCATAAATGTGGGCAAGAATCATAGTCTCGTGGATGTTACACAGGTCGCAAATTTCCATTAGAAAAAAAAAATCAAAAAAAATGTGATTAAATCACTATAGAAATTCGTTATGAATTTAAATATAATCTTCATGATGTTTTAATTTATCTAAAATTCATTTTATGTTTGCAAATCTTGTGACTTTGTATCATATTGAATTGAAGTTGAAGTCGGAAATGCGTTAGATCTCTTTCTAGCTGAGACAAAACTGTAATTATCTGAACTTCCTGCATCACAAAAATAAACGTACAAACACTATTCGAATATTTTATGTTGTGTATCTGTTTCTTATTTTTGGGATTTGAAAAAATATTAACAATTTCGATATCAAAGGGAAACTTACCAATAACACCACAAAATAAAATAACAAGAAAAAAGAACCACCACCTTCTAAATATGAATCAAAAACTGTTACAAATAAACTCCAATAGTCAAACTATAGGCCAGTATGATTCCAAAAGCCAGAGAATATTTTTTTAAATAAATATTTATGTTGGGAGCTACATGATCTAGAGAATTTTACACTAAATAAATGTTATCTTAGTGAAGCGTTGTAAAATTTTAAGAAAATACATTCAGACAAATTAATTTTTATAAGCACAATAGTATTAATGAAAATGCAATGAATACAATGTATTCTTATAAATGTTATATGATGTAAAATTAGTGTATGATGATTAGTAACACAAAAGATTATTAATTCTTGACTAAGTATTTCATAAGTGAGTGTTGGCTTTCTGTTAAGAATAATCCTCTTTAATTTATGATTATTCTTAATGTAAATAACATGTAATAACAACAAAAATTAAATTGAATTAAAGCGCGTACAAAATAAGAAGTAAAATTGGCATAGCATTCAATGTGTTACTAAGTGAATATCAATCAACAATATGTTTGCTCTTTTCATGTTTCTATCATTACTTAATGAAGTACACTTGAGTGATTGTACTCAACACATCAAGTGTTAAAATACAATTTAAGTAAATTTCTAATTCATATTGAATGCTATTCAGACCAATTTTAATTTAATTTATAGTCATTTTGATTTAGTTTAAAATTTTATTTTATTCAATACCTGATCATAAATCAATAATGTTAAGTACGTTTATAGTTGTCATGTTTTAAAAAACATAATTACTGTCAATTTATTATTTTATTTTTCTTATTTGTAAAGTAGTACACGGCAAAAGCATAAGTTTTCATAGGAAAAATTTATTTAAAAAGTTGTTAATCGATGATTTGTTTAGTTTTAAAATTGCAAATCAAAATAAAACAAATTTCAAGTTTTTAAACATTATCCTCCTATAGTGTTGGTTATAGAGTTAAAATAGTTGGGATTGCAACATTAATTCAAATTTAATTATTATTTTAAGAATTATTTTTTAAGATTAAGACAAATTTTTTTTTTAAATTCTAGCAATCACATGATTTTGGTATTTTAGCCTCAGTTATCAATGCAAAGCAAAAGTAAAATTACGTTAAATATTCAATTGATTATTATTTATTAAATAAGGAAAAAAAACCAACAGATTGAAATATCTTTGCATGATGGGAGGTAAAATAACGAAATAATAATCGGACAAAATTTATAGTTTTTCAGTTTTATTTTCATATTTAATTTGATTTTTATTATTATTAAATATATGCCACCACCATTCAAATTGTAAAATTAAAATGAAGAAAAATAAAGTTTTTATTGTTTGAATAAAATACAAATTTTAAACTAATGATAAACAACCATAGTGTGTTTATGTTAGAAATGTTTTTAACCTCGTCCAAGTAATGAGAATTTCTGTTTTATTATTATTTTAAAATAATTTAAGTTCAATAATACTCAACCGTAGGAAGGGATTCCTGTTGTGTGTTTTAATTCACAAATGGAATCCTACACAAGAATCTTAATTTGAGTATCAGAATTCAATTTTAAATGGATTAGAATATGTATGAATAGTTAAACCATTTACCATTTTAATAGTTACCTTATTATAATGATTTCTTCCACCAACTGATTAGATTATTTTCATTACACATAACATTGAGTATGATTTTAATTGTAATTATTTATAAGATACAAAAACCCATTTATTCTTTGGTGTGATATGACTAGAGAATTACTATAGATAAAATCGGATATAGGAAGGAACTGTTGAGGACGTGTTTTTATATAAATTTATTGATCTACCTTAATTGCGAATGTTCCATTTGGTACATTTTGGCCACCAAATTTAATGTCTAGATTGTAGTCACCAGGATCAGAGAGCACATAATAAATATCAAAGAATCCATCCTTTTCAATGATATCGATGTCAACATCACTAAATTAAAGGAACAATCATTTAATATGTTATGACGTTCAATTAGAAAGGATTATGAAATACCTTCCAGTATCGGAAGTAATTTTGCATGTAACAGCACCATCTCCTGCCTCTCGAGCATCTACAGTGATTTGAGATTTATTGCCTGATCCCAATACTTCTGGACCTTTTTCGACTATCTTGCATCGTTTAGCCTAAAATAATAATTCATTTAACAAGAATATTCGGATGTTATAGTTGTTATCATAAATTTACTTCTCCTGTTGGATGAGCCTGCAACAGGAATGGTGAACCAACAACGTCTTTACCTCCATATTTGATGCTTACATTGTATGGACCACATTCATCGGGTACAAACGAGACAGTATAAGTGCCGTCTTTATTTTCTTTCATTTGTGGCGCCAATGGTTTACCTTGTGGATTCTATTGAAATCAAATATTATGTTTTATCAACTCGATCGATGTTTATAAATATTTGAAGCTTTATTTACCTTAATTGATACATTAATATCAGCTTTACCAGCTTTTGTTGTGTCTATTTGGAATTCAGCTGGCAATGAGGCCGGTAATTGTTTCTCTTTTGTGGCACCAGTAACGGCTACTTTCTTTGCTTCAAATTGTGGGAATATTGGCATTACAAATGGACTACAAATTATTAATAAAATTAGAATATAGTTTTAAAATTATATAAAAATGGTTTACCTTCTTGGAACTTCTTGATCGGCAAACATGACATTTGCAGTCAATGTTTTACCTTCTTTGGGTGGAATAAAGTTCACTGTATAAACACCATCTCCATTATCTTGAACTTTAACATCAACATTCTTCCCCGTGTCATCGGCTAAAACAACAGACACCTTACCTGGACCAGCTTCGGCTACATCAATATTGAAGAATGTTGGTACACCTTCTCTCACTTGACCGTATTCAATTCCAGGTCCATCTACCTTTACTTTAGATGAATCAGCGGACTCGTTAACGGCCACTTTGAATGGTGAACCTGGAATGTGTTTATCAGCAAAACGAATCGTAATATCATAGTCGCCTGGTTCTGTTGGTAGGTATTCAACATCACATGAACCGTCACGATTATCAATGCATTTCATTTTAGCTTCGGATGGTCCTTCAATGGCTAAACTTAAACCACCTACACCAGCACCGCGTGTCTCAACAATAAATTTAGCTGGTTGATTGGTACTGGCCGTTTCTAATCCTGGACCGAATGCTTTACATTTACTTGGATCACAGGTGCTCTTTACATGGACTACAAATGGTGATCCAGGTACAGGAACATTATCATATGATAACTCAATTGTATGGCGACCAGCTTCAAATGGAGTATACAATATGCTGAAAACACCATCACCATTTCCTTTCACAATCTTATTTGGCAATAAATTTCCACGTGGATCGGTAATGGAACAGGTAAGTTTTCCTGTATCGACGTCTGTTCCAATTTTACTCATGTCAACGGTAAAATCTGTTGGACTGCTCATCACAACACCTAAAACAACAAAATTTCATAATATATTAAATGAATTTCAATGATTTAGCACATAACATCGAACGGAACGCATACTGCTGCTGATATCTTATATTAGAGCGAAAGAGAAGCGACCACACGCATGCAAATTAAGAGAACAACAAATTTGAAGAAAATTTTTCAATATTAATAGGGATATTCCAAAAAGGGGATTTCCACACAGTTGGTTAACTGATCGATTCACACATCTTTACCATGTGGCTGAATACCCATTCCCGATACTTTGATTTTCTTCAGATTTGGTTGCGGTACTATGATTGCTTGGAATGGTGAGCCAGATATATGATGATCATTGAACGTAACATTGATTGTGTAATCACCAATTTCTGTTGGTAAGTAAGCTACATTACAAGTGCCATCACCATTATCACGACAGTTGATGGCTGCCTCACAGGGTCCTTCAACTGTAACACCGAGGCCACCTTGTCCAGCTCCTCGTGTATCTATCATAAATTCAGCTGGTTGACCAACTGTGCCTCGCTCTAAACCAGGACCTTTAGCATGAACTTTATTTGAATTCGTTCCGGTTAAACATTGTAAACGGAACGGTTGTGGTGTTAACGGTGTACCACCAAAACAGATACTTAACAGATATTCACCCAATTGGGTTGGTGTGAAATTCACTAGAAAACCTTCGGACGTTGGAATTACATGAGCTTTAACACGATTACCTGATGGACTAGTAATTGTCACAGCCAAATCAGCTCTCATTAAATCACCAAGTATAACACGAAATTGTTGCAAACTATTTACAGGTGCAACTATTTTACAATGAATGTATTATTGTGATGTGATTCGATAAAGAGAGTATGGATCAATTGAATTAATAACTTACTTGATTCAAGTCCATCGACTTTAATTTTAGATACATCCACTGATGGTTTTATAAACACTTGTGGGGCATATGGCACTTTCAATCCTCCGTAAGTCATGTTAGTGGTATAAGTTCCAGATGCTGGTGGTATTACTTCAACAGAGAATGTACCATCTAAATTATCAATTACTCGTGTTGGCACCGGTTGTTTGGTGTCATCATGAATTACATTGATATCCAATTTTCCTTCTCCGGCATCCCTAAAAAAATTACAAAACAATTCTTAATATACTGAAACCATATGAGTATTTCAAAAATATTTACTTTGTATCGACAATAAAATGAGTTGCTTCATTTATTTTAAGTCCTGGTTCTAACCAAGGACCATAAGCTTGAATTTTAGTAACATCTAATGGGGAACCAATGTAAACACGGTATGGTGAATTAGGTGTAGCACAGCCACCATAATTAACTAAAATAAAATGAATAAGTAGAAATTAAAAATTGATCATCGAATTATTGAGAATTAAAATTACCTTCAACTGTATGTGGATATTTTGAAATTGGAGTATATGAACACTCCTTAATATCATTGCCTTTGTCTTTGATAGTAACAGGTGCTACTGAACCAGTTACATCTTCGACTACAACATCTAAAGGTGCTTCACCTGCTTTCTTTGTGTCTACAGTGAATTCAGTTTTGCGGCCAATTGTTACTCCTTTATTTTCTAAACCAGGGCCGTAAGATTTTACTAATTCTGGATGGAAATCTGCTTTTGGAAGAATTTGTGCCATATAAGGACTGTTAGGAATATCTTCGTTATCACATAAAATATGGACGGCATATTCTCCCGGTGCTGTTGGATGATAGTTGATCAAAGCGGATCCATCACCATTGTCATGACATTCTATTTCAGACTAAAATAAATCAAACGGTTATTAATTGACACTACATAAAAGGATTTCAAATAAATTACTTGTGAAGGGCCAGCAACACTGAATCCTAATGAACCAGTTTCACCGTTGGTTTCAACTACAAATGAAGCTGGATGGCCAACAACACCACCGGATAGACCTGGACCATGAGCAATGATTGATGATTCAATTTTAGGTCCAACAGCAACATCAACTGGCGATTTTGGAATTTCTTGACCTGCATATGTGACTAAAATCTTATGGCGTCCATCTTTTGATGGCTTATAGCTGGCTTCATATAAAGTGCTAGTGACCTTATGCATACTACAGTTAACTGGAACACCACCTGGCCCAAATACTTTAACATCAGGTGTTCCTTCGCCTGCACCATCTGTATGAATTTTAAAATCAGCTTTATCACCGACACGTACACCTGTAGGTTGAACACCACGGCCACTTGTTCGTACCTTCTTAGCATCGGATTCTAAAAGAAATATGAATATGATAAATAATTAATTCAACAGACGCAAAATACTTGATCTTACGTGGTGCAACTTTGACTCCAAACGGACTGTTTGGAATCGGTTTACCAGCAAAGAAAACATTGACGGAATGAAGTCCAAGTAAAGTTGACATATATTCACAACGATAAAGATCTTGTTCAATTTGGCGAATTTTAACTGGCACTGTAGTTTTGTGACCCGCTGGATCGAGCACAATAACTTCTGGAGTACCATGACCAGCACCTAAAACAATTATTTACAAAAGAATTAAGTCTTATTGAGTAAACAAAATTTTTAAACATTCTTACCTTTCGTTGTAATATCAAAATAAGTTGGTTTATTGATAAACACACCGTCTGGTTGAAGCCCTGGTCCGCTGGCAGTGACCTTTGAGGCATCACCGGCATGTCCTTCAACTTTAACTTCATATGGACTCTTTGGCACGTCACGTCCCGAGTATTTTACATAAACTTTATGAACACCTTCTTGTTTTGGGATGTATGTTACAGAGTATGTTAAATTAACATCATTATTAAAACGAATATCAGCTTTTTCTTGTTTTCCACTCGGTCCAATGATATCAACGTCGACATTGCCTTTACCAGCCGAGAATGTTTCAACTGTAAAGTTTGCTGGTGCATCAACAACTGGTCCAGTTGGTTCAATACCAGGTCCATAAACACGAACTCTATAAAATTATCATCAATATTCAGTTAAATTAATGTGTTTTAAGATCACTTCAATTCAACTACTTCAAAAGCAATTTACAATCAACTAAACGATTAATAATTAACATAGAATAAGTTGCATTTTACTACAGGTTTCACTGTTTTACATATATCCACATTCTTTCTTCAGCAATAAGCCAATGAAATTGTCTAAGTAAAGACTGATAATTTTAATAACATCGCATGTTAGCCAATTTGCAAATCAACTCAAATACATCAAAGGTTAAAATTATTCAAAAAATAAAATAACTGACCAATGATGTAGAATTTGTTTTGTTTTTTATCGTTTTATTTGGACTTACCGAGGTGGAGGAATACTATACAGACGATGGGAAATTTGTAATTATGTTTTTTAATAATTGGTTTGTGTTTTGGTTGAGAACGAATACAAATAGATAGAAGAAAAAAGAATGGAACTTCATTATAGACATTTCCATAGTAAAATATAATGGACAATTTAATGTATAAAATCACAAAGAATTTAAATAAATCTTCATTAAATACATGAGACCGTGATAATGATTAATAGAGCTCACCTGCTTGGATTCGTTTTTGGACGTAATGGGGCACCTTGCTTTAGTTTAGCATTTGGATATTGTGACAAATACGTCATCATTGATTGTTCATCGATCTTTGGATTAATCATTTCTTCTGGTCGAATCAATTGTCTTACGTTCAACCAATCATCAGCTAAGCCCATAGCTTCAGTTGCATTCTGTACAGCATCTTTAGGATCCCATGAGTCCCAATCGGGACATAGACCTGGTGCTACCGAATCAACAAGAGCACCGACTGCTTTACCACTTGACCAATCGTTTGTGAAATTTGTAATTGGTAAATCTGGTACACGATTCTGAATCCATCCCATTAATCTAAAATAGATGACAATATCAAATTAAAAAAATTAATTAACTTCAAGTGCGTGAAAATTATACTAAATATGTTACCTTTGTTTGGGTGTTGGACCAGAACCATTCATTTGATGGTCATCCTCTCCATCCCAAATTGGCATAGATATGGAATAATGTAAAATTAAGGTCCAAATCAAACCCATAATTAATTTCAATTTACAATCAACAATATCCGATGAATCTGTAAATAGAATATTCGATTTATTAAAGATTTATAATTAAAACATTTTTTGAAAATGTAAAAAACATGTATCGTTCGTTGTAATTAAACCATAAAAACATTGATTTACATTCCATTTAAAGGATCTGAACGTCATCCGTTCCTAGTGGAATTGTTCTAAATGCGGGCATATATTATGAACGTGTTGGCCATAATCAACTAAACAGTTTTATATTTTGTTTTTGCAAAACAGGTAGAACATTACAAATAAAGTAGATGATATTTGTACTATTTACTTTTTTATTTTCATGAATAATTAATGAGTATATCGCTTATTGAAATAATCAGTTTTTGAATGTAATCATCGAACCATGACACGTTATATTCAACACATTAATTGTGAATTTGGGTAAAAAAAAAATTCAGTTGTTACTATCAACGGTGTAACACCATTGAATGTACCAATTTCAAAATAGTTATGGTATTGTCACTTCCATCTCTGAGATAAATTATTTGCAATTGAATTTAAAATGATTTTCGGTAACAATAACACAATATTGAACACTCTATAAAAAGATAGAAATTCAAAATAGTAATAGACAACAATACGTGACTGGTTTAAAGGTGATAAATTAACGTGAGTTTTTTTCGTAGCAAAAATGCTAAATATAACACAACATCATTGAGAGAACATATGAGAAATTTCTATATGCGAAACTGGATATTATTATTTGAATGGGGAAACTGAATATCAATTGTAATTTTCTGTTGGAACGCCAGCAAAAAAAACTATTTTCGTTATCCACTTCGATTTAATGAATTTTTGTAGAAATTACACTTGGTAATTCTACTTCAATTTAATATGCAATTTAGCGTAGTTGTGAATATTACATTTAAGCCGTAAATTAAGTTTTTAAAAACATGATGGTTTATGATAATTATATATAAACCGCTACGTATTTGGTACTAACAAAGTCATGTGGTTAAATTTAACACCTTTTTTAAACTGACTGAAATACATTTTTGGGTGTTAAGTTTCATAGTTTTTATACTCTTTTATTTGTTAATAATCCATGATTCTTTCGTAGAATTAAAATCTTCAAATGATTGATCTCTCAGTTATTGGAATTATATAACATAATTCAAGTAATTCGATTATATATTTTCAATACTTTTTTTTATAATTCAAAACTAATTAGTAATCCAATTATGAATTTATACAGAATAATCATTTAATATTACATTTACGGTAATATTATTATAATAATAACTAAGCAATGGTTTCAAATTGTAAATATGTTTTCATAAACATTTTGAATCATTGCTGATTCAATGTTAACGCACTTAACATAAATACAGAACGTAATAGACATTGATTACCTATAAATGTGTGATGTCATTGAAATTTCTTTCGATTTGATACACCGTAACGGATTAAAAATTTGTCATGAATTACCAGAGAATAAACAAATCATAATATTTGTCATACCAACTATTGATTTTTAAATACATAGAACCGATTGGAAGATGCCTCTCCCATGAAATATTCAAATAAAACTAACAAAATAATCGAGAATAATGTCTATGATTGTTGTTAATAAGAGGGCATACTCCATTGGTGTCTGTGAATGAATTCTTTTGTAAAAAGGAGATACTTTGATCACTTCTTTTTCCGATTTCTACAATATTCTTCTATACCACCATTCAATTTTTCCATGTTCAAACTGAAGACGAGGTCTGCTCTATATCATAAAATTGTCTACATTATACTGAAACTTGATTTTCAATCTGTTTCTTACATAATGAATATCTTATATTCATATGGTAATAACAATACAATACCATTGAAAGAATGTGTATAGGAAAACCTTGAAAACGCCGGTTTTTATAACAAAAAATAAAAAAAACTGTATACTTTTATCTCTCATTTTCTTATTAAACTTTAAATACATATTTGGTTTTAATCTTTTCACCCATTTGAATTCAATTCTATCCATAGTTACTTTGCAATTTTTATTCGCATTATTCTTGATTATAATTAACACGGCTGGTGGCAACCAACAGAAATTAAACATTAATTACAGTTCAATAGTTTAACAATTCAGTGGCCATCAGTTGCCAATAACAATCTAGGTAACAATCTTCCTTAAATGGTTAACAAAATATTCAGTTAAACAAATATGGTTTTAATTCATGAATTTTTATCGAAAATACAAAACACCGTTTTCTTTGGCCCCGTGTCAATTTGTATGATACTAAGGTCTTGGCCATGGTATTGAATAATATAAATTTGTTTTACTTTCGTTTTTAAATCACAAACAGTTTTATGCCAATACAATTTTTTTTTAATATTTCATTCATGACTTTAAAATTTTCTTGATCAATGGTATGTTATTGTATGGAATCATAATCATGTATTAAGTTTTACAAAATGATGAGTCGCCAAATGGAATCAATTAAACACAATCAATGTTATGGGTCGCTTTTATCCGTACATGTAATTTATGTATTGTACGATTGTCTATCTCTGTTTGTCTATAATTTATTCTATGTTCATTGTTTTGTTTTATTTTTAGTTTTTGGTTTAAAAGCATTTAAAATAAAACAGAAAATAGTCGATATCTCTAAAACGTTACATTGAAATTCCGTTTGACTGCCGCAGAACCACAAATCAATGTAACCGTTAGAGTAACAATTCAAGCTCATAAAATTTTAAGCCGATTGTAAATGATATGCCATCAAATAATGTTTTCACTTTCAATTAAAGTTAACCAATATTTGCTTATAAGGTATGCTTATATGCTTATAAGGTACGTAACTTGTGTTATCCAATGTATAAAATTTTACAGCTCCACTGTGTCTTTATCAGTACATTATTTAAACAGTTAAAAGTCAAATACATTAAACAACACAGTAACAAACATAACAACAATATGCAATCAAAATCAACGCTCCCTAATTAATAGTGATCATTTATAAATAAATTTGTCAATGCGAATTTAAAACATTCTACTATTGGACATATAAATGTAATCTTATCACATTCAGCAGTAATTTAATCGACAACTGATTAGAATGGAATTAATACCAATCAGTTTTGATTTATATGCTAAATCGATAGTATGACGATTATTTGCAATTACATTGAATTCAGTGAATACATCAGCTAGGAAGTATTCACTTGAAGAAGATTCATTGGTGATTAATTTAAAACCATTCAGAAATTTAAATTTACTCATTTTTATAATATGATTCATGAGAAAGGTGTAAACAACAATGCATTATAATTTAGCTGTCCACTTTACAAAAAAAAAAACTAACCATAAATGTATTCATATAAATAAACATAAAAAAACACCAAAATCGGCTGAATTAATGAAATTGACCTTGGGACAAAATCAAACTGAATACTATGAGAAGTTTATTAGATAATTAATCGCAATTCCTTTACTGTATTCTTCTGTCATTTTAACATTGACTCTTTTGAGATTTCACTAATCCGATTAAGTTATTGATACTCATGCTTAATACGATTAAATTCCAAATTCAATTGCAAAATAATTGATACAAATAAGTGCATAGATTGCCGAAAAATTCATATTTGCATATTCACTAAAAAATAAATCGCATAATTTACCTGTTGGTAATACAACACGTTAATTATTGCGTCAAAACCAGTCGTCACTCATTAATGATCCATCATTTGGTTGGTGGCCATAATATAGTTTAACATAAAACGACTCTGTTCAAGGAATTAAAGATTTATATTGCAAATTTTTATAACTGATGATGTCAAACATATTGATGACATAATCATATGAATATGGCATTAAATCTTATTCAGTTAAAATCATCAATATGGAATATAACCTATACAAACTATACAGAATGTATAAAAATTGAAATGAAACCGAAACCCATTGCAAATGAAATGGAATGCATTTTTAACGAGCATAAAACCACCATAACTGATCAACGTTTCACTAACTGAGAATTTAAATAATAAAAAAAAAACTACGAACAAGAATTAATAATAAAGTAACGTTTAAAAACTTGGTGGCTTTTTTTTGTTTTATTTTTTTAGGGTAAAACTGTAATGTTTTTTCTTTCTTCTGCCATGCACTTTATATTTCACATATTTGGTGTAACAAATTTTTATGCAATATATTCAATCATAAGACCAATTCATTACATTCTTATATACCGGTTTTGTTGTTTTCTTATTGTCAAAAATTATTGTATTCTTGAGAATAAGGAGAGTATTCGACGGGCGTAACGAAGTGAAATGAATGATGTACAAAGGTGTATTATCTCGCAGCAATGGACACACATTCAATATATGGATACCGTGGTACTTTAACAAGAGGTTCCAGTTGCTGATTGCATTTCATTAATCTTTTTTGCCGTGAACATTCCATCGAATTGATTCTTTTCAACTCTTTTTTTTATCTTCCCCGAATTAAATACAATAGAATATAGGAAGATTTCTTAAATAAAATCATTACTCACCAATATTTACAAGTCGAATATGTTGATCTTCTAAAAATTTCAATGCCACCGATACATTCTCCAATTTTTGGCTACGAAATGTTGGACGTTTATTATGTTTTGGTAATCGTTTTTGGGATAACACTTCAATTAATGCAATTAAACGTAATCCATCGGATAAATCGGTTTCTAAACTACCAATATTTTTATCAACAATTTTTAAATGTTCATTTGCCCAACGGGTAAATGTATTTTGTTGGATCCGTTTCCATTCAGCATCCTCAGCTAATTCACGTTCTGCATCCATATCGTCTTCTTCACCGTAATATTCGTCCTAAAAATTAAAAATCAAAATAATTATTTATGAATATTAATGATTTTTTCATAAGAAATTATTCTTTTAGTCTTCATAATCATTTTTGTTTCTTATTTCGGATTTCAAATGTTATAACGCAGTAGAATAACAATGATTTTAGTTTAGATGATTGAATACATTCTATTGTAAATCGTAAACCGAAAAAATCGAATCACGATTAATTCCATAGTTGACACAACTTCATTGAGATGCTAAAAATTCAGTTTTATTTAAAATTAACCGAAAAATTCAATATGTTTTTGTGTGATTTTTTAATTTACAGGTTTTTTCCTTTGCGATCTGTTATATTGCTTTATTTCAATTTTTTTTCAGTTTTAATGTGATTAAATAATAAACGAGTTTTTTTGGCAAAAATAAAAAAAAAGAAGTAATTCGCTTATCTAGAAAACATCGAAAATGTACCTCTTCCCTTTTACTGTTTTGATGCTAATTTTTATTTTTGAATGTCCGATTGTATGCAATATCATATACACAAAAAATTTTTTAAATAAAAATGAACAGTAATAACAAAAACTAATAAAATACCATTAATAACAATAAAAAGTGTCCGAATCGCGTACAGTTGTGTTAAAACAGTGTGTTAACGGAAAAGAGGATTTCATCCATACACAGATACAAAGAAATAATGGAATGAATTAGAAGAACAAGTGGTTCTTCTAAGGTTAGACGGCTGTTCGTGACAAGAAACGGGGTAGAACAAACAGAATACGCACGAAATTAACAGAAATACCGATGATCTTCTCACTGCTTTTATCCGACAATAGTTGTGGTCACTTTCCGTGTGATTAAGACAATATTTAAAACATCTTTTGACAGTGTAACAACCGCAATAAATAAAACCAACACAGTAGATTATTGGTGATCACTGCTTTAAATTCTTACCTGTGATTGATTTGATTGTGAATAATTATATCTGTCTTCTGATATTAATCCTGATTGGTTACTATTTTGTCTTGTTATATTACCACTGATAGCACGGCTATCATTCACGTCACGATAATCACCACAAGCGGCCGATCGTAAACGCGGTTCACTTTCAACTGCTGATCCCATTCCTGTTCGATAACCGGCAACGGCAATACCATTGCTTTGCTGATTATTATTTCCCCCACGGATCATATTTAACGTTGTTATTGTAATCAAATGAATAATTTGTATTATTTTGGTTGTAGGCAACTCAATATTTCTCCACCGTCTGGAATTTTGTGTATCTGAATAACGAATTTATGTTTGTTTATGTGTGGTAAATTGTCAGTATTGGTATAGCCGGTAATAAACTCAATATTATATTTTCTAAAGCGCCAATATGTAGACTCCAACAGGTGTTCTCAATTGTTTCTGATTTCAATTCTTATTGCTTTTCAGGTGTATTCTTTAAGTATAATTATGTGCCTTAGCTAACAATTCTGTTAAGTTTCAATGCAACATATAAAATCCATTCAGATGTAACAGGTGGTCGTCACTACTGTACTTTAGTTACATGTACAAATAATCGTTTGTGTTTTCTAACAATAAAAACAACAACAAATACAAATCCTAAAATAAAAATAAATCGGTAGTTAGACATATTATTTGGTTAGTAAAAGATGAATTTAGACAAACAAATATCATCAATTAAATTAAATGAGTTTTAAATAAATTCCCCACAAACGAATACGATTTTAATTGTGTACAAATGACTGATGATCAGATGGCCATTATAATGGCAACAAATTTTCCTTTCGATTGTTTATGATTCACTTGATTATTTTAAAATTAGTTTTCATATCATTGGGATTTAAGAGTAATTAATTAAAATAGTTTAAGACGATTGACATACACATTTGGTATAATAGGAAGTTATTGTTTCCTTGTTTTCAATTACTGTACTAATTTTATATTTATTAACTGTGAATCAATGAAGAATTTTCACGAAGTAAATAAAATAACACTGAAAATTCATTTCACTTAATTGATTAGACGAAATTGAGACAACAAAACAAACATGTATGATGATGAAATGAAAATTCTTAATCAGTGTTTATTTAAGAAATCAGTGTGAAGCAATTTTTTTTTTTGTTTCTAAAATTTTTTCTCTTCTATTTTCCTTATGATTTTCACTTAACGATTTGAAATTGTATGCGCAATATAAAATTGCAGGTTTACTATACAATTTTACACATTTTGAATAATTTATTTATAGAAATAAACTTTGTGAGACTCATTCTCTTTCTTTAAAAAAAAAAAATCGTATTTTTTCTTTTTTATTTTCTATTCGTCTTTTAAAGAATCTTTGTTTGTGTACGCGGGACTAAGTAAATCTTAAAAAGATGTGTCTCTTTCACATGCTCTTTTGAAAAAATTTATTGAAACGTTTTGTTCCTATTTTTACCTTCACTGAAGAATTTTCCCAAAAAAAAAATAAATTTTCTTTTCTCTAAAATCTTATTGATTGTCTATGCACATCTGGAACTTAATGTGCATTTCTCATGGAAAAATAATCAGTGATTTATTATCCAAATAATTTATTAGTAAAAGTAGTGGCTGTCAATAATTGTTTAAATATCACTTAAAGTTGAATAAAATTATTGTTCTATTTCCCTATTCACACACTAATATTTTTTAACTTTTCTTATTAGATATTTCAAAACGATCGAGAAAGAGAATTTGAAGAGATTTATTTTTTTCGGTTTGTTCACTTGAGATTACGATCGATGACTGAGAGAGGAAAATGAACTAAAATTATAATTATACACTAAAACGAAGGTAAGAGGTAGTTTTTTATTTCACTGTTTTGTTGAGCTGCTTCGGTCGATTTCCATCGGGTGGATATTTCTGATCAAGTTTTGATTGTAAATTTGTTAAATTAAAAAACCGATTTACTGTTTTGTATATCATACGATCGATATGTAACGTTGCAAATCGATCACCCAAAAACATTAATCCGTTGATTTTACCGTCCATGTATTTTGCATCTTTGTTGACAACAAAAAAGTTATGATTTTCTTTTGAAATACACTGCATATTCGTTTTCGTCCAATACAATTAGTATGAGTCTGTTGCGCTTAAAACAATGTCAAGGTTCCGTGTACAATTTTGGCACTAACTATTATGATCAGTCAATTATAAAACATTAGTGAACTTAAATCACATTATGGTGAATTATTAAATTCTAATCCTTATTAAGCTGTGAGAAAATGTTAACTATTTTTTAATTACATGTGGGGGGAAATCAAATATCGAATATCAAATTTCTTAATTGATATATTGGTGCTCAGACATACAATTTGTGTAAGGATTGCATTTCGTTTGTATTGATCAAGTTTATAGTAAGTACGGGTGGAGTTACCTTATATGGTAACGAATTTAAATAATGGTTATATCGCAGTTTCATTTATAAAAACATTTACGAATTATAATTATGAATTCACCATTTTTGGCACAACAGTTTATCAGTGTTATAGATATTTTAAAATGACTTAAGGTGGGAAATTAACTTACGAATTAAACTTTTGCTGTACACATGTCAACGGTGTTATGCGATTTGAATCACAATTTGTATTATTTAATATTCAACATAATGAAAACATTATTTCCGACAAATGGTTCTATGTTTCCTGTGTGACACTACAAAAAAACTCTCTTATAGGATGCTAAAAATAGAGTGCGGTAGAATAAAATTCAATGAGTTAACTGGAAACAAATAAATCCAAAATTATTTATTAAAACAATTTCTATATTCACTACTGGAATCAATAATTATTCCACTTATTTTATAGTCTATTTAGATAATAAAATTCATTAATAAATATACCTAATATATTAACTATTATTTCGGTTTCCGTTTTTTCCTAGGTTTCTTCGGTAATATTGGTGCATCATATCCATATGGTGATGGCACCGCTTCTGGATAATTTGTAGGCGAATCAGATTGTTGGTTCCATTCTTTTCGTAATTCCTGTACCATTGCAGGAGTTAATAAACCTTGGGCTAATAACCTTTCGGTTAGTTTTCCTCGTATAACACTTGGTATTTGTGGTTCTAAAAATTAAAAATATTTAAATCATGAAGATGAATTTACTTCAAAAATAATTACCCCTAAAATGAGTAGTTGATCTACGATTAAGATTATTAATATATGGATCTTCATCGGTATTAGCACTTGCACTACTGGCATTTGACCCTTCCGAATTTTTCAATAATCTCGTTATTTGAAAAACACCTTGTTGAATTATTTCATCTAATTCCTTTTGGGTTTCACGTACTATTGGCGCTTCTGGGAAAATATCTTGGAATCGATAACTGAACCACAAGTATAAATCCATAACGTCAAACACTGATTCCAGATGCATTAAATCAACGATAGTTTTAGGCAGTGAGAATGGAAATCCACAATGATGTGCCATCCAATCAAACGTTATGGCATCATTACGACTATATTGGCGAGCAAACTAAAAGACAATCACGAAATTAATAAAATTATTGGGTAATTAAGATTTAATGTACTCACTTTCAAAAACATAGAACACACGAAGGGCATTTTTCGATTTATTGGTGCACAACAAAATACATATCGAGCTCTCAATGGAAGTGGCACATGTTGAATCATTTCTGCTAAGAATTTAAAATCTTCTATGTTGCACATGAAATATAAAGAGTCATCTACTGTACATAATGACACAAAGATATCCTAAAACAATAAAAATGTCATCAATTTAAATGCTAATAAAAACAAATTAGTTTTACTTACCATTAAATTACTAAGCGTTGAATTTGGTAAATAATAAGCGTATGATTCAATTTGTTCAGCTGTAGGATGCAAACCAGCTTGTGTAAGTGGATCGGGAGTTTGAGATAGTAAAGACTTCAGGGTTGAAAGATCATCCGCTCTGTATGTCGTTACATATCCATGTGCCCATTGTGTTCCATATCTGCCTGCACGTCCTGCTATTTGCAAAGCCGATGAAACCGATATTGTGTCAATTTCTTTTTCACCTTTCTCATTTACCATTGGTTTAATCAGGGAATAAAATATAATACGTCGTATACTCCTACAAGTACATCAAGAATTAATATTGTTATACAATAGGTATTCAATTGTTTAATTTACAAATTCAATCCCATTCCAATTGCATCTGTTGCTACCATTACTTTACAACTATTATTCGGATCATTGAATTTTGCGGCTTGTGACAATTTAGTGCCTGGAGGTAATCCACCATAGATAACAGCTACCTCTTTACCTCTGCAAAGAGACAAATCTTTAGATATAAATCAACAATAGCGATTTAACTGTATTACCTGGCTTCAATTTCACGCGATACTGAGTAAATATCATTTTTACTAAAACATACGATACAATCTCCAGGCATTACATTATCTAGTGATCCCAAGGCAGAATCTTCAACGGATAATTCAGTTAATCTGGTGTATGTTTTCACTTCAACATGTTCACCAGTTGTACTACAAATTTTCTCTAATAATCCTAATGATCCCGGTTCACCGCACACATGAATTTCATCGGCAATTAATCCTAAAAAGGCACGAGTCCAGGCCCAACCTCTTCCAGGATCCCTTAATAATTGGATTTCATCGATTACAGCTACTTCATCTACAAGTACAATTAAGTCATTTAATACTTCCTATGGTTTTCATTTCCATTTTAATTGCAACATACAAGGAGTGTTTACAGAAGTCATTTCAACAGTACATGCAACATGTGTAGAGGCACTACCATCTGTATTGGCAAATTTCCGTTCTTCGCCAGTTACTAAATCACACGGAGTACCCTTAAATGAATATAGAAAATAATTAAAATTGCTTATTAGAATGACATTACGTCCTTACTCTCTCGTTGCTCTTATGGAATACTTCTGTTGCTAGGAGTTTTAGTGGTCCACAATATACACCGGATTTGGCGGCTAAAAATCGTTCCATCGCATGATACGTCTTACCCGAATTCGTTGGCCCAGCATGGAATATAATTTTTCTGGTAATTGCTCTTGCACTTGGATACCAATTAGCTGGTGTTCTTAAATCTGATATTTTCTTCAAGTCATCCATATAATCTAAATGGGGAAACATTTTCCTAGCATGCCGTAAGAAATAAGGGTATATGTCATCCACATGGCCTGCATTCTGCAGAATATCACTAATAATTATATGAAGATCAACGGGCAATGTCTCAGCATCCATACAGTAACGTCGAAAACTTATGAACGCTTGTTGTTGCAGATAAGCTAGAAATACAAATTGAATAAATAATATTGTGAAAACAAAGTGGCTATTCAGAGTTTATAAGCAACTTGTTTACATGGCATGCACCTCGTATTTTGGTGAATATTTATGGGCGATTTAAAAATAAACTTTAGTGTGACATTGAAAAAGTGAAACGTAAATAAGATCATTGCACATGGACCTGGTGTCCTTACCATCTAATCCGTTTTCTTGACACAGCATCTTAATCTCTTTGCGCTGCGTGAATTTATTCAGCACCTTGAGCACCTCTCCCTTGTCCAGTTTGCCGGTTAATTCCGCTCCGACGTTGATATCATCTGGATTGGGGTTAATTTGTACTGGCTTAAACAGTGTCGATAGGTTCGTGGTGTCATCTTTCTTCCCACGGACTTGGTGCACTCCACACACTGGCCGAATGTACCTAGACAACACGAGTCCAGACGGTCGATTTAGACTGGATACCCTTAAATTTTGCGTTGCCAGGCACAATGATGAAATCTTACGTGAATTCACTAACATATTTTTTAACTCGTGATTTATGGAACTCAAATCTAGATTAGATAATTCATTGCCTTAGGAACACTTCTTATATTAAAAATTAATTAAAACTACAAAATAATTAATCCGATTAAAAGCAAAAAAAAGGAATTAAATATGCCTCGAACATATTTCTATCTCTTCTCTTTGAGTCCGTTCATCAACACAATGAAGTTGAAAGTAATTGAATCTGAATTGAGGTTATGTTTGATTGATAACAGTGAAACATTTCGTATGTTTCTAAATTACTGAGCTGATACGATAAATTACTGAGCTGACAATTGAATTGTGAGCAGGTACAAACAGCTGACATCTGAATCATACATTATTTGTTTTGAAAAGTCTGGTGTTTGGATCAAATTGTTATTCTTCCATACTTATTTAAAAGAAATAAATACAATTAAAGGGCCAAGTTAGTCGACCTAAAGATGGGTTTATTCGGAAAATCAAGTCCCACTGATCCCAAGGAACAGGTAAGATACACAGTGTCATAGATGCAATCATGAATTATCCAATATCACCGAAATTTAAACGCAATTAAGAGTTTTCGAAGTTATGAATAAATTACATTGAACCGATTAGCTCATCGATTCGACCTGTTTTGGTTATATTTTTGAATGTATTTTTAATTTTCATGTACACAATGAGTTATTTGTGTTGACACAGTGATAATTATTGTATGATGGTTGTGATTAACTTACAAATGGTTCTAATTATGCGGTCAAGGTGAACGAGTGGACACGTAAAATTCGGAAGGAAGGCAATCAATTGGAACGGCAGATTAGGAGTATTCAACGAGAAGAGGAAAAAGTGAAACGATCTCTAAAACAGGCGGCAGCCAAAGGTGATAAAGATACCTGCATGATTTTGGCCAAAGAAATTCTGAGAGCACGTAAAGCAATCAATCGGATTCATACCAGTAAGGCACATATGAACTCAATTCAAATGCAGATGAAAAATCAATTGGGTGTGTTTTCTAATTTCTAATGATTTATCACCATCCAGACATATTAACTAATAATGTTTACCACTATTGTTTTTAGCAACATTACGAATTTCTGGATCATTACAAAAATCCACTGAAGTAATGCAAGCAATGCAAAATCTCGTTCGATTACCTGAAATTGCACAAGTGATGCAAGACATGTCAAGAGAAATGATGAAAGCCGGTATTTTAGAGGAAATGCTAGAAGAAACTATGGATTCAGTTGAAGATACTGAAGAAATGGAGGAGGAGGCACAATCAGAAGTTGATAAGGTACACATACACCTTTTGTACATTCGTTTAATGATATTGACAGCAACTTGACATTATAATTTTATTTTTAGGTACTCTGGGAATTGACTGAAGGTAAATTGGGTGAAGCACCGTTACCACCGCAAACGGAAGCCAAAGACGATAAAGTACCGGCAGCAGCAGCATCCGTTCGAGAACCTCAACAACAACAAGAAGAAGAGGAAGAAGATTTAACTGAAATGCAAAGTCGTTTGCAGGCATTAAGATCATAAGTGCAATTCCTGAAACAACTAATGCTTACTAATAAAAAAAGGGACAAAACAACGTAATGTAAATTTTCTTCCAACAGTATGCGATTCCTCTGCGAGGTTTCCACTAAGTTGTGATCAATTTTTAATTCTTATTTAATTATAAGTTGAGTATTCTCTGAAACAAAAAAAAAGAATCAAAATCATGAAACCCACATGAATTATTTAATATTTGCCGCTAATTTAATTTTTTTTCTGCAAATAAGCTATAAGTTATTTTTTTATGTGTATTACATAATATTTATTACTATAAGAACAATGTGGGCTTGTTAAAAACACAATAATTGGCGGAAGAGTAACCTAAATACAAAAGTTTCTTTTTTACAAAGATACCGCCGCAAAATTTCAAGGTAATGAGAACTTCTGATATGATTGAATCACTTTTTTGCCTTTTGGATCGCTCTTTGAATGAGTTTGAGTCATTCAATAGCGACACCGTAGAATTATCAGCTAATTGGTGTTGTTTACATGCTATTTTTTTTTTATTCAATGTATGTAAGTACTTATGTTTGATATTACTCTGAAATATTATAAAATATAATATTTGATGAAACACATAAATTGCATTAACAATATTAATATTAATATTAAGAAAACAGTCCATTAACTTTATTTCAAGTTTGACGTTATAAAAAATTTCACATAAGAACACATTTTATAATGAAAATTCATCAGGTTACCAATAAATTGTATATGAATAAATAATGTAACTTTAATCCGATGATATTTATTTAGAGTGATACACTTACATGATTAATATATGATTACAGAACTTTTACCATTTTATTGAGATCTTTCCGTTAGTCAATCATCTAAATAGCAAACTTGTAAAGTTTTACATGCATTTCTTATCATTTTCCAATCTTCAACACTGAAGAAGAAGAAGAGGTCAAAAACAACATGAGCACTAATGCTAATGCATACAATAGGGATTACCACAACAAAACTGAAACTTTTCAATTTTCAGTGATTTTCTTATAATTTCCTTTGAATTTGAAGGAATTAACTAATACCAATGCAAATTGATACACCGACACGAAGCATTGATTACAACAACAATTTTGGTACTTTTGAAAAAAAAAACCACTTCTTTTAAAACCCCTAAATGTATGTAATCAAATTAAAATGGTCAATAATAATGCCAATGATAATGATAAACGCTAATGCTAATTTCATTTTTCAAGTCTGCTAAATAGAGTTGATGAATGAATAATTTCCATCAGAGGAAATTATAGATTATGTTTATGTCAACTAGGTATTTCCTTCACATCTCCCTGTAAGAAAGATCCTGTAAAAAGATACTGTGTGAACCGAAAGGGATTGAGGAAGGATACACGCATTATTTGTATTAGAGGAAACTGGTAACTACGTTATCTTACGATGATATGATGACATTCAATGCACGAACACTTTCTGAAAAATTCAATAGAAATTATATCGAATAATAGATCATTTTTTATGTTCCACTTTTAAATTCTAATTTTATTATTACTCTTATACCTTGATTCATTATATATTTATGTATAATATATGTATGTATATATATAACATTATTAACAATATTATTCAATGGGTTTTTTTTCTTCATTTTCTCATGTCTTTTATTTTATATCTTCATCTTCATCATTTGTAATATAATATCTTGTAATTATTCATGTTTTATTTATTTTTTTTTTTTGTCTTTTTAATATATTTCCTTTTCAGTCGGTCCTAAATATAAAATGAGACCAATAGCAATGTTAATTTTATTAATAATCATAAATTTTATTTAGTTTTTCTTTATTCTTATTTTTGCATTTGCTTATTAATTTTATTTGTTATTCTTTTTATTCATTTTATTTTTCTTTATAATATATTCTTCATCATTCATCAATATTTATATTTTGCTAAATCTAATTACAATATATTTTCACTTCTTTTTTTAATTTTAATTTTTTTGGTATTTTTCTTGACTTTAAATTTTGTTTTCTTTGAGTTTTATTTGTTTTTTTCTTTGAACTTAAATACAACAGAAAGTTTTTTATGTTCAACAGTAGTTTTTTTTGGTTAGTTCAATAAATTTTATCCAAAATATAACGGAATAAACTATTCAATATGAGATAGCTAAAAAGGAAATTAAGATCTTATAAGAGAAACTTTTTATTCGGTTTTTTTCTTGGATAAAAGTTTTCTTCGACTAAAATTTTCTTTGACAAGAGAAAATAGCTCACTTCTGGCTATTCAAATTTATTAATACCAAATTATCCGATAAACACACATGGCGAAATGACGAAGTGTTAAAGAAACAACATCATGTCCAAGATATCAAACTATTTTCATGTAATTCTTTCTCATTTTTACTTTCCTGGTTTATATTTTTGGTTTTATTTTCTTCACCAAGAATGATATTTCGTTTCAGCTGACTATTGAATAGAAAACTTTTATACCGAAACTTTTTACTTATTGGATCTTTTATAAAAATTTCTTCTGTTTTTCTCTTTGAAATCTTTTGCTTGTTGAAGAGTCTTCCAGAGAACAAAATAAGTAAAACACTTACTCTATTTCACAATGATGTTATGAGACTCATCTACCCCTCAATTGATGTCATATCAAACGCTTTTGGATAAACTAAATTGAACTATTTTCTAACTAAGGCACCAATTAATTATTACATCGCTTCGATACTTCCCTTACGATATTAAAACAATTTCATGTATTTTCATTTAGTTTGATGAAGAACAGAGCCTCTCACTACTTATGGATGGTACACTATTACATTACTTTTTTTTTTTTTTTTGTATTAATTTCCGTCTCCTGTGTCATTCTACTGTTGTCTATCTATGCCTGGGTGATAATCAAACTATTTCAATGTAATTACTTTTGATGATATTTTCCTTTTTTGTTATTATTTCTTAAAGTGTTGAACAAATTGCATAACAACTTTGTTCATAAAATTCGTAGAATAAAGAATGTTGCATTATAAAATATTGAAATATGTTCATCCATTATAGTTGTTTTCGGTTGATTCAAACTACCATTATGGGTATTGTAGATGTAAAAGCTGCTGTTTTATAAGCCCAATTGTAGTGAAATTGTGTATAGCGGCTGAATTTTTAATTTCAATGAAGAAAATTCTTTGGAAATTTTTTAGTTTTGCTCTTTGCTTCACTTTATGTGTGTAATAATTAATTGAAAAATTAAACTAAGGAAAAATATTTCGTTTCTTCTATTCAACCATTCCGGGGTGTTAGCAAAATCAATTGTACATCATATTTAGATAGAAACTGTTCACGTTGAAGAAACATTATTTGGTATGCATTGGCATAAGAAATATTAACAATTTAGCATACGCATTGAATACAAATTTTCTTTTGTATTGGCAACGATAACAATGAAATTTTTTAATTTTTCTTTTTTTTAGGTTTTTTTTTTGGTTGATTTTTCGTTTTAAATTTTTTCTTTAAATTAATAATGAGATTAATTATTAATGTTAAATGTTTACATACAGTTTATATAACAATATAATGAGGGTGTGGTTATGTTAAATATAATTCATTTTTGTATTACTTAAATGCTGTTTTATAAATTACCATTTAACTTCTTATATAAGTTTTCTTCTTTAACTTCACATGTTGTAATCCACTTAAAATGTTTTAAAAATTATTTCATTAGTTTTACTTTAATCCTTTTAAATTCATTTATTTAATTTAATTTCATTTTTTATTCTTTAAAAGTGTTTCTTTTTTGTTTTGTTTTGTTTAAGTATCTCTTAAAATTATTAGAATTTATTTTAGAATTCCTATACAAATTATGAATATTATTCATTTAACGGATTTCAATTTTCATTTAATTGTAAACTATATATTTTGAAATTTTGTTAAATTAACTATGCATTCACTTTTTATTCATTATAATATAAGTACTTTGTTTTATCATTTAAATTTAAATATTAACTATTAAAACTATGCGTCTAGATAGAGGGATATAAAGTTCAACGCGTTACACAACATTAGTTTTAAGACGATTTTCTTTTCACATGACAACACTATCTGTTTTTACATTTATCAACGGAAATTTTATCTGCTGCCATTAAAATTCAATTGATTTTAATTTATCCATCAAGTGACATTTTACCAACAAAATGTTAATGTTGAACTTGTATTTTGTCTCATGTGTATGTTTCGTTTTTAATTTTTATTTCTGGTGTGTGTATTTGTATAGAGTTTTGTAACAAAATCTCATAATTTTAATGTAATTGTTATAATTAAATTACTTTTGACACACATACATTACATAAATAATAGCGAAATTAAATGAAGAAATGGATTCACTTGAAAATTTAATTATGGAAAAATGCTCACATGTAAATCAGATAAAAGCCAAAATGTAATTCTTGGAAAATGGTCTGAATGTAATTGGAGAATATCCTCAATAGATTTTAGATAAAACTTAAACACTTCATGAACATAAATGGGATTGCAGCAAAACACACACATTCATTTGATATCTTCAATGTTATTCAAAGGTTTTTGTGGTTGAATATAAAACCGAATCTCATCACCATTGGATTGATGATGCATCTTCAATTAAATTTAAAGTAAAAAATTTTCCTGAATTTTCCATATTCAGGAAAATTTAAATGAATCTTTTGTGTGTGTTTTCTCTCATCCAAGTATGCTTATACAAAATTGAAATTGAAATGTTTAACAGATTTTTATAAAGGATAATTGTATCTTTTGTTCTTATATGCCATTTTATGTTGTTTTATTCTTAACACTAACAGTGTGTGTTTTATTATGTGAAATTTTTAAGAATATTTAAATAAATCTATATTGAGGTTTTTCACAGCATTTTTAATATTAATTTTCATCTTCTTTTTCAATTTAATTTTATTTATAATATTTCATTACGTTAATTAATACAAAATGTGGGGTGTATTTTTAACAAAACACACACACACACACAATTTGTACAGCATTTTCCTTCATTGTGTAGCATAAATCAGCAATATGATTCTCATGCTATTTATTCAATCAAACAGTTGAAAATGCATTTGATATTTAAATGAAAGCATTTCTTTTTATACTTTGCATGTTCTATGGTGAACATATAATTTATGACCAGTCCATTTATCATATAATTCATTCTTTTTCATTTAATGTTGTGTTGTTTATGTATAATCAGTTAATTATATGATTCACATATAAGTTACTCTTAATCATCTAAATATGAATATGTAATTAAATATCGTTTAATTCTAATGTAATGCTTAGTAGTGTCGTTGTCTTATGGAATTTCTTACTTTTTCATTCACTTCTTTTTTGTAATACAAATAATTTACAATAAATTGCACAACATTTTATCTATTTTATCTCTTATAGTTGCTACAGTCTATTTTACACTTTAAAATCTTCAATCATTTTACGTTTAAATCATCCAATTATCTTTGTTAAATACATTGTAATTACTTCGTAAATGCTTAAGTGTACAATTTCTAAAATAAAAATCTTCTACGATTCACACATTAATTTAATTCGATTGAATCATTATTCACAATGATTCTGATGAAAAGGCGTAAAATTAGAAAATGAAATATCCAATTGATATCATAATTAATGTGACCGCAATGTTTTTAAATTTATTTCTTCTTTACCAACACCAAATGGTTACATGTAAAAAGTAATTTTCATCACTCAATGATTGAATGTGTGGATTTTATATTTAACATTGCACACTAAAACTGATGATATTCTGATTAGAAGTGTAATTGGATCATTATGGTCTGTTACATTTTCCATTGGAAATACCAATTTATTTTCGTTGCGGTATATGAAATTTTCAGCCAGTCAAACGTGAAATAAAATTGAAAAAAAGAAACGATTTTTTTTGTTTTCGTTTATTTGAATGGGCCAACGAAACAGAACTGTGGAGTCATCGTTATTTAATTTCCACGAAAATTAATGGTTTTTTCTGTTTGCCTTTTCTCGTGTTTGTTTCATTTATTTAACATCAGCTAATATCTCTCTTCACTTTCTTTTAGTTTAATCATAATTTATATGCTTTTTTCTTAAATCTTTGGTATTTGAGTTGTGGTGATAAGGTTAAGTAATTTTCAATTGAGAGAAGAAGCCTTGTTATGAATTGTTCTTCGAAATTGGGCTAAAATTTTCATTCTAAATTTTCCCATAATAAATTTTGACCTTTTCAATTGGTTATTCGTTTGGTTTCCATATTAAATATTGATTAGTACAGAAGCCAATATAAATGCTGGGAAACGTTGGAATTATAATAAATTAGCAGGGATCATCGCTTTCAGTTTAACCAAATTTCATTATTGAATTACCAGAAAATTTGATTAAATTTAATTCACAATAATTGGCTACTAAAACTGGAGATTATTTACATGTAATTTTAGGAAAATCATGTTTTTTTATTTGATTTAGATCAAATTGCATTTAATCCTTTACTGAATGGTTTTATAAAGGACATACACATTTAAAATACAATTAGCCAATATTATAATGAAAACCCTGTAAAACTGTTCAATCAATTTCATTTGAACGGATTTCGTTCGATTTTATGCAAAAATTTGTTAATTCTGTTTTATGTTAAATGTTAAATATATTGATTAGTTTCAAATATACAACACTGAATTAATCTTATAGCGTTAATTATACAATTTTGAAACCGCTGAAATTTAAATCTCTTTTCTATTTTCCTATCATTTATACTTAAATGTATCACGAATATGGAGAGCTAAAGTATTCACATATTAATAAATTAAAAAAAAAAAGTATTCCATTGAATCAACCATTTCATTTACAATGTATAGCATAATAAACGTGACATTTTAAAAGAGTTATTTCATCATATACATTTTATAGTCCTTGAATAATACAACCCATTCAGATTTACATAATCATCTCTTCTTAAATCATCTCGTTTCTTTATTATTTGCTTTGATAAAATTTAAATTTTACACTAAATTTACACAATCTAATGAGTTCCAGATAGATGGTAATCAATTACATGTACAAAACATAAATTCAATATTTACAATTTTAAATCTTTTGCTATAAATACTCTTCGCGCTTTTTTGTCATTCTGATAAGAGGTAACAAAGGAATTTAAAGAACAGAATAAAAAAAATTAATTCATAAATGGAGTGCGTTAGAAAAGTTTCTCATGTGCTTTTCTTTCATTTTATTAAAACAGAAAGAAAAGAAAAAAAAATCAAAGTAATTTTCAGTGTCTTATGGTGTTGTCACGGTTAAGAAATGAAACGAATTACAAAGACAAAATGTCTGTGAGAGCATGTGTTTGTGACAAGTTCTTTAGTGTATATCAGTTGAGATTCAATTTTTTTTTCTGTTTTACCAATCACTTTACGTCTACTTTTAAAATACGAACTTTTTAATAATCTTAATGAACTTTTCACTTCATAATTTGTGATTATGCAATATGTCTTACGTTATTACCCCATAATATTTCACTGTCTTTTCTCTCTCTCTCTAGCTCTGCTGTATATGTTCACATTTTGTGTGTTTGGTTGTGATATTAAATATCCTGACAGTATGTTATTATCATTATGTTACCAAATTCATTGTTTTTTTCTTTTCTTCAGGTTCTATATTTCCTAAAGGAGTGAATACTTTATGTGATAACAGATAGTTGACAGTGTTAATTACAAAAAAAAAAACTTGTGTTTCACTGTTCCTTTGGTTTCATTTTACTTTCTGTTTTTAATAGTTTCAAGAAACAAAAAACTATGTGAAGAAATAAAGACTTGTGTATTGTGTTAATTAGAAAATTATAGTTTAGTGTTAATTACACCAGTGACATTAAAATTCATGTTACATTCAAATTCCGTATTTTCTGTTTTTATTTAATTACAACATAAGAACCATAATTAATAGATAGAATAGAGAAGCACATTGAATTGCTACAAAATCACTGATTATAACATCGAGACATCGATTTATTTATAAGAAGAGAGATTTAAATGTGTTTAAAGAGTTGTGTTCATTTAAAGTACATTTTCATTGGTGGATAGTACCAAAGTGCTGATAGATTTATCAATTTTTAAACGTGAATTGTCTTTAATTATTGAAAGTAAATTTTAATCTTAAAAATGACTGATAGTTTGTTGTTTTCTGTACGGTATGAATAGATAAAATATTGTGCACTTTATATTATTTAAAATAGAATTGTGTCTTCTATTAGAGATTTAATATGATCTGAATTTGAAGATACGACACTACATACTAAGCATAATACATTTATAGTAAACATTTAGAATGCAATTAAAGCGATAGAATTATCCATTATTCAGTAGAATTTTTTATGTGTTACTCTGATAGAGTGAGTGGTAAGGAATAACTGTCATGCAATCAAGAATTACCATTTATAACTTTCCAACATTGATACCAAACCATAAAATTTGAAGTCCATCAACACAAAACTATTGAATTACTTAGTTTGTTAATTGTTATCAATTATTCGTTAGTGAGTTTTTGGATGTTGTCAAACTTCAAAATTCTGTTACGTATGGAAATCATTCGATATTGTAATTTAAAGCACATATTCATATTTAAGTGTTTTCTGTGATTTACTAATCATTTTTTATCATTATTCCATATTCTATTGCCAGAGATGAAAAGTTAGACGTGAATCCGTGACTGTAGAAATTCAATATTTGAACATAATCTCAATTGAATTTTTCAAAATAAAATTATCCCGTTGGCAAGCAGTTTCTCACTGTATCAGTTTTTTTTTGTGTAAAACCGTCATTAATATGCAATTTAGTTGAATGAAAGTTATTTAACTGAAAAATAACTTTTTCGATGTCGAATAGATTATCTTTCGTCATTTTACCTTATTCGTATATCGTGTTGTACTGTTATACCTCTAAATAGAACAATTTTAATCAGTTTGCCATTGCTATTTGTGTATTGCTTATAATCATTGAATATTCATCGTGTATTTTCTTCTTTCTTATCCGATAAAAGTTTTTAAACTCATCATATTCAAGAAAATCTTCCAATGATATTTTAAAAATAAAGTGAACTATTAACGTTGTTATTATGAATTTCTTTGTTTTTATCTCATTATAATTGACATTAAATAAAAGAATTTTAAATATTATTATCAACCATCATTTTAATATGAAATTAATTTATTAAGAAAATTATACTATTTTGTTCTTATTCGTTAATTTAAGTGGAACAATTATGTAAATTGCTAAAAAGATTTTGTTATTATTCTATTATAGAAACAGAATCTACTACAATAGCATTATTTTAAAATAGATGAACTAGAAGGGAAGGTAATTAATTTTTTATAATTATCTACGTCTATTTAGGTTAAAGTGGAAAAGTGGCGAGAAATTCGTTAGAATTATATTTAGTTTTTACTATAATTTCTAATTTATTTGTTTCTCATTTTTGTTTTGTTTTGAAAAGATAATCTACATAGAGTAACCATAATGTTAGAATGTTGTCACAGTTAATCCAACAAAGTATTTCATTATAATTAATTTCGTTTTTATTTATTTCTTTTTGTTATTTTGCTACCTAATCATACTAATCCGAAAATTATGTATGACAGAATGGAATAGAATGTTTGGGTGAGGGGTAGAGTTAAATATCAATTTTTCTTTTTCTTTTTTTTTCATGTTTGTGTTATTATAGAAATAATAGAGATAGAAATAGAGGATTATAGGCAAGCTGGATTGATGATCCATAATATACAGTGTAACAACATTAAACATATTTGTTGTGTCTGTTGTCATATTGTCATTTTGTTGACTACTGAATATTAGAGTCCTGGATAAAACCGTATGGTTGACAAGCCACAAGGAACTTGTTCGTGCCTTTCGTGTTTAGCTTCTGATTCCTGTGTCTACCGTTCACTAATATGCAATCATGTGTTGGACATGCAATTTCTAATCATCAAAAAATGTTTTCTTTTTTCATTTTCATTTTGTGTTTCTTGTGTTTTACTCATCCATGTGTGGAATAAGTAATATTAATAGCAAACAATTTATCAAGATTCTACATATTCGAGAAGTAAATCCATCACAACTAATATTCTATAAATTACCTCAAACCCCACAAGAATAATGGAAAATACAACATGAATATACATATAATGCATTTAATACAACCCCCTAAATACATCACAACATACTAGAGTGTTGAACATATAGCAGTTTTGATATTAGGAAAATTTAATAAACATAATTTTCATCATAAATGGATTAAAGTGAACCATCCCTTTGGAATTTCTAATAAGTAATAATATAGAGTTTTCATTTAAGTTAATAAGTTTATGTATTAGAGCATTTCATATAACAATTTTTAGCATTCATTTTATCTATATATGAGTAAATTGATCATAGAATATAAATAGAATTAGTGATATAGTTTGTGTTTTGTGAGAGAAAAATTGACTAAAGTTACATATAGATTCCCATTTTTGTCTTTGATTTTATAATTGCAAAACAACAGTAGCGGCTACGTTTATCATTATTCAATTATATTTGACCGATAAATGACATGTTTTGCTAAAAAGACGCGCCCATACTTAAATCACGAATTTAAACTTATTATTTGTATTCATTTCTACTATTTATTCAACAAGGTACACATTTATGCAATAAAAATTTATTTGATTAAAGGTTTTGTATCTATTTACTTGTTTCGTTAATTTCGCTAATGTAAAAATTAAAATCTGTTTTTAATCTAAATATGATTACTAAATATGAAGTTACCTGGAAGGTAAAAGTAAATTAGTTAGGCAAGAAAAACCAGCATTGTCATTATGTGCCATCATTCATATTAAGTTAATTGTATAGAATTTGAAAATAGTTGTTGGTAATTTATTATTAAATAAGAGACAGTCTACTTGTTATTAAGTAGATGAAATATGAAGAAACATTTGTTCCATAATAAATAGTTTATAATCTAATGTATTCATAAATATGTGTAATACTATTAGAAAAGTTCTTTTTCTTGGTTTCATTCTATTAATTAGATAGTTAATAATCATTCTGAATTCCATGCTCTTTTTTTTTATAGTTAATTGACATAAGAAGTGTACATTTACAATAAACTTTGATATAATATTATCATGTTTTTTGAACTGATCCCATAAACGTAACGAATTAATTGTTCCATTGATTGATATTAATAGACCAACTATATTCTGGATTTAAATCGTTTTTCTGTAGTTTTAATTTGAACTAGAGAAATAGTGGTTAGTTTTAATTAAAATTATTTCTTTTAGTAAAGAAATATGTTGGAAGTTTGGTATTTCTGTAATGAAACTGATACAGAAGATAAAGAATAAATGAATTTTCTTATAATTCTTTTCCTAAAAGGAAAATTGTTATAGAATCCGAATAAGAGAAGAGAATAAATGAAGAAGGTTTTCTTTACCCTTCAACTATACACATTCATTAAAGGAAAAGTTTTTAATAACTTAGAGTATTTCCTGAAGCCAAAAACATAAAATAGAGAAAAAAATTTACAGGAAAATGATGGTAAAAAGCTTACATACTTAGTTTTTGCTATCAACATAGTAAATGGGAAATATTCTCTTCGGTATTTCTTCAAAATTATCATCATCCGGATTGTTATGGGAAAATAAGAACAAGACTAGAAGTAAAGTGGGACCAATAGGAGTACTTCCCTTTTTGCACGTATTAATTTATTACATGCCAAAATTAGAATACGGATGTATCACAAGAAGATCATGGACAAACAGTGAAATTTTGTTTAAAGATATTTATACCAATTTAATTCCTTGTGTATACATCATAGTTTTCTGCATTGAATCTAAAGAAATTTTCCATATAAGATGGTATTTTCTAATAAAGTAATATAGGAAAAACATATTCAATATTATGCAATTAGATAAAGACATTTCTAACTAACAGCAGTTTTCTGAGAGACAAATACATTTTGTTCATTTGAACACGAGAAGAAGTTGTCAACTATAAACAGAAATTGCACTTGCGATGAATTACTTTAAATTCTCAACTCCATTGGGAAATATCAATATTGACAATGGTAAAATACACAAGAAGCGTATGGTACTCAGTAACAATGAATTTCTACCATCAATTTTTGGCAGACAGTGCAAGAGCCACTTGAACTGTATACAACACTGTAATAAGTAATTATCTCTCATTAGTTATGTGACCAACCGAGTGCCAGTTCTCTTTCTGGTTGAAAATCCTTAAAGCAAAACTCAAGAAGACCAACATACCAGATTAATCGATGGAAATTAACGATCAAACCATTTGGGCTTTGTATTGTGGCCACCTACATTCCAAGTTTTCATGAAATATGGTACAGTCTTCTGTCTTGTTGTTTGTTTTTTTTTTTGCCGTATTCTTGTACAAATTGAGGACATTTATTTATGTAACACGTTGAATTTTCAGCGAAAAATTCAATGATTCGTCCGTTGTCTCCATTGCAATTTATATTTTCTCTCTATCGTATCCTTTCATCGATTTCCATTTGAGAATGGTAATAAAAAACCATCTCATCGTTCAATGACCGAATTTAACTCTCTCAATATTTCAAATATTCTTTTTTTCCTTCATGATTGGTATTGTTTCATATGCCATCGATAAATGACCACGTAATCGAGAATGTGCAAACAATTTGATGTGGTGTTTAGATAACCCGTTGAACAGTCATGTGTCATGTGATGCATTTTCATTCAAGTGTTATCAACTTTTTATTCCTTACACGGGGTTCACATCTGTTGTTGAATGTCGTATCACTGATTCATTGAGCACATCTAAATGACTTCAGATTATTCAATTAATCCAATATCAAGTGATATTCTCAACGGTTTCATTCCGAATAAAACAGTTCCTTTGCTTAGAATGGATAAAATTGTTCGTTTTGCCCATATAAAATTTTATTGTCATCATGTGGAACATTTAAATGGTACATTTCATACCTCATCAATTTTCAACATTCAATACGAATTGGATCTGATTAACCGGGTGGACACATAAGTAATATCGTGAGAGTACAACTACTAACAATCAATTTTCTATCTACGATGTCCTCCATTCGACATTGTAATAAAAACATAAAAATAAAAAACTTTTGAAAGACAACTGACTATTTACTTTTCCAGTCATCCTTGTCATTTTACGTGACTGTGATTTTCATTTTGAAAATTGTTATGTCAAATTCATTATACGCAATATCGTTATATGACCAAAAGAAAATTTTAACATTTTCAAATTGAAAAGAAAGAAAAAACATATTTTTGAACCGGATAGTGTTTTCAACGAACAACAACAACAAACAACTGTTCAATGACGCCATCAAATAGTTGTGGAAAATGATTGTTGAACAAAAAAAATGTTCTTCTCTTGAGTTGATTTGATGAATACTGAAGTAGGAAATGATGAGTGTCATCAAATAGTCAAGTAAATTCCTCGGATTAATTCAGTAAAATGATATTCTGATCTATCAGAGAGGATTCATTTATTTGCTGAACAGTTTTTTATATTTAAATTTTATTTTTCTGTTCTTTTGCCATCATTGTTAGTAGTGAGTATGATTTTACAATCATTTCATTTTAATGAATGTGAAAAGATATTTACCATAGCATTGACATGATGATGTTTTCGTAATAAAACGGTTTCAGTTTAAATTTCATTTTCGATGTTCGACTAAAACATTATCAATTATCGTTGATGTTTAACCATTTGCCTTACAATGAATTTTATTTGATTGATGGACCAGTATCCGTTAATTTCATATTTATTTATACCTTCAGGTGTATTATAATTTAATTTTTCAAATAGAAATGAAGCTAAATATCTGAGGTTTTTCACGAAATATGTAAAACATAATCGTGCACCGTTAAAGACAAGTTATTTAGTTTCAGGCAACTGAAGAAAATTTCACTGCTATCGTTTCTGTTTGTGTTGTATACGATGGAATGAAGCGATATCAAACAACTGAAACGTTATCAACGATAAATGCATCTCCTATCATGTTAGTTTGACCTCAACCATTTCTGTCAACTCTTGTTAGTTAGTTGGTATATAATGAGATGAATACAAAATTTTCGAGAGATGGTAAACATCATTCATATTCGCTTGGCTAATTCAAAAGTTTGTAAACACCCCATATACAAATCTCTAGGATGCATATCACTAACAGATAAGTTTTTCGTCTATTTCCATCGTTACCAAATCTACTAGTTTTCTCATTTTAGTGTTTGGCCAAAAAACTCCATCATGTTAAACGAAGTGAATCCGGTGGATCCAAACGGACTGATATATTTTTTGTACTCTAATGAATATTGTCCCATTATGATTAAGATGATGCAGTGCGAACTAACAACCTTAGGATATCCTGATAAGTAAGCAATGCCAATTATGAAATACTCTTGACTATGTCGTTTCATTTAATACATTTATATCTTTCAAATTCTGTTTTGTTGGGATTTAGATGAGAAACTGTCATGTTGAAATTTTCATTTTTTTTTTTTTTTTTGGTTTGTTTGCTTGCATGCAAATCCCGTTGATTCGTTATTATAAAATCCCGCTTAAATGGATTGCTTCAGGATGCCTGACAAAACAAGTGACATTAATTTAAGTAACAACCAAGATTATATCATTTATCACAAGAGAACCGTATGCTTGTAAGTTAATTCTGATGCCACTTTAGTGTTGTTGTACACTACGGTACTTTCTTATGTTTTACTTCTTCGGGTAAGTTGATTTTTCTGCTTTAACTTCATTGGGCGTTTGTTATTAGTTAAATTGTAGTAAACATTCCAAACGGTATTATAATACATTTTATTAATTAAAACACATTTTGACTTTACGTTTACTTAAATTCCATAATTTCTTTCGTTTGGTATAACGATTTTATATGAAATTCTATTCTCACGGTGTTATAACTGAGATGTTCGTAAATTTTTTTTGTATTTTTTAATTCTTAGAGGAAATTGCATAAATTTTAATTTGATTATGTACCGCAACTGTGCAAAACTTTAAAAAGGTCAGAAATAAAGAATAAGAAATTATTATTTTGAAACTTGATGTTGTTAATTAACTCAACGGTTTGGGTTAATTAAAAACAAACTAAGTCACCAGTTTTATGCAATAAAGTTGATATTCATTTTCTTAGTTTTTCTTTTTTTCTTCTATGAATCACAGTGAAAAGAGTTTAATAGAAAGAAGATTTTTAATAGAATGAAGCTGAAAGATAGTAGTGATTATACTGTCCAGTTTTCAGTCAAGTGTTTATGTAGTTCGTTCACTTATTGACACACATCAAAAGCGAATGCTAAAAACACTTAATTGAAAACTTTTTTTTTTTTTGTTAAGCATTCAATTGAAGACATTAAAACATTTTAAAATAGTTTAGTTTGTTATATTGGCTACACATCAAGATATTTAACTTTATCTACAGCATGCCGGAATTTGAATATAACTTTATGTTTTATCTACAACATAAAAATTTATTCGATGTGCATAATATTATGTTTTTGCAACAAATCCAAATAAGTTTTTGATAGATATTTAATGTGGTTAGAATATTGAAATTTGATTGAAGAGCCTTAAGTTAAATTGAATTAAATCTGTTTATGTTTTCATTGCAATTGTCTGTTTACTGTATGTGATGCTTCATTGAAACTTAATTTTGTTATTAGTAAACGTTCCATCAATTTCATGTCTTTTTTTTTATGAACCGAAAAGATTTATATTCAAATTTCATCAACTGAGCATTAAATTAATTTGATGAGAGTTTCCTTGAATTCAATGGCAAATTAATTAAATTTTGAAATTGTTAAACTCATAAACAGAAGTACGATAATTCATATATCAATTTATTTAGATTTAAAGCATTCATTATGGATCATTCAGATAGAAAAGATTGATCTGATTAAAGTGTGAAAGGAAGTGTTATAATTTAATTCATAAATTCTATGCTCAATTCGTATCTAATAAATTTCATAGATCAATGAATTTTCCATTTCTGTTCATTGGCCTGAGGTCAAAATTTATTCTATTGACCGTTTTCGACTCCACGGTCGTCTATGAATGGTAGAAGAAAAATTAATTTTTATTCCATTAGAGAGAGACTGAATTTAGGGGGTGAATTAAATCAATATGAATTCATTGGTAATCAACCTCTAATTCACCTTGACTAATAAATTAATTTTATGAATATTCTATTAGTATTCGGCCACCCCTCTTCTTCATCAACGGCTTAGCGACATTAGTAAGAGTTTCAAAAATGGTAATTATTAACTGGCAACCGTTTCTAGTATTATCCTTATTAGAAAATCATATTAGAAGTCAATGAAAAAGTAATGTCAGGTCTGAAGAGATCAATTATTCAATTGGATTTGATTCATCGTAGAGGGTGGCTCAATTATGATTCATTTAGATTGACAGAATAGAAAGAATACATTCATTGAAATATGAGCCAGTAATTGCTCTGTTTAACATTATTAATAATTAATTATTATCCATAACATTACATTCAATTTGTTGCCATATTTGATACATAGAAACTGATAAAAATTTTATTTATTTCTTTTTTTTATTCTCATTAAACGATCCTTATCATTGTAGATTTATCTTTAATAATTATGTATAATTTTTCATTCTCTCACTTTAAATTATTTGTTTTTTTTTTTTTATTAATTTTATTCATTAATATTATAAGTATTAATATTGAATTCGAAATTGTATTATCACATATGCTTTATGTATGTTTATGTATGTATTAATAATGTTATGCTTTATTATTTCAATATATTTTATGTATAATATCCCATTTGGAAGAGGATAGGAATGTTTAATTAAAATTTTTTTAAAATTAAAAACAATGTTGCTTTTCATTTTATATTAATCACCGTTATTGTTTTTCAAAATTTTAATGTGAATTAAACATACTTGAAATATTTTCATATGGAAATTCAATGAAAAATCATAATAATCCTGGTATTTATCTACCACGTAATTCAATGAAAACATAACAATTTAAATTACGATTGATTTGAAAATAATTATAAGTAAATTTCATTTAATTCAATCAGATATTTCAAATAATTATGTTTTCGGTGTTTCTTCCTGTTCTTTTTTTTTATACTGTAATCGTGTATACAATTAATGTTTTAATGAATTCAATTTCCACTAATCGTTCTGAACATAAGCAATATATCAAATCACATTTAGATCAATTTGATTTAAACAGTACTGATAAATTGGGAAAAACAATTAATTTGAAAAATGAATATGCTAAGTGTGACATGGTTTTTATTATAAATCCAAAATATATGAGATAAAATTTCATGCAATTATAAATTGGATTTGAATATTAGCAAAAAACAAATCAAATGCGATAATGGAATTGCCATCACGAATAAATAAAATAAACAAAAAGTATTTAAAAATCAATGATAATTGAACAATATAATGGGAAAACATTCATGTAATTATCATAATAATTACAAATGTTTTATTTTTATATTTCTATAACATTAATTAACGTCTCATCTCAGTAGTTATATTTGGTGGTTATTATTGCTGCTAGTTAATATTATGTCTTTCTTGTTCTAATTTTAATTGTATCAATATGAAAATTATCAAAGCTGTAATATCATGTTATTTGACATGTTGTGTTATTTGTTTTCACTAGATTATCGATGTTTCTTTTTTTATGTTTTTCATTTTCGGGGAATGTTTATTAGGCGGAATTCTATAATAAAATCCCGATGTATTTTTTTTTAGTTAAAGAATTATTTTAAATTCATGAATTGCTTATTAGTGTCATCGATTCATTATCATATTTAAATGATAAATAAATCGATTCAATTTTACGTAAATTTCTCTATATGTTTTTACTTGTTTCAAATAATAGGACAACTGAAATGCATATAAAATCTCTGTTATTAAAATTCAATTGAAAGGAGAACTTTTAATTCAGATGGGTAATTTGAAATCAAAAAATTATATTTCTATCAAGGGATTTAAATTAAAAATAATTTATAATCGCAATTAATCGCTTTTTCATAATGTTCTGTTTTATTAACACGAATTATTATTTCGAACAATAAATTTCTTTTTGTTTAATTTCTTAGGGGGGGGAGTAAGGAGAAGTTCGCACGAATCCTTTATTACGCATATTACGTGCAATATTACATTGATTATAATAATTTATAATTATTTTTTAGGTTTTTTTTTTGGGTTTTTCTTTATTAAATAACATAACAACTCTTTACCAACATTACTTGTTACTTATGTAAGTATTTCTTTTTTTTTTTAACCATTAAATGAATGCATATTGGTTTCATTCTCATCTCTTTCTTTTTTTTTTATAATTAATTAACTACTAAATATTAAGTGTATTTAGATTTTCTTTTTTCAACTGATTAGTTACTTATTTAATCAATTTTATTTTTATTTTTTTTTGGTTTTTAAATTATTTGTTAATGTATATAATATTTGTATTGTATTTTCATTAAATCAGTATTTATATTTTTCATTATTAAAATTTAGGATGATGTAATTCAGTGTAATTATGTGTTTTATTGTTGTATTAAATGTGTAATTCTGTAAAGTGTTATTATGTAATTTTGTTATTAATATTTCATTTACTGTTTTCTTTCTACACAGCATCATTACAGCGTTGATGATTATTAACAAAGTTTAAGGTAAATTAAATTAATTTTTTTTGGTTTTTGTGTAATTTTGTTTGAATAATGAAGGTTTTTTCTGTTATTTTGTTTTTAATTTATTTCGTCCATTTATATCCAAGTGACATATCACTGCATAACACATTTGCTCTCAATTTGTGATTTTAATTCATTCACTTGGGTTTCTATCGAATTTTTTAATTCTGTAATAGACACAAAAAGATGGTTAAAGATAAACATGTTTTTTTTTTTTTTTTATTTTTTAAAAATATAAAAATGTTCTATGACAGATTTAAACTAGCGAAAGAAACAATACATAAATGGAAAGTATCTTTTATTTAATTATAAAAGATTTATACTTAAACATTGCAGTATTGTAGAAGTTTTAAACAGTTTTAGTGTTTCAGTATTGAAGAAAGAAGAATAGATGGAGAAGTTATAGTGTTATTTTAGATAGTCGTGAATTAGTGCTATAGAAAGTATGAAGCCATTTACATTAAGGAAGTAAATATAGGAATTGTCTAAATTATTTTATAAATAGATAAGCATTACTAGAGTTTACAAAACAGTACAATTGCAATAGAATAATAAGCAATCACATTAAAATACCGGATTCTAAAATACTCACTTGTAAAGTCATCTAGATCTTCCTGTTCAGCTTCAGCCGCCAGCTCTTCAGGTGTCTTTTTCTTCCTCATCAATGGATTCGGTTCTTCTTGTGGTGGTTGTTCAACTAATTCCTCTCGTTTCTTTATGTTATACTGAAATAATTAAGAAAACAAAATAAAATTAACATTTGATCATCTCCAACAATTTCTATAATCGTTTTAACTAGAATTCAACTATTGATATTATAAAACATTAGAATGTAGATTCCATTAAACAATATTTGTTTACAAACGGATGTTGAACAATTTGATGTTTAACCTTAAAAGAAGTCAATCTGACTCCGTTAGGGAGTCACTATTATAGAACGGACTCCCTACTAGAGTCAATTTGGCCCCAATCAGGTGTGTTTGTCGTTTCCATTCAACTATTTTGACATCCATACTATGGGAATTTTGTTATTGGTGTTGATAACACTTTTCTCTTCATTCTAGGTAATGATTTTGCCATACCATCCTACAATAAACTACCCCCTAATAGTTTAAAACTATTCGTTTATATCTCATATCATCATTAATGTGATCAAATCGCTTTGATTATGGTAGTAAAATCCTCTTAACGAATTATCATAAATTTTCTTATTATAACAGTTTAACGACTGTGACACACTTATGAATGAATGATGCATATTTAATTATAATGAGCAAAATTTAAATTGCATCACTTATAATTAATCATTGTCAATAATAAATTAAAGGAAAATTATTTTCGTTTTATACGGCAGTTATAAATCATCATAAATTTTCATGTTCAACATGAAAATCATTAATTTTATAATAAAAATTTTCTATTGTGTAAAAATTGCAAAATACGTTAATTCTTTTAAGATGCACTTGAAGTACATTTTAAACCAAAAAATCCATGTCACTCTATTAAATGTGTAACATTAAACTAAATCATAGAATTAATGACAGTAAACATACAATAAACTGGACTGAATGTTATAGAAAAAAAAAATTAATGATTTATTTATTTAATAGTTAGAAACCACATAATGGTTTAGTTCTAAATTATATTTATAAATAATTCAACGGTGTCCATGAGACTCATTAATTATAATTTCACTATGACAGAAAATAAATCCATAACCATCATGTAGAAATTATGTATTCTATGTTGTAAAAAATACCGAAAGCACCGAACACCAACATATCCTTTAAACGTTGATTCTACATATGAATGAGGATTTTATTTTAAAAAAAATGATTTGTTGTTAACCACAATAATATGAAAACTAGCGAAACAAGCACCAGTGCATTTGGTCATATTAACTTCATAATCAGTATGATATTATCGTGGTTACGAATAACAGCAATTATGTGAGCTCACAGTAAAACAGTATAATGAAAAAAGTTAAATTTGCATGCAATTAAGGTATGTTGTACATGATTTTAATATTTCAAACCCGTTAAATTAGTGACATGCATACTCAACATCACGATTATGTAAAAAAATAAAAACAAAAACAACTGTTTCAATGGCCGTATTACCGTATTAAACTAAACGGTGGCATTAAAACCGTGACTAGAATTGCATTTTGGTCAATTTATTCAAAATGACGGCGTAAAAAAAAAGAAGAGAAAAATTTCATTTCAAATGATTCATTAAATTGTTTTAAATAGAAAGGATTTATTCAGCTAAATATCTCCATTGCCATTTTGTTAAAATGATAATTATTCGTTTGTCCAAACCATCAACATATCAAAGTGATTAAATAAACGAAATATTACCATGGCTATTCTACTAAAATGTTTTTTAATTGTGCTGTCCATTGACAGTTAACATTATTTTTTTGGTTTAATGGTTAGATATAAACGATGATGTACACTCACTAACCAATGGTTCAATTGTAATAGACTAGTAGGCGTCCATGGGAAAATTGTGATATCTCTTACCAAAATAAAAACAAAAAATCAGAGATGAAAGCTAATGGAAAATTGCAATGGTAGGGCTGTGTAACGAAATTAATTTATAAAATCGTTTGACAAAGGTTGAAAAGCTCCTCCAGGTGTACTATGAAATACGGTAATTTATTTTCAACAAACCAATGCTTCTTTATATTATTTTCTATTTCATTTTTTTTTTTTGTGCCATTTATTCAAACAACAAAATTTACATAATTGATAGAAGTTTTAGATAGCCCTTCTGGTAACTGTCGTCTAAATGGATGTAATCAATGGTTATAGGAAATCTAATGTAAGGAAATCTCTGGTTGTATAATGAATTAATGAAATTCAGTGATAAGAATCGTCAAGGTGTTTCAATCAACGGTGTTACCCCATATCTCTTTACTACTATTTTCTAAGGACTGTCAGCTAACTAATACAAATTATGTATATTTACATTTTGTTTACCATCCGTTCATAGGCAATGGGTAAAAGTATTGACTAAATATGCATGAAAATCTGATTTTCTAATATTTCAGTGTAATGTAGGCAAAAAGTTATAATGAATTTTTTTCTCATCTGTTCCGAGGAAACACTTCAAAACACTTAAACAGATTTTTTAGAGTAAAAATCCCTTTATTTTCTCAGTGTCAAAATGAAATTAAGTACATTACCAATTGATGGGGAAGAAAACACTTTGGTTATTTAGACCTTGAAGTTTTGCTTTTTTATTAATGAGTTTCCATAGTCTTGAATTTTATCAATGATTTTGATTGTTCCTAAGTACCGTGGGTGTAAAATAGAAAGTATTACCTTGATAATATTGCATCACCTTTTCTATGAATTACAGATTATAGACATTTTTGTCCTAATTTTTCTATTTCTTTTTTTTTGGCAAATAAAGAACAGATGACTTCTAATGAACAAACTTATCAGTCAAAGTTCAACAACTAGAATGGATTTTGAATAAACTTTTCCATATACAGATTGTTACCTCCTCACACTACTTTGCCTACCTAATTCATTTTGCATAATTGAAGAGGCCCAACAAAACACATTTCTTTTCTCATTGAATATTTTATTTAATACGATTTGAATGATACCTTAAATAATACAATTGACTCATTTGGTATAAGGGAAACCTTTATTTTTCATCTACGTTCATTTCACCATTTTTCTCAGTATTTATTAATAAGCAAAAGTGTGGATACCAAAGAAACTGTATGTACTGGAAATATGGTGAGATTGCCCACTGACCCCACCACTAACTAACAGACTCTATATTGTACAGATTGGAAAATTTGTTCATTTATTATTATCAGGTACCCGACAAGCAAACATCGCAAGCAAGAGAAAAAAAAAAGGTGAAACTTTATTTCTTCATAAACATTAAGTTTCCTTTTTATCCAGTTTTCTGTTCATTTTGTTGTTACGCTAAAAGTTAAAGATGATTGGGGAAATGCACATCATCATTTCATATTCGATTCATTTCGATTGGTAAAATGGTAAAAGCAAAGAGAAAAAAAAAAACGATGAGAGCTTAACCAAATAGACGTATAATTTTATGAGTATAAGCGGATACAGACTTTTTATTGGTATACGGAAAAACGAAAACATCAATGTTGTGTATCTTCATTTCACAGGTAAATATTAAATCGTCTGGGGCTGTTGTAAGTTGTAAGTAAAAACGATGAATAGAAGAGTACGACATATAACATTCAATAAGTATATAGTCACCAGAAATGTGTATATTGGTAATTTCATTTTATTCAGGGCATAAGGTTAGTCTCCCATGATACTTGAACTACATCAGAAATATTATAATGTCTCATGATGGGTAACAGCATAACACCAATTCAATGGTACTGTCGGTACTATATATCGAGCAAAATCCCATAAAAGATATTCAATACTTGAATTATACCTTTTAAAGTGTGTATCGTCATATTTTCATTTCTATTTTTATTCTTTTACGTTTCTGTTCCATTTTTCCCGACTTCTATTTTCTAAATTTTCCTGTTTCTTACAACAAAACCGAACAGAAGAAAATATGAAAATAAAGAAATACCAAAAAAAGCAGTTTTCTTCATTATAGGCATTTTCATATTTTATCGTTTCACCTACTTTACGGTAATAATACTCTTGAACAACGTCAGCCTTTTTATTATCGTTATATCTTCGTAATACATAGTACCCTATACCTTTTAGTCACTGTTTTATACTTACAGCCAAAATGGAATTATTGATTAAATTTTCATTTATCCCTTAAACTCTGGACAAAATTATTACATAACACACTGAGAATTACTAAATGATATTATAATGTAAAAACACTCATATATTTAGACACGTTTAGAAATCATAAATGGCCACAATACCATTGCATGTCATACTTTCTTCATGCTATGTGTTAGGCATTTCACTATATATTCAATAGCCTCTTATTCAATTTGATGACAATATGCAATGGCAGCCAGAAAATTAAAATGGATTGATATGGTAGAACAGGAGAAAGACATATATCGAAATACTGAACAAATTGAGACACACTTAAGTCGTTTCAAAGTCCATCAATTGGTTAGAAGGGAATAGAATGAAAAGCCAAAACGATTGAGTTTGAAATCAATCAATAAATTTCAATATGATTGAAGAATTTTTATTTTTTTATTTCTTTCTGGTAGAATGGAAATGCCGAAAAGTTTTTTTTAGTACGGCACATGAAAATTGTAGTGTATCATCCACTTTGTTATCAACAATATTGAAAATTCTTCATCATATTTTCCATGTTTCTTTTGCATTTTATGTCACAAAGTGGATGATGATTATGGTGATGACGATGGTGTAATGGGAAAAAAAAAATAGAAAATTCCATGCAGGCATCATCATAATCATCAAGGTGGAATTATTGGTGAAAACAGAAAGAAAAATAAATACTGATGCCATGTTAATAACGATAGAAAGAGCAATGAAATTAATGGGTAATCAATCGATAAATACCAATAAGAATAATTGAATTGAATCGTTAAATTATAGGATCAGTATTATCCATCAATCCTTCATTGTACTACCATTGGCCTTATTGGTACGGGTAATCAATCAGCATTTTCCAATAATACTTTATATTCAATCGTTACCGAAAAAATGATTTTATATGGGTCAATTGGATATTGGAATGCTAGAATTCTAGCAAATTGTTTACATAATTTTGAAATGAGACTGGCTCACACACATTATTTTCCCATTGGGTTTATTTAATTAAACATTTGAGTATTTTGCAAAAAACCCAGAAACGAACAAAGAAAAAATGTTTAGGATGTCGTTCATCAATCAACCAAATAGGATTTGGTGATTGGTTGTTAACAGAAGTTTTAAGCAAATAAATTTAGTGAATTTGATCGGTAATCATAATGTGGAATATTCAATCAGTTAAATACATAATTACCGTATTGAATTGAATGAAAATGTATCTAGAGCATACATTTTTGCCAGAAAATCATTAGAAATAATGTTTCATTGCAATTTGTTCATTAAAATTGTTCCAAAATTAATTGTTATTGTGAAGAATTTATTAGTACTACAGTCAAAATACAATTTGATCCTAACTGGTAATTAACTGATGGAATGGCATTGTTCTTAAATATAAAATGATCCCCAATTTAAGCGAGATACCCATCAAAAGATTGTAATTAATGAAACATCTGTAGAACAAATTAAATGTATTTTTATAGCAAAACAAAAAAAAAATAAAATTTAACTGAACTTCGATTTGATCATAAAACTTCGAATGATTGAGTTTTGAATACCTGTCAGGTAATCAAAATGCTTATGTGAAAACGTGAAACGGAACAGTAGTAGAAAAAAAAACAGAAATACAAAAAGAATAAAAATCAAACATCGATCACGCAAAAGTGCGTGACTTTTTTTTCTTATTGAAATGAAATTCGTGTTTGTGTAGCTTTTCTTTTCTTTTTTGATGCGAAAGTTCCTTTTCTCACATTTGCTGAACTCATCAAGATTATAAATTTTTTTTTCTTCCTTATTTTCCATTTATTTATTTTGTCAGGTAGGTCGTATTTATGATTCTGTAGCTACACTCCTTCACAGCGGTAGTAAAACAAGACTAGTATACTTATAACATTAACGATCGTTATACATATCGCTAGTTGTAATGAAACTACTCGTAACGACCTATTTTGTTTTAACAAATGGTTACCACTAAATGGACTAATAATTTTCAGTTGCTTTTACTAAAGAACAATATTATTATTCTCCGTTTTGTTCGTTATAAATATTCACCCACATTTTTTGAATATAAATAAACGGTTTTTCTTTTTTCTTCTATTTATTTATTTTTATAACATGAAAAGGGAACTGGTTTTTAGAGATTCCAATTTAAGTTTCTTTATCCATCAAATGTCGTTTTTCCAACATTAATTCAAAATGGAAATTTTATACATTTAAAACAAAAATTTGTTTTTTCTCTGTATTCAAATTGGAAAATTTTTTGAAAAGTCAAATCAACTGAAAAGAGATGAAAATTTCAAGTTTTTTTTTTTCATTTATTTTCAACATTCTGTCGTTTCTGTTGAATAAAAGTTGAAAATTAACTGCTTCCTCTTTCATCTCATATTTTAATTCTGTACTACACTGAGTTTACAATTTACTGAATCAGACAACAATCTATTACCAGGAAACCATAAAAGAAAAAAAAAACTGGTTATTCATGGGTACCATTAATAGTGGAATATTTTCTTTCACTTGACTGGTTTCCAAGTATTCAAAGTCCACCCCCCCATTTACTTTGATGGGCTAGTCTCACAGTTGGGTAGCGCTTTGCGGTTTTCACTATGACCGAATAAAATAAAAAATAAAACTAAAAACCTTGATATATTTCGGGATAAAAACGATAAAAAAAAAGCATGGAACTCCCCGTAAATGAAGCCATTAATTAAACATTGTTAGTGGTCAACTATCACCCGTTGTTCACAGTGGTGAACGAACTCATCACTTTATTCACCTTCCCTTAGTGTATTTCATTGTTTTCCCAGTGCCAAATTGACAATAACTTGGTTTGGTTTTAGTGGTAGCTGGAAAATAGTATGGACCACTCCATAAGCCCAATAAGACTTATTGTATTCAACGTAGAAATACAGTGATAGCCAAAAATTTTAATATTCAACTCATAGGCATGTAGAGGATATTAAAAATTATGTACCATGAAATTATATCTTTTTGGGTGTTCGTCAAGTCCCCTCTTATTTTCCAACACTCCACTGGACTATCTTTAGTTCTAATTCCTGAATACACTAATATCTCATTATGGAATTCCACATCGTATAGAAAACGTCTTGGTATTTTTATTAATTCATGGATTTTCCATGCAATAGAATTTCTCTTCGTTTTATTTTCACTCTTACGGATTATTATCACAGTTTTATGCACTGTGTGGTTATGTTCATTATTTTAATTTTGTTGTATTTGAGCATTAATTAATTAATTAGTTTATTATACAAAACAATGTAAAAGCAAAATAGAAAACCAGAATACAAATTTGCCTTCCAGAGAATTTAATACGATCAGGTATAAGATAATATTCAACTAATTGAGTACTTTTAATTTAGATACACTGTTACTTTGATATTCCAATTTTCCCTATTTCTTAAACAATACACTGATAATATTAAAACATAAAAGACAACTGAAATTTATGCTACAGCATAGTGAACATGGTACCATTGATTCACCTTTGTACTCGGATCAAAACACAATCAAATTATCAAATGGTATGAGAATAATCTTAACACTTACCTTGTCCCTAATTTCTTGTCGCATTTTTTCACGTTCCTCTTCCATTTTTCTATGTTTCTCTTTGCGACGTTCTTCTGCCTCTCGGATCGCCTCTTGACGTTCTCTCTCTTCCTCTTCGGCCTTTTCTTTATCTTCAGAATCATCGCCACCATCACCGCCTACAGCACCTATAACCATAAACAAAGACACAAAAAAAAAATAGAAAATTTCATTATAGAAAACCTTTTACATTTGCTGTACAACATATAAAAATGCTATAAGCGAATAAAAACCCAATGTTACATTGACTACATATTGGCTCCTTATAAGGATAATAGTCAAATTTAAAACTTTCAATTTTTTTTTTCTTTGAAAATCGATTCTATACCGTTTATATTCAAATGATTTGTTAAACGAAACATAAAAGAATAAAAAGAAAAAATAGAAAATAAATACCGAAATAAAAGTTGATTTTGGTCCTAAGGGATTACACACACATAATTTAAAAAGTATTTATGTCAATATAAACTACATATAAAATACTTTATGGTTTTACAGTTTACATGTGATATCAGAAATATTTTACAATGAAAATTTATGCTTTACCATGTATACCCGATTGATCGGATAAGACAAAAAAAATAACATAGACAAATATTCGGATACCAAAAAAGTTTTTCATATCGTTTGTCCAATAGAATGGATCAATACCAAAAGCAAAAGAGTTCATTCCAATTCAAATATCTTTTCTATCTCGTGTACAGTTTAGGCAGAAAGACAACCAATATCCATGGTCTTAGTATTAATAGACGTTTAAAAGCCACTTTAGTCCTATATTATGTAGACGGTTTTCTTTGTATCATACACTACTACTGTGAATAATGAAAAAAAAAACATGAAAACTTGGCCATTGAATAAGAACCAAAAACGACACATTCTTCCTTTTTACGTTAATCTTCCGCATTCTAATGTTCTGTATCTTTATGCGGATGAGAATGGTGGCTGGTAAACTGTCAAAGGGATATTTTTCCCATGTACATCAAGATCGAAAACATTCTGTTATACTTTTCCCTTTTTTCTCAATATTCATTGGTAATACAAGGAAAAATATCTAATACCTCCATTTATCTGACACTTAGAATTTCACTCGAGCATAACATAATCTTATACACACCATCTAAAAGAGATAATACATAATTTTGTTTCTTCGATGGTTGGTACACCAAAAGCAATCATCGTTTTTCTATCTTTTCTATATATTCATTGGCAGCCCATGTGTATTGAATAACCGACGGGGATACCATAGGAACACACTGATATAGTCACATCCCCCATATACAGATGAATATTATACATGGTATATTGTTTAATATGAATTGCCTATGAAAAGTAATCCAATGGAAACATAATGGCATACACGCGAATATCATATTCAGTAATGTCTTACTGTGAAGCCAACATTATAATGTTCCGCATAACAACAACAGCCAATGAATAAAAAAAGAAAATAAGAATCTCTTGTGATTGATGACAAACATATCTAATGAATCTTTTCGTGACGATGGCAATTTTATACATAATGGTAGTTGGCATATAAAAAAAACGAAACCAATTCGACATTTGAAATCAAATTTTTTGAAGAATGGTAACCAAATTTCCATCATATTCAACTGATTTTCTTTCTTGGCAGTTTCTTGTCGATTCTCAAGTCCATTCTCAATGTTTTGATGGTGAAAAATCAACTTCATGTCAAATTATTCCTTTCGGAAAAGTGTGTGTATGTTTTTTTTTCGTGCTTTTAAAACAATCATCTATAGCTACCATTCGCTATTTTTCACACTCGACTCAAGAAAGAAAAAACAGATTTTTTAAAGTTTTTTTTTGTTTCTTTCCCTTTTGAATTGTCACGAATCACTCATGTGCCAACGATAGGGTTGTGGACCAAACACTGATTTATGGTAATCTCAAAGTGTTCCTCTGTGTTATGCCTCAACACTAAACAGAAAGAAATGATGAAAACTTTTTTGTTTCTTTTATCCCTTTTTTTGTTTTCCAACGTTTTCTTAAAGATCATTCGTCTTGAAAGGTAACGAAAACTTTTCATTTCACTTCTTTTTTTGTTCCTTGTTTATTCGCGCTTGTTTGACGGCTTTTTTTTTGCCCAACTACATACCGCTACAAATAATTGGACGCTGTATAACGGTTACCTCTTTTGAATAATGATAATGATGTTTTAATGTGTTCAATATTATGAAGAAACTGTGGGGAAGACATAAAATTATTGTTCAGATAATTTTCCTTTTCGTTCGATCCCATCTTATTTAAAATCAATATTGAGGGCATGAACAAAATAACACAAAAAAAAAAATTGGAAAACTTTTGTATAATTTCTTATTGAAATCCAATGAAAAAACAAAGTATCGACAAGAGAAAGGATTTTCGGTCGTCATGTAAAACTTAAGCCATCACTTTGAACTGAATTGAATATAATAAAAGTTGCCATTTATGAAGAGTTTACTTCTGCGATGAGAAAAATAATATTTGCTGGAATCTTAGATGGATAAGCATTTGTGATAAACGACATTAATGTAATTGAACACTTAGAGCTCTATGATTCACAAGAAGAAAAAATGAAAATAAAATCTCATAGAGTTCAGAAATGATGACAATGAGTATAAAAACTGAACTTGATCCAAGTTGATGCGGTTAACGAACCATAATCGTTAATGATGCATTAGTCAGTTGAACGTGATATTCTAGTTTTTAGTTGAATTATCTCTTTGTACTCAATAGAAAATCACAAATTCATGATTCTTATTCTTTTCGTATCAGTTTTTCCTTCATTTTCAATTCGTTTTCATCGCATAATGATCATTTAATTGAGTCGAGTGAAACGTTTAAAACTTTTTTCCATAGTTTCAAAGAAACGTTTATTATTTTCAATCATATTAAATTGAATTGAATTCACATCATTAAAGTAAAATTTATTATTTGACTATTTATTTTAACAATCGTAAATGTTGTGATTGTAAACAATTAACAATTTATTGCAAATGGTTCAATGCATTTTAGCCACAATGTATCAGATAACACACTTCATTAATTTTAAATGCAATAATTACTATCAATTGATAATATGGATTTTACTATTTACTTATTTCCATTTTGAGAGAAAAACCATCATTGGATAATGAGTACCAATCAAATTATGACGTATAATTTTGTAAATAATTTTTTTTATTTACAACGAGAAAATTTATTTGCGGTCATTTAACTTTACTGGAGTTGAGGTGGATAATAAGTACTGCCAATCATGGAACTGTTGTCGGAAAAGTTAAATGGGATGTGAGAAAAGAGTTTTCTTCTTCCATTTGAAACTTCTGGGTTTTTTATGTCTTTTACAAGTTTTCGTTTTCTTACTCATGCAGAGTTATTGGCATTAAAGCTAGTTAGTAATTTTTATCGTTTCTTTCTTCTTACTCTCCAATGTATTGCATGTGAAATTGTATACAGGTTGCATTATATAAATTCACTTGGTTCAATAAAAAAAACATTCTTTCAGTTTTTTATTCTTACTTTTGGTAAAATATAAAGTACACTCAACCATCAGTCGGGTGTAATAAAAATTTACGTAAATATCCATTTGGGCAAATTAATTTTATTTTTATTTTTTTGGCAACATTCAGTGTATCTCAGAGTACATTAATATGATGGAGGGATACAAATAAGATGATTGAAAAGGCGGGTGTCTGTTGAGTCAGGTGGATGTGCTATATAAAAATTTATTTAAACCATCACACACCCCTAGACTATAGTCAATGAAAAAAATATGATTGGTTGGAAATTTAACGAGAAACAATTGATAAATTTCAGTGTGTTAAACAGATGCCTCGCATGCAGTTAAATTAAGACAAATTGTATAAAACAGCTAATGTAATAAAACAAAATTCATCTGTTCTCCCCAGTTTTAATATACTTTCGCGTTAAATACGAAAAATGTATCACGAAATGTACTACCAATTGAAAGCTTTACAGATAATTTTCAAATGAAATTCAACACCCGTAATGAAGATCTTGTAAAAATTTACACATTTCAATTGATATAAAAACCTCTTTGTTTCGATACTCAGTCCATCATCCCTTATTTACAGCCTCATTCATTCATCGTCTACTCATAATAATTCATTTCTGTTGTTGTTATGTTTTATGAAATATCTCATAAACAAAATGAAAATGAATGGAATAATATGTATACAACCATATAACGAATATAACGAATAATAAAATTGTGTACCAAGTCTTTTTATCTCGTAGTTTTTGTATGCGAACAATTTCTATTCAATTGATATGGCGAATATACAAAATGAATTAAAATGGAAATTCTATACAACATTTTCCCATTAATAAAGTGTATTTTCATTTCAATATTCGTTCTTTTTTATTCCCTTCAATTGAAACATAAGAGTGTATTTATGGAATAATATTGATTGCATTGGTTTTGAATCACACACGGTATATTGTACAACTGTTATGTTCTTATACTCCTATCCCCCCCTTGTCATTTCTCTTTAAACATTTTTCGGGGAAGGCAAAAAGAATAAAATATTTAATTTGGTTAGGGAATTGAATTCGATATCAAATTGAATGTAATTTTAATAAGTTATTGACATTTTCCTTCTGGCTGATTCTATTATGATTCCATATCATTTACTTTATTTCTTTGTTGTTACGTTGTTATAGGAAATTTGGTGGGCGAGATAACAAGACAGAAGAAAGTTTCTTTGTCTTACCGTATTATTTACAGTCTAACTAATTGCATTGCTTTGTAATCTAAAGAGAACGCATATGATCAGTGGCATATTGTATCTGTCATTAAACATAATCATCATTTCTCTTATTTCAAGATTGTGGTTACTTGATAATGGCAAAACCATAAATTTCTTCCATTGACCGAATGATGGAAATTTAATTTTTGGTTAAAAGAAACTTTATTCACAAACAACGATAAGTTTCCATTTGGATTTCTATTCAATGAGTGACATTTTCTTAAAGGGATTTTAATTTAATGTGCTGAATGTCTTTTTGGTTGATTGGTAAACTTAATCGTCACCAGTGAACTAATTCGATAGATTCATTTATTTTCTCTGATGGTTTGTGTGTGTTCTTTTTTGCCTGTTAGTCAACGTTATTTGAACTTTACGATTGAAGCGGATTTTATTCGAAGAAAATGAAAATCACTTAAAGAAAATTTACAAAAATTAAATGGATGAAATCCAAATACAATGAACGATTAAAAGTACCAGAGGCTAAATTGAATTTATACTTTTCTCTTTCTCAATTGGTAAGGCTTTCCATGATTTCCATAAATACGTTTTCTATTTAGGTTCAAGTACGTTGCTCAATTTTTTGTCATTAATTGTGTGAAAATATTGAAAGAACAAAAAAATTGTTCCTTCGTACCAATTTGTGGTTGAAACGTAGAATTTTTAATGAGAAATCTGGTGTTTTCCTTTTTTGAATTGTATGGAAATGACAAGTTAATTTAAAATTTGTTTCACTTTTTCTCTATTTGTTATTTATTTTCCCCAACATTTTATTTTATCATATTTGCTACAATCAGAAATAAATCGCTAAAGGCAATAATCAACATAAAATATTGAATCCAATTGAATAGAAATAAAACGGAAAATCATGTACAGAATCAAGAACAATAAAAGATAAATTTAACGTTTGTTTACATTTCCAATTCGATTTCCCTTCGTTTATGACAGTATGACTCAGCAGGTGAGAACTATAATTCCGGTGTATTGATATATTAAACTAATTAGGAACGATGACTATACAACAACGAACTGAAGTGTCGAAGTAATCGATTTTATTTACCTTTGGAGTACAACAAATAATAATTTGTGTTTTATTTTCATGGCAAAGAAAAAGCAATAAAAACTATTTATGTGGTTTTGTTATTTTCTTTTTGTTTATACTGATGGTAAACTTTCAATTCCGGTGAGATTGTTTAATGGTATAAAAGAAAGAGAAAAATTTATATAAAAAACATTATGAACTAGCAAAGGTCCAGACGACCTATAGAGCGACTGAGAAACTTTAAAATCATATATCGTTGGTGGTTTTTCATAAAAAATGGATTTTAAACTCTAGAAAAATTGTAGTGAATGCAACGAATGAAAGCACTCACAAAGGACAAATCAGTGGCAACGAAGCCAGATTTTCAAAACTCTTAGATTCACAATACACCCCATGGCTGATGCTATGCCATTGCAAAAAGCCACAACCACTAGTTTTCTATATTGACGGTTTTTGTGGAAGATTTTCTATTTCACGTCGTTTTTTATTTAAAAACGCTTTTTTTTTATTTCTACTCCGGTGTGTTTTATTTCATTGAATATTTAATCACCAAGTTCAACTTAATCTGTTCGCTAACAAACAGTACAAAAAAAACAGGTAAAAAATTACTTTTTTTGTATCATCTCTACCTATCATCATTCAAGTCACACCAGTCTCAACTATGTTCTTTTATTTCAATTTACATTTTAATGCTTTTCATTTTGTATTCATTTGGTCGTTATTATTTTCTTTATTTATTTTTTGCCATTTACCTATTCCTTATTTTTTGGATTTCAATTTCACTTCTTGTATATTCTTCAAATATGGTGACTTTTAATAAAATTCAGTGGGGAAAATCGCGATTAATCAACGTTTCAATATTATTAAAAAAAAAAAATGTATAAATGCCAGTACGCTTCATTGAGCCTTTGAGGCGGTTTAGTTAATGTACATAAAAGGAAAAGATGGTGTTCATTCAATTCACACCTTTTGTGTACGCAAGAATGGTTTGAAATTCTTTTTTTTTTTACATTGGCAAACAGTGAGAATATAAAACAGGAATATCAATCCCTTACGGCTATCAGTTGGATTTAATGTGGTTTTATGAATAGCAAATTTTCCCATTAATAAATGTACTATAGCATTGATGTAATTAGAAAAAAATTTCTTTGCTCTAGATTGCGTATAGTTGATTACCATTAGACAGGAATCGAGAAATTATAACTTGATTATTGTCTGTCATTAATCACATTTGACAAAAACAAAAACAGAAAAAACAAAAAAATTTATGTAAATTGAGGAAAACTGTTCAGTGTTCAGTAACAGAAGGGACCAATTGATAAATAAATATATTTCAACACCCAAAGAATAAACCCCTTTAGCAAAAATTTCCATAAACACAAAACCAGAGAATACAATCTAACTAAGCCTCCGTGTGAACGTATATGATTTGCTTCCACCCACTCCCCAATCGCCCGGTGAGTATTAATGAGATTGAAATATTCATTGAATTGTTGTGGGTACAAAATCACTTTTACCATATGAAATACATAAATTCATATCAATTTACACTTTCTGTTTATTACAAAAGGTATTGGATGTGGCGGTTAAATTTGTATTGGTTTTACTTATTCTTCGTTATGGTTTTTTTTTTTGCCAAAGGAAAATAACGAGAAACACCATTAAAGCACACCGATTATACTGGGGAAGTCTATTAAATCTGAATATATTCAGGTTTTTCCAATCTCTCTAACTCAGATAATTTATTGGAGTATGGAATTGCATTAAACGGCAATGGTAAAAGTTTATCACTAATACTGAACAGTAGAGAATCAAATCTAGTTGATGATGATCATGATGAGCTAAAAGAATGGAACGATTGTTTACCATTTGCTTTTGGGAATAATTGATTGCCCCTGTGGTTTTATACCGGATTATCTATTGTGATCTATAAGCCAAAGTAATTAGTTTGATGAATTCAGTACGATATAACAGTGTTATATGTGTGAATTAACAGCCACCATTCCATTGTAGACAAAAAAGGAAAAATATGGTAATGATTCATATGAAATCGTTGATAATATTACAAACAAGCACAGCTGATGATGTAAATGGAAATCATGGCCAATGAAATTCTCATCCTTAGAAAATAATTGGAATTTAACAAGTAATTTAGACGAGATGAAAATTTCCTTTTTTCGTTTACAGATACAAATCCACATTAAAGTTTTTGATTCAGAACATTATCATGTTGATGTTTTATGCGACATAATTAATTATGACACCACTGATTTGGTTTTTTTTATGGTAGCAAATCTTTACCACCCACACAAACATTCTTCTTTTAACGATATGAACTAACCAAAGTAACCAAATGTACAAAAAATGTACCCTAAACTAAACACGCGAATGACAAAGCATTCAAGCTTAATCTATTCAAATTTAATTAAATGCATAATCTTATTAAATGCTAAAAGAATTTTCTCTGTTTCATATTTGTTATTTTTGAGGGTAGAAAACATTGTGTTCCACCATTGAACAGTGCATATATCACTATATTATGTAATTGATAAGAGACGTGTAACAGGGAAATATCAACGATGATAAAATGACTAAATGTTAAAAGTTAAAAAGTCTGTGGAATGTTGAATACTAAAATGTGATTCTGTAAATATTTCCGTTTCAGTATAAAGAATGTATGCGTTTTTTTCTTTCCTATCTTCATTCTCATTTCAGTTGCTTATGTTAAGCGTATGCATAAAAGCTTGTCTCATATATTTGCATGTACCAAAATTCAACATATGACGGTAACATACAATTGATGTGAATATGAAAGTTTTATAGATATTTTTATGCCATACCACTCATACCGTTACAATTTCTAAAATAATTTTATTTAAAATACAAAACATTTTTAGCATATTGCCTGTCAGCGTTGAATAGAGCGAACAGATATTTTCACAGTTTTCAATAGCATGCGGTTTTCCTTTAATAATTTTTTTTATAGAGTTGAATATTTTCCAGTATGTTGAGTTATGTAAGAAGAGAATATTTTTGTTTAGTTACCCTTACTGATAGTCACTATAGAATGATGTTTGTTATTTTATGTTTTCTTGCTGTTTAGCTTTTCTGACTCAGCTGGTGTATACTTTTTCTATTTAATAAGAGGATGGGCTGTCTCAAAACCTACCCAAACCCCAACGTATTTCGATAACCTCGAAGAGTGTGAATAAAATGGAAAAATTCATTATGCAATACACCCCGTTTTTTTTTTTTTTTCGTTTTAAATATAACGCCATCAGGAAAATTTTTATTCATCATTATGATGTGTATGCATGTTGAAAACTATGCTGAATGTTTTAATATTGAAATCGTTTCATGAAAATAGAAACTAAATGAAGAACCAAATAACAGAAAACAAAAAAAAATTGTACACAAACACATTTGATATTCGTATCGGTATAATAATGCAATTTCTTTGTATCTAGTATCTCATAGTATTTCATATGAGAATGATAGAAAATTTTCATTGTTATATTTAAATTAAGCTGTACATATTCAATGTTTTCAGCTATTCTATGTACTCTACATATTTCGCACTATCCCAATAGAATAATGTTCATATTGTCATATCAGTTTAGTACTGAGTAGAAATAGAGAAAAACAATGGAAAACTTTTATTCTGCTATCACTTCAGAAAAAAAAGGAAATATGAAGTTCTGTAAAGGCCACGGCATAGAGGAAGATATCATTTGAAGACTGTGGAATTTATTTATGATTTTTCCTACTTTTTTCCTAACGAATATTTCAAAAATGGAATTTACATATTCCGTATGTTGTAGAAAGTTATGCGATAGTGAAATGGAATGTATTCATTCGATGTAACTGATATATTTAAAATTTATTTTGGGTGAGAAAATGGGTTTAAACTTAATTATGAAGGATCCCCATCTAATGTAAATGATAGATATATTCACTATGATGATAGTTAGTCTTCCTATACCCGTAATTTTTTTTTAATTTAAAGGACAAATATTATAAATTTAAATAAAATGAAACTATCAAACATTAAATTGGGTTCAAAATATCATCTGTTTTTCTCATTATAATGTTGTTGATATTTCAACAGTCGAAGATACCATCATTGACTTTTCCTCTTCTTCAATTGTTTAGTTATTTTATGATATTTGGCAATCATTTATGGTTTCTAAAATCGACATATTCCCAAAACAGTTTTATCTTCACTTGATGTCCCTTTCCCACTTAATGCCATAAAATGATTATAAATTTGTCCCCAGCTGGCAATCCAACTGTACTGGTAACAAAACGTAAACTTTTATTGTCATAAATCTCGTCGGAATGTAAACTTTTATGACGAAAATAATGGTTAAACGTCAACGATTTTAATTGAAGATAATTCTTTACCATAAGACATTTAAACAGAAGTGACAATGTACATGTAAATGAATATTCTGTTTTCTAGAAATTCGAGATCAACTTGATTATTTTCTGTTTTAATATCGTCAATAAATTTTTGTATTAACGCTGGGAATATTTTCATCTAATGAACTTTTATCAATATCAATGGTATTGATATAAATAGACGAAAATTGGTAAAATGCATATAATTGTCAGCAGCAATTCAATAACCAAAATATTATTGACCAACAAGAGGATTTATTGCGGTTATTGTTTTCCAAACCACAATAAAATTAAAGATAAAAAGATGAATTAAATATTATCACTGTACTCGTTTATCATTTAAGCGAATTAAATATTTGGTACGAGAACAGTAAACTTGATAATTCACTTCACAATTGAGATATTCCATACATATTTATTTCAATACATTTAACATTATATCTGGTACATAAATGAAATTGAATAATTCCTACTTTCTGCTTGTGAATACAATTCAATTGGCAGATATCAAAATCAATTGCATTACATTCTCATATGATATACAACAAGAAAATGTTTTTTTTTTCCGATTATTATTGGCAAAAAATCATTCAGATTGTATTTATAATATTCAACTACATTGATTCTAAAGAATACCGATAACCATTAATGCGGAACAACAATATAACGTGTGTATGTCATCAAATTCAATTGAATAGAATTTAGATGTATGTTTGGTATGAGAAGCAGAAAATTCATAACATAAATATGAGGATTCACTTGAAATGAGGAACACAATTTAACACACGCAAAAAAAAAATGGAATAACATTTCGCACCAGTTAAAGTCAAAAGAAAATAGAAAAAATAACAAGAAAATGGATCATAGGAAGTGAAAATAAAGGAAAATCCCAATAAGAAGAATAAAAATTTCAACGAGATTAAGATTTAGTGTCCTCTACATAGTAACCGTCTACACAACAACACCCATAGAATGAATGAAAATAACTCAACATAATGGATTGTAATGTAAGTAAATAATTCTTTCATGCTATGATTTCCTTACTTTCAACAATCTTTTCTTGGTTTTCTATTTAACCTTTACTGTACTGTATACTGAACTCCCTAGTCACAATTTTTCTTCATTTTTTTCCCGTTTTCAACCGTTCAGTTTTCAACCAAAAGTATAGAAATGCTGGAAAACTCTAAAAGTAGAACTTTTTTCAAACTGTTTGACCAGAAAAAAAAAATGAATTGAAAATGAAATATCTTAAATGACATTATTTTCTCATAGGCTTCTCCTATGTTTGGATATTTAGGATTGTTTTTATACGATTTCTATGTTGTTGTATCTTTATTTAGTACGCTAACGATACAAGTGGATTTTCAGTTTCAATTTTCTTGTATCAACGGATTTTTCCCTTTTTATTTTTTTTTTTTTTTTTTTTTGCTGAGAGACTTTGATAAAGAAACCGTTTATCCCATATATAGTTTGTAATGAAATCATAAAGTTGAAATGTCTAGCAAACAAATACTTTTACAAGGTTTTGAGTAAATTTTCTTTTAGTGATTTATTCTACTATGGTTGGCCTAAATGTCAGTGTCCAATATATGTAACTTTCTATTGGTCAATCACAATAGCCAACAAGGATATAAATAAAAATAAAATTCTATGATGAATTTGATAGAAATTGGACCGTATAAAATGTTATGGTATGAGAAATGTGATTTGTATTTTGGCCAAATGTTATACGGTTTCGTGATCACCCCAACGGACGACTGATTGAATAACGTTAAAGAGATGATGATGAAAATGGAATAAGAAAATACAGGGAAAATCAATTTAGACTTGTCCATTAACGTAAGAATGTGTACTTAGTGTGTTTCATAGAATGTTGTGACTTATTTTTATACGGTCATGATTCGGTATTATTTTCTTTCTTTTTTACTGTTAAACTTATTTCTATATTTTTAAGGCCTCGCGATAAGTATTAAGTATTTGGATATGGTACAGGTATCGTAACACATTTAATGGTCCATCAGTTATATTGTTGAATCAAAGTAAAATAGAATCAATCGTAAGAGTCATAGTGTTTCCTCGCACTTAATATTGACACAAATTGAGATTGAATTTTTCACATGAATTGAAATTATCCCGCCGTAAAGGTACTAATGTTAATATTTACCACACAGGCCTACACAACTCACCCAACCCCAGTTATTTAAACATCAAGCAAGACACAGTTTTCTTTAAAAGATGTAATTTCACGATTGGAAGAATTATCGAATTGTACGTCACAAGTTTCCACTTAATTCAATATTGTGAGAAATAATTAGATACGTGATAGTAAATGAATATAATGTTCACCTTAACTAATTTTTTCCTCTCTATTACTGGGGCACAAAGACAATAGAAAGAAATCTTCATTTAATTTCGAGTGGTTTGATCAAATTCCAGTGAAATTAGACAAAGAAATGTCATTTGAATTTGTGAGGTAAATCTTTTCTTTTTTTCCATTGTAAGCGATCACATTTCGTTTAAAGGCAATTTAATTTTCAACATGAATCGTTTTACATCATCAAATAAAAAAATAGAAAATTCGTTAAATTTAAAAGTAAAATGAAAATCCATTTAGTTTAAATTATTTTTCTTTCTGTTTGGTATACTCCATTATGTAGAAACTGATGGATGGGCGTTAAAAGTATGAGATTTAATTTCCTTTAAGTATAACAAGAGCCAAAAAATGAGAAATGAACACTAATGAAAGGAAATTAAAGATAATGTGAATTGTAAAATGAGAAGCAGCAATGAATTTATGCGTTTGTACTGTCGCTCTTCTTTACAGTTTTTTTCTCTTAATGTTCACTTTATTGTAATGCCTTTTGTGTTATCAAATACAAAACAGATATTCTTTTGTGTTGCATTAATTAATTTCCATTCCAGTATTTTATGGATGTTTCTCTCAGTAAAAGCACAATTAAATTAGAAATATGAAATGCACTTCTTAATATCAATTATGATTTTTGAATCAAAACCAATTGTAAAGTAAAAATAAAACCAAATGAATCAATGGAATATTCAACTAAACGACTAATGAGATTAACACTTTATCATTAATGAATAATAAAACGATTAATTTAATTAGTTTTCTGGCATTTAAAATGAATGAACACACTCAATTAAACTGAATGAAAATTTTCAAAAAACATTAAAATGGTAAAATCATAGCATTTCTCTATTTATCCCTCATTTAAATGGAGAAAATTAAGAATCGAACAATGATAATTGGCGTTTATTAGTGATTTTTTTTTTCTTATTGGTTTGGTTTAGAATCCCTACCGATAAAATTCATAATTTCACGTTGAGTTTATTGATAACTACCTAACAATTTTATTTATTTATTTAATAGATTTTTTTTTTGTTAAATAATATTAACAATAAATAAATCCGCTTCTATTAAATCAAATGTTTACACCGGGTTCTGCTTACAACTTTTTGTTTTTCGTCTTTTATATAACAAAAACTTCCTTAATATTCAAGTCGAAAAAAAAAAATAACAGAAAACTTATTGGTTAAGTGTATTACAATATACTTATGCACGATACTACACAAAACAAGAAAAACGAAAATTTTCGTATTTCGTTAAACAAAGTTTTTCTTTCCAAAGAGAAAATTTTATTGTATCTTCTACTTTGGCGTCAGGATCAATCTTTGGATCCAACCAATTCGTACAACGACTATTTAACGACTGTCAGTATTAGCCATCTTTTCCATCAGAGGAAAATGTTATGGCATACACGATGAATATCCCACCAACTGATTTCATGTATTTAGTTTGTCAGTAGAAAATATTCAACGGTTATGCTGACTGCAATATTTCTGCACTAGTAAAAAAAGCTCTTTAGCACATTCTATCATACAACAGAACTCATTGAAATCATTCGGTATTTTCCGATTTTCCTACCAACAGTTCGGTTTAGTTGAGGAACGAGTTGATTACAATACCGTTTTTCTCATGTAAAATGGTTTTTATTTTCTTATTTTAGTTTTTATGCTCTTTCAACATAATGTTGTGTGTAATAACAAGGTTTCCTTCTTTTATTTTCCCATTACATACAAATTGTGTGTGTGATACAAACGCGCGAAAGTGTGACTGCTGTTAAACCAGTGGCCCCGTTTTTATTCCCTATTTTTTTCTTTTTCGCTCTATAATGTTCCAATCACTTCGGCTATTCCACTTTTCTTTTATTCGTGTGTGTTGATGTTTTTCCTAACCCGATATCAACGAAACTATAGGAAAAGTCGTTTCGCTATGGCTCGATTAAAAAGCTTTGTTGCGATTTTCTTTTTTTTTTGTTTCTCAGATAACTGATACCAATTTTAGTTGATGGTATGGGATAACTAGAAATAAAAAGTTGAATTTCCCGCATGGTAAAACTGATAAAACGATGAAATGGAAAACCATTAGAGAGTACTATAGCGAGATTTTAATGCGTCACACACTCCAGTAATATTTTGTGCGCATGAATTGTGAATTCATGGTTGGCATTTTTCTCTTTACATTTATTCGTTTCGGTGTTCCCATGTAGGGAATGTAAAAATATGCATGCATGACTCTTTTTTCTACTTTAGTATTCCTGATTGCTGCCGTGTATTCCTGGCCGTATCCGAAATTTCCTTCCTTCATTCGTTAAACTTTCTTTTCATTATTTCTTTTTTTTTATTGTGTACTGCCGTTGAATACTGCAGCTCGTGTAGCGGGTGCCCTATCAATGCCGAATGATTTTCACACCAAACATCATATGCTTTATGCTTAACTAGGCCCATTGCGAAACTTTTCTGTTACCGTTACGGTTGAATGCCGCAGTATATTCAAACGAATTTTTTTTTATAATTCTGTTTTTGCCTTCGACAATTTTTAAATCGAATTGAATGGATGAAATCTCATAGCAGATGGGGTAAAGTTTAATCAAAAATAAGGGAAGAATATCAAGGAACACATAATAATATTCGATGACAGTTTAATACAATTTCAATTCGTTCATCTTCAACATTATAATTTTATTTGTTATGTAATTGATTATGTAAAGAACTGATTTCTTTCTATTTTTGGGGAGGTAAAAAACAATACGTTGCATAGGAAATGAACCATAGAAGAAGAATAGATGAAAATAAATATTCGTAGTGCAAAAATGTTTTGTTGATAATAAACTTATAAAAATAAAGGGAAAATTGAAACAAAAAATATTTGATCGAAAGCTTGATATTCCGGGGTGTTTTTCCTCCATATTTTATGACTTTACAGTGGAAATTGAAGTCAATTTTGTTTCAATTTTTCATTTTAACAGAGAAGAGGGATAGATCACACAATTTATTGTTGTTGTTCACTGTTTGTTTGTTGCTGCTCTTGAGCTTTCAATGTTTTATTTCTGTATTGTATTGAAAGCTGATAATAAAAACCAATTTGGATCAGTTTCAGTGACTTTAACAGAGACGGAGACCCACAAAAACGAATTGAAAGGTAAATTACGTATACCACATCCCAGGTAATAACAAAACGCGAAAATGAAAAATGATGTGAAACGTACGGATCCAATGGATTTTCGTTCACAGTAAAAAAAAGAAAAAAAAATAATAATAAATTTGCCTACAGTATAATGTAGATTCTATACATAGAATTTTGTGAGTATTGCCATAGGGTGATTTCAAATATTTTCTGCAAGTCGTATGTATGTTTACCATCATCCAATGTTATTTTACTGTCTGTACTTCAATACAAAAGTATCACTCATCATTGGTAAAAATGAATAAAACGAGAAAGTATACAGGATTTTTTTTAAAAAAAAAGGAAGAATAATCTACATGAATGGAATTTTGAAAAATAATTAAATCAAATAACAGCACGAACATCCATTATGAAATTCCTTGGCCATCAACGATGCCACAGACCAAAAACATTTCTTTTTTTTCCTGGGAGAATAAAAAGAACAGCTTCAAATGTGTGCAAATGAAAGCTCTTTTAACTAAAACCGTATGGTTTTGTAGCTTTTGTCTAACTTGACATTGTTTTTCTACTCTCTTGTAAATTCATATCTTCTACTTCTTTTTTTTTGGGGGGCCCCAGAAAATATTTGATCAGCCACGTTTCATAGTCTCTTGATTTGAATGCGGTCTAATCTTCAAGTACATTAATAATATGATAATACATCGGGTCGTATTAAATTCCATTTTTTTATTCTTGTACATCTTCAATGTTATTCTAAATGAACGTTAGATATTATTCTACGATTCTTTATGTATAATTGATGCGATTTTCCATTTTAGATTAAGGATTTTCTTTCGTTTTTTTCATGGTTTTTACTGTTTTGTTTCTTGATCTTATGTAAGGATATCGCGAAAAAAGGCAATCCAAAGGCGATGAAGCAATAGAAGAAAAACGATTTTTTATTCTTGTTGGTTTTCAGTTTTATGAGAAATCTAAGGGTGAGATGATATAAAAAATCATTTTGCATAAATCACTTCAGCTATGGTGAACAAGGAATTCTTTTTCACGTTCTATTCGACCGATAAGCCAGGGCTAAGAGGTCTACAGGATTACTTTTTTGGTTTATTTTCTTTTTTTATTTTTAATCTTTGAAGCCAAACATGATCGTATTGTAAGCTTTTGGTACGTATGTGATAAAGGTCACCGTGTATTTGAGATATTGTTGTTACTAATTTTTTTTTCGGTATTGTTTTTCAAGCAGTTCTCTTCTTTTTCTTCCCTGGACCGTATTGTCATTTTTTATTATTTTGTTTGTATAAACGGTGATGCTGGTACACAAAAACCCATAACCAGAGAAAAATAGAAATTCGATAAGACATCAACTGAACGCATAACCAAAACATTGTGATAAAAAACAATGTTCCTGAATCGGATAGATACACTGAGACCTTTTCGCAAGTAATTAATTTAGAGTTGGCTGTTGTTATTGTTAATTCCAATTTTCCGTTTTTTTATATGGAATGAATTAAAAATGAATTTGTCCTTGTGCAAAAAAAGTGATAAAATCCCAATTACATGGTGATGAGCGGAATGCTTTATCATACCAAGCAAAAAATGTATATCAAATAGTATTCTATCTAATGTAAAACCATTTTATTTTACGAAATAAAAATACATTCAACCAGATTGTCTTTCAATTATCTGTGTAAATTGTCGAATGAAGTGAATATCAACGGGGTTTTGTCCCTTTTTTTCCAAATTCGGGAAAAACATAGAATCACTTTGTTGTTGTTAATTAGAGTAAAATGTAATTTTAGAAATTTTAGATCAAATTCATCGTTCCCTAGTGATCCCTTATCGTTCTCTCATTATTTGAATTTAAAGTGAATCCAATTTTAATTTTTTTACTGTACCATAAGTAAAGGATTGGGAATATTACAGTATGTATCATGAATTTCTTTTTTTTTCTTAACAGAAAATTAATGAATGTCCAAGACATAAAAGCGATAAAATAAATTTAATGAAACTGGATGCCTTTTAAATTTCACTCAGCTGTAGTATTTTATATAAAATGAATGGAAGGAGCAAAAATATAAAAATAAATTAAAATCCATTGAGGTTTGAATTCCATATAACATAGCAGATCTAAATGAATTTGTACATTTGAGCCATTATGGCCAATCCACAATACAATCTAACTGTCGATATTGGCAACAATTCAATTTTTTTCTTCCTTTCGAACAGTGGGTACCGCACATAGTTTCGCCTCTTTACATATCAAACAATTTTCCCAGAGTGAGAAGTTTCAATTCCACCACAATTTCAATGATGGTTACAAGGCAAAATGAAAATATATTCTTTTGTGTTTCAGATTTACTCTCGTATTACAATTTATTTCCGTTTTCATTCTATTTTACTTCTTTTTTTTCCAGTTTCAACCAGCAATGAATGTACAAAAGAAAACCGAAATTAAATCCAATTCGTCCGTTATTGAAAGTTTTTTTTTTCCATCTTTCTTGTATTTGCCAGTAACAGAAGTTCCACGGTTAATAAGAAATTACGTACGAATACGAATATTTTCACACGATACAGTAAGGTTTTCCATTTCATTTTATTCCATTATTACTCATTTCCATTTACTTTCACATCATAGTTTATTTGAATTTCATTTATTGAAAATCAATCGTTTGGATCCGATTAAAGTGACGAATAAAACGATTTCCAATATTTTAGGGGGCAGCCAAAACATCCCCAAACGATCAGAAAAAAATGGAAGAATAAATAAATCTCCAAATCCATTAGTTAAATTCAATTTGATTTAGTGAAATTTATTCAAATTACAGGGGTCGAACTAATATAAAAAAAAAATGTAAAAGTTTCATTCAGTAACATGACCAATGGAAACAGATGTACACTGACACCATTATCCTCTTGCATCCTATACCAATCGTACAATAAACAGCTTTGAACCATTAAATAAACTCCAACAATAACAAACGTAAACGGATATGGAATATAAAAAATATTGAATGCAAATAGAAAATAAAAATAAAAACATAAACGAATCATCACGAAAATCCTTGTATTGTTCAATACCGGTACAAAGCAATTGGAGATGGTAGCAAAAGATGAATGAGTTGAAATATACCAAATGGAGATCGCAAGTGAAAGAAAAAAAATAGATGGTAAATTGCCTAATCAAAGTTGATATCCTTTCTGGTGCAATGAATTCAACAGAACATTATTCAATAGATTCCCCATAAAACAGTGAAAATGGTTAGTGAGGCTATCAAACAGTCGTCCTCGTTTTGTATGACAGAATAGTTTATCAACATTCACCCATATGTGACTGTCATTCACCAGATTAGGGATTCCAACATGTTTCTCGTTTAACTTAATTCAGGACAATGGCGAACCAACGATACAGAAAAAATAAATTAGGAAAATTTTAAAAGGAAAACTAAATATGAAGGAGATATAAGAACAAATGAATAATTGTTTGTATATAATACACATGAGTAATGTGGTATCATCAAACACACTGAATAAGATTAAAGAGTGTTTTATTTAATTGATATAATTTCGTTTGAATTATTTTCTAACTGGATTTTAGTGTTGACTAATACGATCTCATTCGATGTGGAAACGGACTAAAGAATTAGGAAAAATTGTATTAACCGATTCTTATTGCTGTTATATGTACAATATTACTTACTGAATATAAAAGGATATTAACACAACTTATGGCTTTTGAGGCTTGTTCAACTGAACAATAAAAAAAAAATAGAAAACTTTTCCATCAACTGATGTATCATGATGGAATGTTGGCCATTTCTTCTTCAAATGAAATTTAGTGGGTTGATTCGAAATAAATTAATACTGACATGAAAAATGGTTTAGTAAAATATCCTCCCTCCTCGCTACTAATTAGTGGACCATCAGAATGGTTTACGAAATGACATTGATCCAAACAGTTGTTGGCCCCTTGTTGTTGAAACGAGAAAAAAAAACTGTTTTAGATAATCGACATTTGTTAACTGTTACTGTATGCGATCTACAGTTAAATTCAATTTAGACATACAGGAAAATAATGAGCATTTTCACTTGACCAACTTGAACGTTTTATTCTATTAAATTCCATCAATTATAATTGATTTTATATTCCATCTTGTATTAAGTCTATTGTATTAATGGATCACTTTTCCGAAAAGACAAATGCCAACGTCTCAAATGTAAAATTATAATCAATTTCTCTGTTTTCAATTTGTGATTCATGATTATGATAATTGTGCAATTGGAACTCCAATTAGTCCATGGTATAGCCAGTACTATGATATAATCGTAAACTCTATTTTAAATAACTTCAATATTATATGTGATGAGTAAATCAAAATGGTATCTGTGTTCAACGTATAAAATTCTTGATCAATGTAGACATGTTCTACATTATTAAAACGGAAATTAATAAGATCCGTTTATTCCAAAATGAAGCTCTTTTTTTCCAAACTATAAATGGAATGTAAGTAAGGATTATAAGGCACATTTTAAAACTCTTATTGAATGAATACCACTTAAAGGCAAAGTGAAAAAAGTGTTTCACTTGAATGGAATACTAGAAAAAAACTAACGAGGAATATTGTAGAAAATTATAAATCGATTATCGGCCAGAAGACAGATTATTCTATCATCACCGTGTACATACACATTGGATAGTAAATCACCCCCGATGAACTTGATGATGAAAACTTTAGTTCAGTTGAGTTGTAAAAAAAAAGACAAGAGAAAATAATAAAACTTTCTCTCCACTACCAGTGACAGTTAGTTTTACTTTTTTTTATGTTTTCTGTAGCCCCTTTAGTTTTACCATCTGATTTAAGTTGATGGAGAGTAAACTATAGACTGAAATTGATGGGCTTTCATTTGGAAATTTAGACTAATTTTGTAATGATTATATATCCGAGAATATCATCAGTCCAGTGAAATGGAAATTGAGTATTTAACAACAACAGATTCACTAAATACACGTAAATTCCATTAGGAAAAATATTAGAGAAACGTTTTTCACTGTAATTAATTGCTGTCAATATTATTTTGTTCTAGTGGTTTTCCACTTTTTCACCAATGCAATGTTATCGTGGTACAGTTTGAACAGAGAAATACCAAATTATATGTAATCAAATATTGGCATCACAATATTAAGCAGCTTATTGTTCTGATACAAATGCTAGTCTTGTCTTTTCATATTAATTCAATATAACACGATAATAACAGCCACATGTAGTGGCTGCTCATATGATCCAAAATAATTTTAACCAAATGAAGAAAAAGAAAATTATAATTCCTGAGCATCATTCACATTTGAAATTTTCGGGGTTTAACATCACAGCATTCATTCTATGCCTAAATAAATTTATATTTTCTATGGCCACAATTGTATAACTATAAAGATGCCATGAACAGCTACTAATAATAGAAATTATTATGAAAATAAAAATGAATAAGACCAAGTAATTCATAATCGAATGGTCTAACATTGTAACCACCAGCTTGAAGCATAAAAACCACATGAAAACGTGCCCAAAAAACATATACATCCCTTGTAGAGTGATGTACAAAAAGGAAAACATATTTATTGTGTTGTAGTCATATTCCGGTATTTGTTTTCTTCAAGAAATAAGAAACGAGAAAAATCAAAAAAGGATTTTTATTCGTTGATGATAGTTTTGTGATTCCTTAACTGAATATCAATGGAGGTTTGATGTACCACCCCAGATGGAATGCCAGAAAGACACATCATGGCTGTTTGATAAAACTGTGAATGATAAAAACCAACACTTCGACATAAAGAAAAGAATTCTATTTCCTCAATCTTTTTTCTGTATTTCGTTCGATTATTTCGTTGCGTACTATGCTGAATTGGGAAAGCAAGAAACCCGAAAAAAAAGAAAAATAAATGAAGAAAATAAGAAACACATTTCTTGCCTTCATTAACATTTAGGTCAAAGCTTAAATTATCCGTTTCGGTTTTAGTGCCTGTAGTTGAAGAGTGAATTTCATTGTAATAACAACCACTTCTGCACGTTTCTTTCTTTCTTTTTCTGTTCACTCTTTCCGTTCAATGCTTTTTTTTCTGTATATGTATGGCTAAATAACCGCATTATAATATAAAACATTGGAAACATAAACGAATTTTCCCTTTTTTCCACTGTATTGTACATGAGACTTTGAAAATTGTTTCGTTTAGAGTGGTACTCTGAAGGACAACCGCACACTCAAGTGTTTCAATGTTTTACTGTTGGGGTTCAGGTTCAGTTCAGAATACTAGAAGAGATTTAATATGACTGTCTATCGTCTTGTGGTTGGGTGGAAGGTAGATAGCAGATTTACATCAAACCCAGTGACATAGACAGGAAAAGCTCATCACATTTAAGTTGAATAATACAAATATTTTAGATATGTGGGTGTACAATAGAGATTTTATAAGAAGGGCGGGCAACAGTGAAAAGTATAACTTTGATTATTAGGTTAGTTTTGGTTGCTGTTTTTTTTTTTAATTCATCAGATTTATTTTTAGCCAGCAAGTGAATGAATTCAAAACTTTTTATCTAGATACAAAGGAATTCGTTAATCGGACAGATATATGTAACTACAATTGTAATGAAATCAGTACGAGAAGCAAAAAAGTACCCACCACTTTACTATTGTTTCGAAAATTTTCATTTAAAATTCACAAACAAAAACGAGTGAAAATTTTAAGTAAAAAATTCATTTGTTCACAAAAGGTATTTGTATTATGATATCTGCATTCATTTCCCTTATAATAGTTTTGTTCTGTATTTTTAGGTGATGTTTTATTTCGTTTAATTTTCTATTTATTTTTTCCACTTATTTTGTGCTTGCACTCCATTTAAATGAGAAAAAGAACTGAAAGGTTTTATTATGTTACCTGGAATCAAAGTTATCTGTATGTGTTTAGATATGAATGGTGGTTGACTGCCACGAAAAATAAACGAAAGATATAATGGATATCTGACCATACCCACTATTCATATTATCAGTATGATTCTATGTATGGACCAGAGCTTTTATTGAATTAGTTTTTCATATTGTTTTAGGATCGTATTTTTATTCTCTGGTATCAAAAGTCACCTCCCTCATAAACATAAAGAACAGAGAACATCAACTAAACAGTATAAATGATTGTTGTTATTTCTCTTGTATTCAACTAAAGTGTACAAGTCAACATGACTTGAAGCCATCAAAATACTTTGTATCCATGTGTGAAGAGTAGAAAAACTAAACGAAAACATGAAATCATTATAGAAATAACAATCAAAATTGAGGTACAAGAATCCCACTTTTACGATTGATATCAACCAATTTATAAATAATCAATGAATTGTAAAAATGCCTTAAAGGTTTTTACTTTTTACTCAAAATATTTGACTGTTTTATTCTCTGTTTCTTTGCAGCATCTCAATAGGTAATTTGTTTTATTTTAGTTTATTGAAGAATTATACGATTAATCGTATGAAATCTGCCTTCACAATAACATTTTAGATAAATTGACAAAGAAAAATAACCATTCTTTAGTACAACGATATACCAATCTTCTTAGAAGAATAGAATAAGAAAAGGTATCATCAAATAAAAACACATAACCATTTCAATTTAATACAATTGTATTGTGAATAGCCGGGACTATCTCATTCTCCCATTTGAACCAAAAAAAAAAAGGTATTAAATGTACAAGAAAAATTCTCACATCTTCTATAAAATATAAAGAGTGAAAAGAAAAGAAAAAACATAGAATCACTTACATGAATATTAAAGGGACAACTTGAAAATGGGTTCAATTTGATATACTTGAATGGACACAGAATGTATATATGAGTGAAAACCAGATCTCTCTAACTTGGTATACAAGTAGCCTGAGCCATTAAATCGGCATAGTGTCCATTGCCCTCCAGCCAGGTTTTTGCCACATGATATCCAACCGTTCATTCCATTTTGATAATATAGCCAATATAATCAGATGAATGGTATACTGTATAACTATGTTTCTGCCATATCACACTCATTCATTCATCCACCACCACCCAACCACCCAACGAAATTCAGTAGGAAAATATTCAGTAATTTGTTGGTCGGTGGTCCAATACGTATACACACAATTCTTCTATGCAATCTTAAATGGATATATAACGAAACTAATTCAAGACTAAATTTATATTGTGTTAAAAGCTTTCGTTTTTAATATTATTAGTCTAAATTGGATTAAATGGATTATCTGTGTTTTGTTCCCATTCTGCTTATTCTTTTTTTTTGTTCTTTCCATCAAGCCTCTACCACTCAGTTAATTTCATTTTATCGAATTGGAATATGTTCTTAGTCTAAGATTGGTCATTGGATATTTGCAAATTGTGCTAATATACGGAACTTTCGATATTGTATTACAATGATAGAATTTTGATTTTTGCACGTGAAGTTTCATCATTGTATTTACCCAAAGTGATGTTTGTATCGTATGGGATAAAATATAATCATTGCATATGAGTCTAATCTTTAAACCATTTCGGGGGAGTCACCCTCAAAAATAATCTCATACTACCCTCTCAAATACGTCCCAATCAATTACTGAACCACTTCTAGTCAAGCAGAAGTCTCATTTTCCAATGCATTTCATGTTTAATACATTTTTCAATAGCAAATATGTTTACCACATGATATAAATATTTAATAAATGAGGTGTAAAATTATTATAAAATAAATAGTGTCTATTTGGTAAATCGCTGTGTGCGTTTGGTGTGTAAACGATAATATGATTAATACTATTTATTTTCCAATATAAATAATCTATGAAAGTGAATCGAATCGTTCAAGGACTTCAATGTTTAACCAATAAAATAACAATTAAAGCCAAAACAACTTGAAATTTCCTCTTACAATGTACAAGTTGTTGGAAAAGAAGGACGACACTTTCTTAACAGAATTACGTGGCTAGTCAACTGTGAACGTATTTACAAAACATAAATTTATTGCATGAATTCGAAAGCAATAAATTTTTAAATTATCTTCGTTCCGAGATTGTTACTTTTTTTATTTCAACTTCTTTTCGATATACTTGAAACCTATAATTCTTAACTCTTTGAAATTCATTGGTTCTACGTAGTTGCAATGTAAACATTCGCAAATAAATAAACTTAAGAAATTGATCTTCTGAATTAAAGTAGCAATATTAGAAGAAACAATTCTTTAGTTCAATGCACTTGATTTTCATTTCGATGTTTTTTCATTTGCAATGAAACACATTGCAGACTCAACATGAAAATTATGTGCACCAAATTATTACGATGGAAAAAACACAAACTCACGTATCTTCTTCATGTACTAAATTTTCATCTCCTTTACGTTTCTTAAGAAGAATTTTTATAAATATTTACAGTATCTTTCTGTTTTTCTTTTCTCTGTATTTTGGAAACAATTCAGATACATTGTATCCTTTTTTTGGCCACCGTTTATTAAAATGAACATATAACAGTTCTTTTCTCTTGTTTAATTTAAGAAAAGATAAATTGTTTTACAAGCAGAAATATATTTAACAAGAATTAAGAGTAAAACAAAAAACAAGAACTCAACATAAGATAAAACAAACATTCTTTCGTTACGCAGATTTTCTTCCAGTTTTTTCTCAAATTCGGATGAAATAGAATTCCATCCTTGAAATTCTTTTTATTGAGTATAATGGTTCTTGATCTAAAAAACAAGTAGATACATTGAATACTTGAAATATTTCATTAACTAGATAATTTACATTCCAATTTTTTCTCCATTATAGAACAACCAATTGTACTGCTTTGACGTCACATTAAAGAACATTAAAACGATTCTATTTATAAGTAGCCACATTATAAATTTAACATAAAAGGAAAATTAGTTGAAGTATTATCTCAGTAGAATTCCACATTTGGCTGGATAAATATCGATTATTAAAGTGAACGATGACACTTTATTGAGATGGTAAAACTCGATTTTTGGAAAATATTCAATTTTATTTCTTTGGCCTTTTTAACTAAAGAAAAAAAAAGCATAAAATCAAAATCTGAATCGATCGTTAAAGTCATTGGCAGCATTCTCTATATAATTTTCATGAATAAAATCCATGTATTTTGTATACATTTGGCAAATATTTACACAAAACCTTGTGAACAAGATATTTAATAGCGAAAACGTTCCATTGGCACAAAAGGAAAAGCCTTTTTTTATGGTCTTAGCCTGACGGTATGTGAATGAATTACCAAGAGGATTATACTTGATAGAATGCAATGAGTTATGAACTAACGTCAGACATTTAATATTTTCTATGTTTCATTTTCTTTTTTCATTTTTTTTTTCATTTCTGTGCAACAGCGGCACACACAATAATGCAGTCCTAACGATTTGACAGTGAAATGTTCATTATGATTCTTACTTCTTTTTTTTTTTGTTCTGTTCAAACGAAATAATATTGTACAGGCCAACATGGAAATGGAAAAATCATGAAAAGAAATAAATTGTATAATAACACAACACTTGAAGGATTTCTTACTATTCTTTTACTTGAAAGAAAGGAAGAAAAAAAAACAATTTAATGGTGAATTGCTTAGAAAACGGCAGATACAAATTGAATGTAAAACAGATGGTGATATTCACGTTGAAATGTATAAAGAAAACCTTCTACACTGAGTTCTTCTGTATTGAAAAATTAGCGATACGATGGTGATTTTGCTCTGGAATCATACACTCTATTGTATTCACTTCAAAGTATTGCTTTAACATTTTCTTCTATTTCTATTTTCTTGAGAAAATCCTATTTAACAATAAATCTCGTTCATCTTCGGTTGATGAAGAAGAAAAACCTTTAAAATTCTGTTGTACTTTTGATACAATATTTGAAATGGACTAAAAGCAATTATTTTATTGGTACTTCACTAAACATAATTTAAAACGGGTTTATTGGTAACAATACAAACAGTTTCTCATTATTTAGGTTACTCCTTATTTATGAACGCTTTAACTATCCATCCTTCCTCTCCCAATGGTATTAACTCGAATTTTATGAGATATACAAATTGTAGGAAATTAATTTTCGTTTTATTCTATTGTATTATGTGATTAAAAATTCAGTCTGATTAACTTTATCAGTGAATTATCATAAATCAGAGAAATCTATTCAGAATCTTTAAATTTTTTAAAGAAAGTTACAATCAACTTTAATGATTTTAACATTCCACAAATTGGTATGAAGCAAATGATTCACATGAAACACTAAAACTTTCGTCAATCAAAAAGGATCAAAAGGAAACTATTATTGTTGACTTAATGTTTGCCAATTTCAATTCCGATAGATTTTCCTTTAGTCTCACTATAGATTTTCCAAATATTCCATAAAAGAAAATTTTAAATCTTCATCTGAATGTGCAATAATTCAAATTGGCCTCAGCGTTCCATTTCGTTTTTATTCTTTCATTTTTGTTTGTGCGGTTAAAAGCTTTTCGACGTAAATCAAGCTGAGTAATATTATTACGATTATTAGACTTTGCCATTTTTTTTGCGCTCTTCATACTTCATCGTTTGCAACAAGAAGTCATAGTAACTTTTTTTTTGTTTCAGCTTCTGCTCTTTTTTTACACTTGATTTTCATTCGTTATTATTTCCATTTTGCTTGAAATTACATACATAGATGAGTGTGTCTTATATTTGAATCGTGCCAGGGATAAAGTCAAATGCAATGAATTGTAGATTCTATGAAAATAAACGACTTAAAATAAAAGAAAGAAATATGCCACAACCATTTCGTTAAAACCATAGAAGTTACACGAGGTATAAATCCATTTTCCAATATTTTCACTTTCATAAACTAACCAAAAGATGAAAATTTACTCGAACAGATGAATACACTTGATAAAGTATTTGGTTTTATGTACCAGGAAACGTGAATTGTCGCTAAACTTTTATTTATTCCACCCTTACGAATTTACCCATTGAATTACAACAACAAAATGAGGGAAAATCAAAAATAAAAAAAAAAAAACTTTCTCATATATTTGAACTTCTCTTACATTTGCTCGCTTAACGAAGATGAGAGAAGACCTGAATGACATTGTCGACATACACACACCAACTGTGAACTTCAAGTGGAATTTCAAATATTACTACTCGCTTTTTTTGGTTAAAGGATTTTCCATTTTTTATGGTATCACATACATCTCTCCCACCGTGTTACCATTGCTTTTTTGGCAATGTTACATTGTCTATACTTTTTTTTTATGCCATTTTATTCCTATGGACATTTAGCCTGTAAACACAATTCGTCTGGATTCCATTTGGATTTTATTTGTTTTGTATCCAACATGAATAAAAATATTATAGAATCATCTATCTTAGGCATAATCCAATGAATCAGTTGAATCAAAAACCAAAAAGGGAATTGAAGAAGAAATGAATAAAAATTCTAAATGTGATCCAAGGAATATAAAAAAATAAGGTGAAATTTAATTTTGTCACACTTCGATAGAGTCACACTTAAATAATTTCAATGGATTACATGGATAGTCCTGCCGTTATATGAGAATGATATCAGTCGGCCATACATAAGCATAATCATGAAAATTTATTATTTTCTTTTTCGTATATGACACATATGTGATCAACCGAAATGAATATGAAAAAAAAGTTATAGAATGGAAATTTCATTTCTGCTTTCTTTTTTGTCATTCTAATATAAAAATCATGCCTTTTTCCATTATTTTCGATGGCTCAGTTCTGACGTGATTTGATTTGAAAAGTTTTATTCTTATACTGTTTCCACTGAATTTTCATTTCACCCCATCCTCCCATTACCATTGTACCAATTTCCATTTCTCTCAGCATGACAAATCTTTCAATACTTTGGCCGATTTCAAGTAAATGTAATTGGAATGAATTTCAAATGTAAAATACGTTTCTTGTTCAACTTCCATTCACTTTTTATTCTATAAAAATAAAATTCATGTTTTTCAAACATTCACGCATTTTAGGATATGAAGAGAAAATCACATAAAAATGAAATATACGATTTGTTTATAATATTGTTTCCATTATGTTACTAAAGGATTTATACAAGCACAAGAAGGATTTCTTTTAAAAATCAGAATTCGTTATTCTATACTCGAAGTGGTATATGATGGGGATAAGCATCATTGGTCATTGAAAATAAAGAAGTAGAAATCTGTTTTATTCTATGATAGAAGAATAAGATATCCACTTGCCATTTGAATTATTTCCATTTTCAACGGATTGTAATATTAATAAATTGTATTGCGGGAAAATGGTTCATATGGAATCATTCTTATATTTTATGGTTGTTACATAAAATTTCCTTTTATAAAAATCACTCAAAACTTGATTGGACTCAATGTAAAGTTCTTAGGTTTGTTGAATCCACAGCCAGAAAATAAAAAGACGTATTGGATAAAGGATAATACTGACTGGATGGATTTACACTACGTGTTGTGTTACATGAAACCCATAAAGTAACGCGATTTTCTGTCACTATAAAAGTGGTTTCTTCTGTAAATGCCATTCTTACTTTTATTTTCTTGAGCCCTAGCCCATCCCAGACGTGTATATGTAATAATCAACTGATTGGACAGTGGTTTCGATATACGTAGATCCGATGAGATTTCATACCATCTATTGTTACCATTTGTTGTTCACCTTTTAACGTGAAAAGTACACCGATGGCTATTACTATTTGAATGGTATTTTAACGGTATTTCAAAAGGCACTTAAATATCATCAAATGATTTACACAAAATTACAAAAGGAGTTTCTTACCACACTTTTCACACATTCCAATGTACGATGTTTTAATGTGTCACTTTACAATCGAAATTGAGTACATTTGATATTATGTATACTCCATTTCTTTAAGTAAAAAAGAAAACCCATTTTCCTCAATGTGTTGATGATGCCATTATCGTTTATTTTCCAGTTACGAATGTATTCCTTTTATCAAACATTTTTTATTTATATTTTCTTGGAAGACGATACAAAATGTATGCATACGTGTAATTGTCCCCCAAAAAACGTACTCAATTGAAAAAGGATTCCGAATAGATGATACTAACAGTGACGGTGGCAATCATATAAGAATTGTCATTTTAGTTGAAATGACATCCAGAAGAACATTATCCGTCTTTTTTTTTATCTTCGATAGAAAATTGTTAGTAATGGTACAAGTAACCGAAAATTGAAATTGTTTGATTGTACAAATTTTTGAAAATGTGACACAACTGACAGTGAAATGAAAGCTTAATTTGATACGATATTTATATACATAAAAATTGATTATTATGCCACGTAGTATGCGTTAAGTGGATGACTAAATTGAAATGGTTTCAATGAATTCAAATGAACTTAACGATACACATCATCATTATGTTTAATGATATTTTAGTCTGACAATAGCCATAGATATTCATGGTCTATAAATGAGGTGTTTCAAAAAACATAATCATTATTCCTATTTTGGTGGAAATTATCGCGGCAATTTTAACAATTGGCTCATTAATTGTGTGTTGACATACTGTGAATTCCAATGTATTCTAATATTGAATGTATTGGCCACAGGGTATTTTCAACTAACAAATTTTCCTATCTGACGTTATACCGATCATAACTTTCGGATGTCATATTATGATTGTAATAGAATTTCATGTTAAACATAATTTAATATTATCAATCTTATCAAATATTTTCGATATAGTCTTGCGTGCTCTGATTTAAAAAAAAAGAAACCAGCACAAGAATTCCTTATGACGTCGATTGAAAACTAAAACTGAATCAATTTTTTTTTTCATTTTTGCTGTTTAGAATTCACAATATTGAATTTATTTTTAGATTATGTTAACCGTTCAATATCGTGTCATCTTATTACAATTCTAAACAGTCATACCAAATACAAACGTTCAACCAATAAAACATTGCCAAAACAAAGAACAAAAAAAAAGAAATTTCAGAACATTTGAACGATTTAAGAACAATTTTATTATCCTTTGGCACACAGTATAATTTTCACATAAAAAACCAAAAAAATTGTATCATGATTTTCAGCATTGAATTTTCCAATCAGGTACACACATATTTCAATTTAGCTGTCCATAATAACACAATAAATCATAAATTCAAATAAAATGGGTTAAATTCAGGTATTTTTAAGCTAAAAAGATTTCCTAAATGCCACATAACTCATAAAATTATAGAGAAGGAATCAATATTGATCAACACATTCCATAAACTAAATCAAATTACGAAAATATTTCAACATAATCAATTACATAGAAATTTTTCAAGCGATGAAACGATATAGAGCAAACTGATACTCAGTAGTTTTTCATAGAAAATCACATTTTCCATTCTAATTGAAATGAATTTAATAGAATTAAAGGTAAATGAGATTTAATTATCATATTCTGTGTGTATCAAAGAGTATTCATTCCATTAGAAAGTGATTAGTGGTAAATGTATTCGGTGGCAACATTATTTGCTCGTTCATCTAATTGGATTCGTTTGAAAACCATCTGAACTGAAGAAAATATTTCACTGGACTCAATCTAAATCGACGATTTACCTACATTCCGAGGTCAATAAGAGAGTGTACCTCTCTCTCTATTTATTTACAACTTTTAATCCATAAACATTTTTCAGACTATAATTTTTGTTTAGTTCTCCGTTTAGAACATGCGAACCATTATGCCACATAAATTTCACTATCCCTTTTTCACTTGGGCTCTTTTTTTTTTTTTATTTTTATGTATGGAATACACGGCTCAGTAATCAGTACATTATGTGTATGCTATTTTGTGGAATTAGGATTTAGGATGGTGATTTTTATTCTGCATGGTTGGCCTCATCTGTGTATTGTTGCTGGTTTTTATTTTCGTTTCTTTTTTGTTGTTGTTGTGGGTGGCCACACACAGAATATAACCGAAACAAAAAAAAAATAACCAAAACTGATAGACGCTTTGGCATCTTTGCCAATTAAAAAGATTTACCTAAATTTGGTGCTAAACATGAAACGAGACCTTTCGTGGCTTGAGGGTTATTAATTTAAGGCCCTCGTTCTCTTACTCCCCATCACAAAGTCTCAATTTAATATCAACTGAATAGCTCCACATTATTTTACGGGGTTTCTTTTGGTATGGGCTGGACTGGATCCAACAAATATAAAATGTTTGCTTTACCAGGACTAAAAATTAATTTCACGCCGTTTTTGCTCGTTAAATGGTTTTTATTTTTTTTTTCTTTCTTTCCTTCTCTCTGACCACATTCAAATAAATATAATATTTACCAGGTTTTATAATGTGGTATTGGTCAAAACCTCAGGATATTCATTTTCATTCGTCCATTTAGTATGACCGTAACATTTCTCTTATTTGCTATTAAAAACAGAAAATTCGTCTTATATGCGAATTTTATGCCACATTCAGCATTTGTGATTGGCATCAAAACGTAAAGAACCTCTTTCCTTTAGCTTAGTAATTCTGATTAGTAAAATAAGGAAATATACTCGTAACATAATTCGACATTATTTTTTTCCATTTCCATTTAACGAAAAAAAACAACTGAACATTTCACATAGATTAGGTTGTGACCTCTCCCCATTCAACCATTAGCCGTCCATGAGACACAAAATGAAAATTATTGCTATTTATTCTTTTAAATGATTATAGACTATACCATTGGTATTTTAATAGGAAGACTTGGATGATATTAAAAATGAATTCCATGTAATACAAAGAATACCTAAGACGTTTAATTCAAATGAATGAAGTACCCCAAAAGACATAAAATCTAACCAAAGTCATATTGAACATTAAATTAGTTGGAAAATTCACAAAATTTATATTTTTAGCGTTTTGATAAAAATAGAAATAAGAATTTAGTTACCATTTCTTCTACACTACAATACAATGTTTCCTCAATGGAATATTTTGTGGTTGTAACACGCAATCACAATGAAAATCAAGTAATTCACCTTGATAATGGTATGCTAATATTCAGCACAAAATGATTATTATAAATAAAAGTAAGTAAATAAATAAAAAGATACAAATGTTTGATATGGTTCAGTTCATTTCTTGATTTTTCACCAAATGTAATTCAATTTAATGGAAATATTTTTTCATTTGAATACTTTTTCTGTTTTGTTTTCTTGGAAGTACACTGATTCCTGATACAAAAATAACACGCAGAGAGAGAGAGAGAATAAGTTAAGACGTTGACTGAGTATATTGGTGTTTATTATTTCATTGCTTGCATGCTGTGGAGGTTGGTTGTTACAAATAAAATAAATTAAGTATCAAATAATTTAACTTGAGGCCATTAAATACATTTGTGCTTTTTTAATGAGTTTTAATTAATACGTGCACAGTTTTTAATTATTACGAGGATAAGTTTTTTTTCATGCGTCTCAAACGGGAATAATAAACCATTTTTTTGTATATGAAAAATTTGTATTTTAAATTATTTGTCTCTTTAGCATAAAGTACTTAAGATGTTCAGTGAAACCAGGAGGTTTTCTTTTTTCCAGTTCGTTGATTAATATAATTTGTTCTTATTCAATTCACTTCCACTTTACAGTTTGTTTTTTTTTTCTCAAGCAATAACTTTTGTAACAATTCTTCTATTATTATCATTTGGTAGAATGAAGTACAACGATATTATAAAGTTGCTTAGATTTTAATAATTCTTTTCATTTGATAAAAATAAAATCTCAAGTTCATGTTCAAGTTTCTTGATTGTTTGAACTTCATTGAATTGAAACTCATCAACTTCATTATTTTGTATTCCAGCACAAAAGAAGTCTTGACACTTAAATGTAATGAAGTCAATTTAAAAGTAAAAGAAAGGCAAATTCATTAGATTATAAATAAACCGTTTCGATTTAATAAGGAATTGTACCATTTTTCTCCAACTTCATGTTCATTGGTAATTGATAGTCTGATTGTACGCCATAATTCAAACATATTAAGAAGATGATCTGACTTCTCGTTTCATATCAATTGAATCTTTATTAAATTGAATTTTATCTGTGATATCATGTAACTGTGTATGATTAAATTCATTCCATCATTCATTTTCCATTTGAAACATTGGAATGTTTTATTCTGTACAAATTCTTCATATTGTTTTATTGGAATTTACAAATAAAAAATGATAGATAATCGAAATATTCATTCAATTTTATTGAATGAGCTCTTAATATAATAGAAATATTACATGATTACTCATTCTATTGAATTCATATGAGAAATTGCTTCAGAATAATATCGATTGCTATTTCAAAGGTTCCATTATTCCACAGTATTACTCCATTACTCCACATTCTCAATCGAAAACGATATACTTAAGACATAATTAAGTATTTTCCATTCAGATAATTACCATTATTCAATTCATTTTTATTTTTAAATCTGATAATCTCTATTTATCTGTTTTGTGAATCCTTTGAAAATAAAATCGATATTAACACTTAATTAATTCGAATCAAAACTGTTATAATGTTCATTTATCACAATCAATACCATTATTATCGTAAAACAAAATCATTGATGGATTTTTATCAATTTATCAAGTAAAATTATTTCTTCGGCAATGATAAAGTCATAAGTCATTACAATTTCAGATATCGAAAAAAACCAATAAAACGACAGTAAAAAATAAAGAAAATACTCAATTTTAATATCCTCATTTACATCCAAACTGATATATTCGTTTGGCACAAATGAAAAAAAAAAACAAGAATTTATTGCTGTAACATACTTTATGGTTCATGAGCTGAAATCAATTTAATTTTATTCTTCTTTCTTTCCACCCATCCCCCGTAATATCCGAAAAGATGTCATCGTTCTAGTTAAAGTAAAATACCAACAGAGAGAATCTAGAGAATGTTCATATCAATGGTATTTGACAAATTTATTATCATTGAATTTTGCTATTCCATTTGGAACACTTTTACTACTATCTCTATATAATATACAATGTAAATGTTGTATATTTCAACCAAAAATCAACCAACAACATAAAGGAATATTATTTCACCTTGTTGGATGGAAAATACATTTAATGTATGGATATAAATTGCCATATCTAAAGAACTTTGTATATATTGTGTATATATTTATATGAATTTTACTTAAACGATCTCACTCCACCTCCAATCTAATTTCTCAAAAATTCTGTGCCCAAACAATTGGAAAAAACACATAACCATTTCAAATCCATTTAACAGGAAAATATTCACTTTACTCCTTTATACCATTCCTTCATAAAAGGACGGTTTTGATGTACAAATGCTTCTGATCATTTTATAAAAATTGTTCAAAATATATTATTCCCAGCAATTGAGTATGAATATTTGATATCAACATACTCTTTGTTCCAACATTAAAAATGTAATGCATTAATCAAAGGATCTTAAATGGCTGAATTGTACAAAGAGATGAGCATATGTGTGTGTGTGTTTTATATTTATTTCATAGAAATAGTTAGAACTCAATATCATTTAACAGTTTATTCTAGACGGTATTGCCTTCCATTTTCAACTAAGACAATTTAAAAATAAAAATTTCTATGCTTCCCAATGTACCAAATAAGAAATTGTTCTGAACTTACCTTTAACGGCGCTTAATTTGTTTCCAACCATTTGCTTTGCTACGAATGCTGCCATTGTGAAGACTGTGTGTTGAAACGGTTTTTATAAACTGACTTTGTGTCTATTTCCTTTTCTAGTCGATTAACGTTTTAAGGATTTTTTCCTCCTTTTTTTCTGTTATTTTCCTTGTTTAACACTTATCACCTTGTGTACTCGTGTTGTAAAGAATAAATCTATTCCCTTTTATTTAATGTTACAGCTACAGTATACGACAAGAGAGATTTTCTTTCAATAAAAACCGACCAGAGAACGCACCTGAAATTAAACCAAGAAGAAAATTCATTTATTAGTGAAAATTGTACAATTTATTCATTTCATTTTAATGTAGATTTTTTCACTGTACATTTCATTTCAACATTCTTTTTTTCGTTCATTCTATCGTGTTCATTTTACATGAAATTGGTTTTTTCATACAACAATAAAAGAATTAAATTTCTTATTCCACGATTACAAACATTTAAAGGCGGAAATAGTCATGGCATTTTCACTTAAATTTCTTAAGTGAATCGTAAAAAATAAAGTGAAAAAAAATCATGTCTTGTGGCAAAAGAATATTTGTAATTACAGTTGAGTAAGTGCTTTTAATAAAAAATACAGAAGCTTCAGAATAAAACAGTAAATGACAAGAAATTAAATGAATGGTAACAATGTCATTTAGAAGTAATCAACGTAACAGTAGAAATTTTACTAAAAGAAAAAACCTTTAATTGTGAATGCTTTAAGTAGTTTTCAATTCATTTATAATTTGATATTTTTGCTAATGGAAAATCCATAATCACACCGTATGATAATAATTGGTCCCCAAGTGATCTTGATATTATTGATTAGCTACATAAGCTACTAGACTTTTGGCTATACCAAATATTCTGTCAGATATTTCAGTAGTTAAATTCAATGTCCAATATCCATTATATGTTCTACCATATATGAATAAATAAAGAAGTATATGGTATTCTGATATTCGCGCGTCTTAAAGTCTAGACAATTGGCGCCCCTCAAACAGCATCTAATGGTAAACCCATAATGAATATTTTATAGTTTCACTATAAGATGAAATGTTTTTCTCATTCGATTTTCTCTTAAATGTATTATATATTGTATAAATATATAGGTTAAGTATACACTTGTGATTTAAAACTATCAAGAAACCTCCACCCACCACTTAATATGGTTTCGATTTTAATATTAAATAATTTATTCAATGTAGTTTAATTGCATTGAAAATACTAATACTCAATACACCACAACGAAAGTTCAACAGCCAACTAACTAATATTTTTATGTTATTAATTTCATTTTGGTAATAAAATTTTAACGATTTTTTATTTTTATTTAATGCTTCTATTTGGTTCAAATTAGTTTGGCACATAACTTCAATAAATTGAATAAATTCTTATTTGAATAAGACTGTAAATTTATTTTATTTAGTTTACAGATATAAAGAACATCTAAATGACTAGAAATAGTTAAAAGAAGTGGGGTAGTTTGAGGACTAACCCTGTCATTTACAGTATAACTAGTGGGTGGATGATGAAATGCCAGAAGCAGGTTTTTAAATGTGACACATTTAATTACATTTAATGGACGAGAAACAATTAATCGACTTTTATACCAACTGCATTTACTTCAAATCATTTTTTTTTTCTCTGTTCAAAATTGCAAAGCTCTTGGCGATTTACACGGGAAATTATTGCAAACAGAAATCGCATTACGACAGCATCAGTGCACGAGACAAGAACAAAACCCAGAATAAATATTCATAATGAATGGAATGAAAAAATACGAGTACAGAAACATAAATTTTAATTCTAGAATCACAACGTAATGTCAAATAAAACATATTTTCATTGTTATTCGGTTTCTGTTGGTATACCATTCTATAAGAGTGCAATTCCCAAAACATTGAATGCATTTTTAACAATTCCGGTTATACGATGACTTATTCCCATCCATTTAATTTTTATATTTTTTTTATTTTATGTCGTTAACAGTTTACATTTAATCTGATCATATGGCTAAAGTTAAAATTTCATTATAATTTTGTTACTGTCTTTTTTTCATATTCCCAACTCTAATGTTAAAAAAGAAAAAAAAACGAAATTTAATATCCGAATGGTATTACTTCCCTTATAAAAATTCATTTAAAAGGAGTACATAAACGAGCAAAGTAAAAAAAAAAACGGAAGAGTCTTATAATATTACTAATTAGATCCATTGGGATATGATATTATTATTTATTAGAGGCAACGGTAAATATGAACAACGTCTTTTTTTTAAAGATACTCAACTTGGTACAGAACAAAATACACAAAGAGAACACATAAAATGATTAAATTGAACTAAGCTAGGAACTTGGTTGAATAAAAATTAAAATGAAACATTAAGAAAATGTGACAAACAAAAAAGCCTAAAAGTCATTGAAAATCGAGACTAAGTGGACTAAATGAAAGTAGAAACTTAAAATAAATTTCTTCGTTACCTTTTTCATAATTTTCTCTTTTCTTGAACAATTTTTTTTTTTTTTTAAATGTAACCAACGGTCCGCCACTAAGCCCAATAAAATACAAAGAGTAGAGATAAAAAAAAATATTGGCGGTCCCATTAAATATGACAAAAAAGAATACAAAATTAAAGAATTAAGTACCCTTAAATGGTTAAAATAAAAATACAGTAGATCGTGGTACAGTAAATACCATAAAAAGGATCCGGATGTGTTCTTATTTCATACTAGAGTTTCTTTAAAAATTGCCATTTTAATATTATTCATTTTTGCTTTGAGCTAAAAACAACAACAAGAAATAAAATCATGAAGGGTGAATATCAGTTAAAATAAAGAAAACTGTACAGTACATTCACATAAGAATATAAACTGTGACGACCATAAGGATTCACTTTAATTTTGTTCTTTATTTTCATCTTTTATCATTTAAATAAACGTCATGTTCCCACCACTGTTAACCCACACTTTTATCACATTGGATATTATCAAGTGAGTGAGTGTATAAGAGACAGAGCATAAATAAAAAAAAAAATTTTAATAATCTTTAAATTCAGTAATAAAGATTAAGTCTATAATACGATTACATAATCAAAAATGCGTTATTCTCAACTCTTGTTGCCACTAGAGATTCACGAATAGCACTTAGTACAAGGAAGTAAACTTCTCATATAAAAATTCAAGCAGTGAAAAGCGCATTTTCCCATCACTACCCATTCATTTGGTGTTTATAATTTGAATATAACCAACCGACCCGAAGCAATTTAAGCATTAAACCATAAGAAAATATATTTTCTCTAGTAAGTAGAAAGTTACCTAACACTAATCAAATGTTAAACTTTTTCATTGTAAAGTACAATTCCAAGATTCTTTTTCACATTTATTTTTGGTTCTTTTGTCCATTAGAGACTTAAAACAGAATTTGTCTTATGTGACACAATGGAATAGTTTTAATTCAATTTTCTTATCAAAATATCGTAGTTTTAGTTTTATTAGATGAAAATGCAATTTAAATGTTAGAATGGTAATGATAAATTGTAATCATTAATCATCTAATAAACAAAGAACATCAATTAAATGGAAAATGTTCAATTAATCAAAATTGCATCAACAATCATTCATTTAGTTTGATTTTAAATGCTTTTATAAGGTTATATCAATTTTGAATTTAATTGTAACATGATCCACAATGTAAATAACATTGTGATATGCTGACTGACATGAGATAGCACTAATTAGTAGTTTGAAATCAATGCATTATTCTTCACTACCTTAGAATATTATTTCCATAATTATCTATAAACATTATGAACAATTATAATTGATGATGATATTCAACGTAATTCATTAAATAAACAATAATGTTTCATACATCATAGTCATATTCATTACAATGTAAATGATTTTCTCCAGTGAATTTTAATGTGCAGAAGTTATAACTTAAGGAAATTTAACTTTTCACCAATAAAACAATGTAAATACACATGTCATATTATCAGTAAGAATAAGATAGATATGAAACAATCAAATTATATGAACTTTTACCGATTTTATAATATCATTTTCCTGTTGGATTATTACTATGTATAATAATTTTCAATTTACAATCGTTGACATTTAAACTATTGCTCTATACCGTTAAAGTAGTTGAGTAAATTGGATAGATGAATGTCACTGCAACGATACCGTCACTGACTAAGCTGACTTTTAGTCGTGTTCTGCTATATTATAAGCATCAGTGCATGTTCATTACAATGCACACTGTCTTTGGATACTCGTGAGTACCCTTAAGATTTTACATCTTAACAAAAAAAAGTATTCAACGAATAGTATTTAATATATGATGATGAAAAAACATGCATTACACCCAGGATTTCTTTATCTATTGAATGAAATGAATGGCAAAAAAAATAGAAAAATCTTCCCAAATCAAATATCAGAGGATGAGAGATTTCAGACGAACAAAATAAAAAACACAGAAACGAAGGAAAATCGGAAATTAAATTGCTTTCACTGAATACATTCACTTCATTAATACGAAATATCTGAACGTATAATACCATATAATTTTCATTTGGGAATCATTCAGATATGTAGGAATAAAAGTATAGCAAATAAATGAAAGTAAAAGAGTAGTTTTACTTGCCATTTATTTTAATATCTAAGATCTTTGGATTTTTATATTGCCCAGGAATGATATAGATGTTATACGCTAATAACATAGGACTCTTTATACGATGAATTTTATATAGAATGACATTTGTTCCGATTAGATATCAAATAAATGAGGAGTCATGGCTTATTCATACCATTGGACAAATCAATAGATAACTGAATATATCGTTACATTGAAACAATATAAATAACAGTTGAATATCAGTAACGTAATGAGAACATTTCAGGATCAATATCATTTCTGGATAAGAATTTCATTTTCTAATAAATCCTGATCAATAGTATTTGTGCCATTTCAAACACAATACAGAAATTTTGAAACATTCAATCGATTGGATTTCATATAGTCAAATGGAATTACAAATGGCAAAACTAAATTAGTTCTTTTTCGTTTAATATTGGATTACATTAAGACAAAGACGAGATCGATGATTTTAAAATAGAAATGATAAAAAGTAATGCAGACTGCATTTATTGGCAATAATTGAGAATCAAGTTTGTCTTGTTTGTTCCAATCGGCCAATAATCTAAACATTCATAGTGATTACCAATTGTACCATTGTGGTACACAAAACGCATTATTTTTTGTTTGTTCATCTACAATTGTAATCACATTCAGTTTGACATTTTCCTATTCCACTTATTGTTAAAAAAAAGGTTCAAAAGTTTAGACATTTTTTTTTATTATGAAAATATCGGGTAAAAAGGATCAAGAGAATAAGATTACAATAGAATTTTGTTAAAAATCCAATAGAATAAACGGAAATTTTCAACAATTTTTGCCGGAACACAAAAACCATACAAAATACCAAAGAATTTGTCAATAAATAGAAATGAAAATTTTAATATCGGATTTCATAGAGTTATCGGAATAGAAAATTGTTTGGTTTTGTTAGACAAAATGTTCCCTTTATATATTCAAGGTTCATTATTGTTATGTAACCCAAATAGAATAAACTTCATAACAGTTGATAAACACTAAAATTCTTTTACCAATAACAAAATAGTAGTACCCCTGGAGTGTATAAATATAAAAGCGTAACAAAACATATTCATCGAATTATTTTTGAAAAACACAATTTTCCAATTCAATGTTGTACACTATAACATTGGAATCCAATGAAATTTAGCAAAAACATCACAATTCTAAACGCATTTTCTGTTTTTCCCACACACACAAATAAAGGAAAATCAATTTGTTTTTGTTGTGAAAATCCAAACATGTCAATGGTAATATTGGTGAAGAATTTAATGTTTATTTCTATACGCATTTTCCCTTAAAATTTTCCCAAAACAAAACTGATATTGAATTGTGTGATCTGTGTTAAATAAATTAAACATGATTCCAAAATTGTTTCGATAACATAACCATTTTCTGATATGTTTTCCGTTTATTTTTATTTTATACGTTTATTCAAAGTCAATTGTACGCCCATATCGTAACATTCAACCAAATAACAAAAAAGCCATGTTATGATACCATTTAACATGATTGTTAACATTTCTTTTCAAAGCACAAGGATACACTGACGATATCAAGGCAAAACTAGTAAAAATATTTCAACTGCTGCATTATGATCCGATCAATGACTATAAAAGGAGTGAATTGTATTGCATTGATTATATCGGTTAAATCCAATGCAGATATACAAGAATTTTTATCCATATTCTGCTGTGTTACATTGAATTGACATTTAAATGAATATTTATGCAAATCATAATGTATGTAGGAAGGAAAATCGGAATTTAACTGTAAAAAGCCTAGCGGAATTAAATTTTGGGGTGATACTGTCGTCTTGCACGGAAAAATTATTCTTCTCTTCCTGATCACTTCTATTGCTAACTTTAATACCGATTTATCGAAATTGTTTCACGTTTTTGGAAATCCAACATTACAACAAATTGCCAATTTAATGGTAAAAATATCGATTATGTATAATTTAAATATAAACTTCATATTACAATTTGAATTTCGTTGTCGTTTGTTCAGTTTTCTTTTTTTTCGGTTTAGAATTCCGATTCACATTTAATAAGGATTTCGAATATTATAGCGTCATATAACATTAAGGGTAAGAGAGAGTACAGCCAGTCAACACAATTGTACCAAATCCATTCCCTTTATTCGCTACAATAATGCCAACTTACACTGATATCTTATGGATAATTCTCTCAAGAATTATTTATTCCTTCTTTTTCGTTAACTTTCTCATACTTTTATATCCTTTTATTCTCGTTTGGTTTTCATTTTGTTAAATTCCAATGGCAAAATTTTTTATATTAAACAAAAATAGAATTTTACGTTTTTATATTCATTTTGTACAGATTTTCCTTGATGAAAACAAATTGTTTCTGATATGAAATTGTAACAAATACAAGAGCCTATTGTTTCCAAAAAATGCCTACACATGGAAAATATGTTTGTTGGTTTACTGTCAGATTATGGTTTTGCTTGTATACATAAAACAACAAAAAAAAAATCGCACAGAATTTCGGTTGTGATTTTCATTTTTATTCATCGTTATGATTAAACGGTGACTGAATCACGAAATCCTGCCTACGGTGATAATGAGACTATATCACCGGTATGTTATTTTGAAGACGGTAAAATGAAACAACCATCATTTTAGCTGATGGAAAACCGTTTTATTTTCATTTAAATTTATTCCCCCCATTCATGTTCAAGTAATTTCACAGTCGTTGGAAATTACAGAGGTAACCGGTAATTTTAACTATTTAAGACATTCAAAATATTATAATATGCGATACTTTAAAAATGAAAATTCCAAAAAACCAGAAAGCTTTTTATATGTTTGCATAAAACATATGCTGCCATTAATCAGCATTAAAATGTTCTAGAATCACATATGTTTTTTGGGTGCCCACAATATACGTTAAATTATGAAAGGATAATAAAAGAATAATTCAATTTTCTCTGCCACAAAGAAATGAACAATATAAAAGAATTTTCTTTTTTTTCTTTTGCTTGAATTACATACAATGATATGTCGCAGATGGTGAATTGCTATAAGAAAACATTGAATCCATTTAAAGTGGATTCAGTTAGACCAATTCTCGTTTTTAAAGTGAAAAAATTTAGTTTTGATTGAATGTCCTTAGGAATTTGATTAAATATTCGGCCCAAATTGAATTGATTGTCTTTACCAAAGATATTTAAACTGGCAATCGATTATCAAACACTTGACAACAACTTGTAAAGGATGAATTACTACTCTCTTCCTACGGTAAGTAATTTACATGATACCATCCAGAAACAATGTAAATTCTTCTATCTGTTTATTACTATCTGATACCAGTGAATTCATGGCTTTAACAATGAGTATAGCCAAGTGTAAATTTATGTAAGTTGACAGTTTTCTTTTATTTTATGTTGAATGTATGCGGTCTTTCTCTTTCTTTTGTTTTGTCATTGTGCCATAACGAAAATCTCATGTTTATCTAGTGTTGGATTACTTTTATCGTTCTCACTCTATATTCCATAAGAAGCATGTGTACCAAAATAATTTTCATTCAAACATTTATATTTCTTTTCTGTTTTTTTTTTTTTTGGAAGCCAAAATGATTTATTGTATTACACGACAAGTTATATTAAATAAAATTCTTATCATCAAAATTATACTCCTTAATTAACTTCAATCTCGGTTGTTTCACATTCACTATAATTAAAACAGTAAAATCTTACGTATAGTTGAAATACTTTAATAATGTTTACTCTCTTCACTGACAAGAAGCCAAAATAACAAAGTACCAAATATAAACCGTTGCTCTGTAATTCATATATCGTTACCAGATACAATACACCGCCTCTTATATTCATTTAATTTCATTTAAACATAGAGAGTTGCGTATTTGTGTTTAACATACAGTTTTTTTTGACTACGATATTGTGTACAAGACAATAAGTTTTCTTTTACCAACCATCACCACCCCCAAATCTACCATCCATATGATGGCCCCACTGATGAGTAACGAAACAACGAAAATATTAAACAGAAAACAAGCCACCCAAATGAAACAAAACAGTGAAAATATCCAAGAATCACAGAACAAGAATAGTATAAAGAGTAATGGTGAATGTTGACTCTGTCTATAATGTACTTAATGTAAAAGGATCTCGAATATCAAATGAACCATAAAACATATAATTCAACTTCTGTTTAAGTGTGCCAGTTCGTCATTCAAACTGTTTCCATTCAATTTCCATATAACATCCACTTTCTGTAGCATATTTACTCATTTTACTTTGTTTTTTCTTTTGGTATCTCCATCCACTCTTAACAATTTTGTTACGCCATCGATGGCATAACTGAAAATTGGATAAAACATTTGAAAATTGAGTGTAACAACGAATGAAAACTGGCACTTTTTTTTCTTATTTTACCTAAAACACAGTCATCGTTAAAGCCACTGGATGCTTAATCTGATTTAATAGAGCTGATTTTAGCTTAACAAAAAAAAGGAGAATTATTTTTACCATAACTGGCCACCCCAAAAAGCAGTAGGACTAAAAACACACACAACATCATATAAAACGCAATCTCTTTTTCATCGGAAAAATACCCAAAAAAGAAAGAAATGAACGGGGAAAAATAAACGAAAAAAGAACTGAAAAGTTTAAATCAAATGCGTTTAGACAAGAAAAACACTTTACCCATTAGGGTGACAGTATAAGCACTTGATTCAGCCAAGATAATAATTGTATAATGGAGAGAAATGGTACTTGATCTGTATGTCTTTCCACTGTGCTTTATATAATGCTAATTCATCAGAGAGTTAGCAATGGGATAATGGAAACACCGCGTTATATGTTGACAATAGAAAACACTTTTAATGGATGTGGGATTAAAATTAAAGGTGCCAACGAATGGAAACAAGTAAAAAAATATAAATAACATCGAATGCTTTTTAGCTTATTTACTTTTTTCTTACATTCTGGTGTCACTAACCAAATTACAAGAGAAAGAAAAAAAACTTTGGGCCGTATGTTCAACGTGGATAAATTTACACCGTTCAGAAGTAACTCAGTACTAAAAATACCCCTAAAATGATGGAAATAATTCGTTTAGGTGTTTAGCTATCACCTCCATTGAATAAAATTGTATATAGATTACACGTATGAGGGGTGCAGTTAATGGCAGCTTTGAGGGCAATGCAGCATTAATAAAAATAACATAAATCATTGTAGATTTATGATTTAGATAAGTTAGGAAAATAGGCTCTTCATTTTCCCACCCTAAAGCATTAACATTTACCTCTTGGTCATATAAAACTTTCTCTTCTTTATTCCACGCTTCACGGTTTCAGTATAACAAAATTGTAGAGTTAAGCTCTCTTCATCTATTCAAGTTTATTCCTTCCATTTGATTCAACATAAAATTGGCATACAATAGGCATCATGTATTGTCATAGAAACATTCTATTTATCATTTAATAATTTCCATTGCTAAAGCTCCGACTGAATTTCGTGAAAGTTCACATGTGCAAGAATGATACACCATATCTAATGCCATCTAATGTAAATTACATAATTTTCTAGCTACAATTTCACGTATATTTTCTACCTTCAACGACACAAGTGGAATTTATAACATCCAAAACATAAAACCGTTATCTAAATAAATGATGTTCTACCAAAGGGAATCTTCTCATATAACTACGGATCTCAGTATCAAGAATATGAAATGTTTATAACCGAATCAACATATATAAAAAAAAGGTATAAACCTATTAAAGAATATTATCCTATTAAGCCTAAGAAATAATTTGAAACGGATTTGCAATATTGTTAACAGAACAAAGTATAAACAACATACGAAATAACAAGGAAAAAAAAGGTATCCCCAATAGGTGAGTAAATTACATTTGTTTTGTGACCAACTACGAATATATGACACACATGTGAGGCGACTAAAGAGTATAAAGCCCCCAATACTATATGATTACCATCATAACAAAAAAGGCAAAACGTAAATTCATTTGAAACTTTATTACATAGAACGATAGTAAACAGAATAAAAATTACTATGTAACCGTCAATAACATAACAATCTGTATTTGAATGGGACTAGAACCAATCATTTTTTTCCAGAGTTTGTACCGAAAATTGATAATAAGAATTCAATCGAGCAAAGTTGTTAAACGGAAATTAAGTTGATTCTCTTTAATTCACCCAAAACACGTTACCAGTTATGATCCACCCCTTAAATTAGATATCATTTTGCCAAAAAGGATTTCTCTATCATTTTATTGATTTTATACGGATGGATAGTTCATAGTTTACCCAATAACTCCCCACAACGAAATTAACAATAATTTCATGTTTATTCAGAAATCATAAATTAAATTTTCTCATTAAACATTGTTACCAGACCCCAACATACACATATACATTCAATACAAATATCTGTATTGAATTAACATAACGTATAAATAATTATGGATGGAACAAATTTTATCCTCTCATACCAACCAAGCAAAAAAACGAAAGAAAACTCCCAATTGAAATGCAAATAATAAAACAAAATTACGTTCATTTTTAAATTGTGATAACTGTACTCAGGTGTATAATGTTATTTCATATAATTTTCAATGGCCATAATTCTCATTGTACTGCTACTATCATTAACATTAAAACACTAAACTAAAATAAAAATATACTCAAGCAATTTCATACACATTTCACCACTCTCTGTTATACTGAGAAATAACCTTATAATTAAATGAAAATTTATTTTCATATATTTATAATTACAAATAAAATAAAAGTTCTTTTTAATACTATTTGAAGTTAAATGTATAAAAACCATATTAAAATATGTTTTTGATGGCAAATATAATTCGCATGTATTCACCATATAATTTAAATTCAGTAAACATTTTTTTTTCCCCATTTAATTCATGGAATATCCAACAATCCCATAATAATAAGCACATAAAACATTTGAATAAAATTTTCTATTTTAATGTACACGATAGTATGTAATGTTATTTAGCTATTTGAATTTTCCTAGTATTCACATTAATGAAATACGTATTACGTGATTATAACATTGTGTGTTGTTAGCTTAGATTAAACTAAACAAATGGATAGAAATAACAAGAATCCTTTACTTGAATTAGTGTTAAAGTCAGGATTAATCAATCCTTATTATGGTAATAAAATTCCAATGCTACTTGATGATGAATTAATTCCACATTAAATCTGTACTAATCAATTTAATTCAATTTTATTCATTCAAACATAAAGGAACTGAACCTTATCAAATTGTATACATATGAGTAAAATTCTGATTATCATATCGTTATTGATAAGATATTGATTTTTATCAAGACCACAAGTACACTCAACCATGATATTATCCAAAATTGGAAGATAATATGATACATTTAGCATATTGAATATTCTAATACATCACTAAATCGGTGGAAAATTGTTCAATCTAATCGAAAATACGGGAATTTGATTATACACACAAATCATTTCAAAATGTTTCTTATACAAAATTTCATGAGAAAAATATTAAATTAATTTTTCATATATGACAGTACGCCTACAGGTGTAAAATTAAACGAAAATATTCATATAATATTCTCAATATCCATATGGTATATGATTTAGAAAATCCCACATTAATAAAATTCCAGTTACGTTTATTCATAAATTGCATGAATTCACTCGCTTATTTCAGCAGATCAAAGTGATCAAAACAGTAACAAAACTGCCTCTCCCCTCACAGATCATTTCAATGTATGCGTAATTATCTTAAATAATAAAAATTCAGAATACAACCGACTGAACACGACGATATTCACTTCTTTATAATAACAAAAGTATCTTCAATACAAACATGAATTTATAATTATTCGCTTGAGACTTAAACCAAAACAGTAAAATTAACAACATCCATAAATATTTAACAAGTAATTTTTCAGTCATTTTAAAGTTAACACAGTCAATTGCAATAAAATATTTAATCGGTTCCAATTGATAAACATACCTGAACGATAGGTAATTAACTGAAACCTCAACGTAATGCACTTTATTTGTTATAGACAGTAGGAAAATCAATCAGTGTCACTTGAATTACAAACCAAAACTACATTAATCAATAGAATTGTTACTCTCATGTATTTTCCCCATTCAATACGTCGTTGCCATTGTGAGAGTTAATTTTATTTTTGTTTTTCAGTGTTATTTCAGAGATATTTTTACGTCGTCACCCACACATTGAAAGTGATGATTTAATCAAAATGAAATACTGTTTAATTGTAGTCCAATGATTCAGCTAGTTGCTGTTAGTATGTGGTCATATCCAAAGGTTTGGACTATTAAAACGTGATACGAATTTATTTGTTTAACATTACTTGTATTTTTGTTTAGCTATAGTAGTTCAGCAGTGACCGTATCGTGTATAATAATTACCACCTCTCATCATTAAATAGTGTTTCATTTAGCGGTTTTAACTTATTACGAAACTTAGCTACCTGATGCCCGTTGCTTCAATTAATACGTGAAAAGCTTTTAAGCGTTAACGCTGATTGCCTATACATACACACATTCAATTTATGGATATTAACAATATTATTTTTAATACGTTCAACGTGTGATTAGATTGGTATATGATAAACGTACAGTATTTCTTTTTGATTCAACTTTTTTTATTTGGTATCAAGTCAATTACACAATATGAGTTTTATTATTCCACACCTACATTGATTACAAACAAAAGGAATATCACCGAGAGACAGAGAGCGAATGGAAAAAAAAAAAAAAACAACAACAATAGTAAGTAAATATAACGAAGAGACATGAAACTAAATCCCAACCCCAGGAAAAGTATACATAAAAGTTTAATTTAACCATTCGTATTGGTGTTGTTTTTCCACCATTTTCATTCAACCTATCCAATAAATTTCAAGTACCAAAGGTAATTATATTTTTTTTTGTTTCACTCAGTGAATGTATGTCTATGTGAATGGAAAATAAAAGTATAAGGTGATGAGTGAAATATCAGAAATTTCAGTTTTTTTTGTTTCAATGGTTTTACCATTCGATTCATTTGGGGGTGTTTTCAAACACGAAACATATATTGATAACAAGCATAAAAACACGTTAATATAACAACATACCAAAAATACATAATAACATAATATCGTGTTAAGGAAAATTTCTGTTTTTCTCTTTTCTGTATTTTGGAGGAAAAATAACATACAACATTCATGGACACAGACATCACGTTTACGCGAAATGATGAAGGCACACAAACAGGAACAGAAACACATGAAAATAGAAATGAAATACAGCTGAGGTGAAGAATTATTATGAGTTGGAGAAGACATACAGATAATGTACAAGTGGCGCCCCTACAGCAATAACGTGTGATAATATTCTTTTAGTATGTTAAGGGAAAAGAACACATACACATAAAAAAAAAAGAAACTTTAATACTAATTTCATTTAACGTTTACATTACGAAGGTCTTTCCCGTTCATTATGTCTCTTTTGGGGGACGGTTAGTGGGGGTGCAGCATATCAAATGATGGGAAAGTTTCATTTTTAGCACAACATATAAATACCCAATACACAACCAAATAAAATGATAACGAACGTAGAGAAAGCTAACGGAAAAAAAAAAGTTTATTATCAAAATTGGTAATGAAAGCATGTTAATTTTCTTGACAATAATATCGATTCACAATATAAAAACTGTTCAAATTTTATTTTCTCTGTATGTGACCCAACGTTTTCTAATAAAACACATTATTGGTAATTAAATAACTTTTTTCTTGTCATTGGAAAACAGTAACCAATTGGTAATCACAATATCATCAATTTTCTCTTAAAATTCCAACAAATGAAAACGGAAAAATTAAATGAATCTTATTAACATGACACCAACTCTTATTTGTAATTGATATTTCTTAGTAAAAGTTATTTAATCCATTTAGTTAAAAATTATCAAATTTAAGCACACAGACACATAACATTGAATGAAACATTGAATTAAATAAAACGTTACATAATAATTTTTATTAAAGAACAACAGACAATAAATTATTGTATTAACAAATACCTTTTTTATTTGGTTTTAGAAGGTTATCGATGACACAAAATTCAGTAAATGAATTTGATTTTCTTGTTTAAAATTAAATTTCTTTTCACAAAACTTTCACAATATTTTACGTTAACAATTTGAACCAAGAAAGATTTTCTTTTTTGTTAGTGGAAAACAAACTTAATTTTTATTGAAGAAATTATTTTAAAATTTTATAGATATTGCAAATATTATAGAAGTTTATAGTATTAAAGCGAAGAAAATTTATTTAAAAATTTTATTTTATTTTTATCAATTTAATTGAATGATAGAATACATTCAAATAGAATTGATTTAGAAATAGATATAAAGCGCACAGGAAAAAAATTCAATAATAGAATTTTATCTGTTAATTTATTACATATGACTTTCTTATTATTTATTGTTATTTCCTTGATTGAATAGGTATTAACTAACCAACCAAATAGGAAAAAACACAAAGCACTAGATATCACTCTAGTCTCGGCAACCGCATATAACGGTCAATTACTTTCAATTCCTCACAACTTACTAATGTTTAACTGGTTAAAACTCGTTCAGGAGCTTTCGTTACCCAATGTGCTGGAGAAGAGAAAATTTTATCGAAATACGAATCCAACAAAAAAAACAGAATCAGATTCTAGATGATTTTCCCAAAAACCGAAATTTTATTGTATTCCTGTGTTGGCACTTTTGTTCAACATAAATTTTTTAGCATGCGCATCATCTGTCATACTTTCTATACAACCTTTCGAATCTAGAATGACTGAACGTTTATTGGAAATAACACGAGAATAAAATTGTTAGCGTTCACTTGGATTTTCCATCTACCCCAAAAAATATGGAAAACTTCCAAAGCGCTAACGTTATATGAATTCCACAGCTTTTATCCACACATAAGAATGGTGTAACCCAAATATACAACACACCACTACCACTTGTCAATGCGGGAAAAATATCGATAATTTTTCTTACGTGTTTTCTTTTTACGATTTTCTTTTCAGCTGTTGTACGACACATAAACTACCTGGTTTACCCAGTTTAATTCATCAAATGTAATAAGACTTTTGTTACAATTGACCTCTAAAACTTGACCAAATTCACAATATTAATCAACAAATACTTGAATAAGTTTCACTATTTATTGGAATTATTTCTTCACTTTTCACAGAAAAGAATTTCCTATAAAATTTTTATTTTCTGTTACTGTTACAAGATGAAAAACTTTTACGGATTCACAATTTACAGTTCACAACACTTGGTAATTTGTAAATGTCAATTTTTCTATAAAGTACACAACACCAAATAGATTTAAAAGTATTTTTTACGTTGATTAATCACAGGTGATTATGGAATTAAAGGTATTCCCGATTAATACTGTTGTTAAACACCGATAAAATCTTACAGAGAGATAGTTTAACTATATAAATTAAAAAACCTTTTTGCTTTCCAATCACAGAGTTAATTTGATTTAAATTATTTTTCTATAATTTCGTTAAATGTATGACACAAATACACAATTTTAATACGCTCAAATGAATGACGAATAGTTTTTCACTGAATGAATTTTGTTGTGGAAATGGAAATATCCCAAAGAAAATTCTTAATTTCGTTGTGTTTGAATCTTATTTAGTGACACACTACACATTTAAACACACAAATATCAATTTTATAATTAAAACTTGATCCCATTTATTGGTAAATGAAACATTTATTTGATGAATTTATTAAATAGAATTAACACCGATAATTTTATTTCTTTGACAAAAACAACCCTCAGTTGAGGCACTGTGATTCTGCTATTTCAGCTTTACGTATATTCTATCGCTTACGAAAAATCTCTTTGTAGCTTTTAACACTGTCGACATATAATACACAAATACGTTGATACAATGTTGCTATTGACCGATTTAATACAAACGTACAAAAAACGAGATGTTTTTTTTTATATTTAGGTAACTGTAACGTTACTGTGAACAAACAGTCAGAGGGAAAATATTTCAGCAATAAGGGAAATTTTATAATTTCAGTTCCTTTCGGTCGTATAAAATTTATTAGAGAAAGTGGTGAGAAATTTTTCAACATAAAACACATTGAGTGCGATGAACTGGAATAGAAAATACACGATGAGTTTACCATATGACAGTTAAATTGGGGTAAGAAGGAAAATTTGGAATATTTGCAATAGAATACAGTGTCTTTCCCTTAAAATTTGATAACATGAAAAATATTCGGCTATTATTCTTACTGGAAAATCAGCAGTAGAATTTTCTTCTACTGTTTTGTTGTCATTTGCCTGAATTCTATTATGACATACCAACAAGGAAAATTACAGTTTCAATAAAAGCACACACACATAAAATGTATTTTAATGGAATGAAAGCTTTTAAAGCATTCCATTCTATACCAATATGTATATGGATCACGCAAGCGCTTCCTTTACGAAATAATTACAAATATTCGGTACAAAAAAACTTTTCTGTCTATTGCCGTTTGTTTTTTTCGGAAAACAGTAAAATCCTTACACAGGTTCTCTTCGACCAAAGAATTTAATAATGAAAAAAAGCAGAAGATACACACAGTTAAGCAAAAACAAAAGTAAACGATGAGAATGTAGTAAAATTGAACGAAAAGAATATGTACATGAGAATATAAAACAAAAAACGGAAAATTTGAAGAAACAACATACATATCAAATAGGACCAAATGGAAAATATTGATTTCAGTTAGTTTACGTGTGTTCTGTATTTGACATCATAATGTTTTGGTGGTGTTGTCGTTATTCGATATCAGGACTAAACATTATGTAACCAAAACATTCAATTTAAACAACACTAAAAAACATCATGTTTCTGGACGGGTATTTTATTTAGTATCTTTTACTTGTATACATTCAACGTATTACCTGAATTCTTACTGAATTTTATTTTATAAATTTTTCAATAAATTTTTTCTTTAGTAATATTCAACGGTAATTTCACACGCCTTCATCATAAAGAGAAGAATAAGAACTTTTTATTTTCTTCCTGTTACATTCATATGATACGAAGTTTATTTGATTTCATGACTTCACGTGCCTATAGAAATTATATGGATTCATTTCCCCCCCAAAAAGAAGAGAAATTACGTTATAATACCGCAATTATTCGTTAAATTTTTCATAATAAAAATGTGGATATCTATCTATTTAGACCGGAATCCCCCCTCACAATCAAACCACATCAACTTAAGACTGTTAAACCCGGTTAGGAAAACGAAAATTATTGGTCTTGGCTCTGTTATTTTCTTTTTATTGTGTTTTTTGTTCATTTAATTCCGTTTATTCCATTTATTTTGACCACAAAGAATCAAAACGAAACAGAAGATCAGAGGGGATCTCTGCTATTAAATTGCAATCAATGAACGATTTGGTTCAACTGTAGAAAAACACAGAAACAAACCGTTCCAATTAGATATGCACGGTAAATTTGCATTACCTTATTCGCATTAAAATTTCAAAAACCAAAACAGAAAACCATTTGGAACGTTCATCTTCCGGATTTCCCTAACACAAAAAGAAAACTCAATGAAAAACCAAAAGAATAAATCGAATAAAATTATTGTATTGGAATTTATGTTGTTTACGAAACAAATAAATTTTTTACGAATTTACATCATCTACACACGAATACGCGATGTAATATAATTCAATCACGTGTAGTTGAACATAAAATGAGATTCAATGAAAAATTTAATAGGAAAATAATAATGGTAGAATTATTCACCTGGATTTGTTTCAATAGAGTTAACAATAATGAATCCACTCACATCTGATTTGGTTTAATCGGTAATGGACGTTGGATACCGCTTTTGTAATATCAAAACTAAATGATTTTAACATGGTAAAAATCAAATGGATTGTATACAATCAAATTACATGAATTTCACAAAAAGAAAAACCAAAATGAACGAAGAAAAATGCAAAGGAAAAACATTTTCATCGTGTCTCTGATGAAAAGTGAAACGAAGTTGAGAATAATAAAATGGAAAACAAATACCAATTGACTTCAACGAGCGTGATAACTAAACGTCTTGAAAAATATTTTCACCAATAAATTTCGGTTTTTTTCTTCGATTTCAATTGTTTGTTTTACTTGAATCGTTCACACACACAAGTGATTGGATGGGAAAGGAGATTGTTTCATTTTACCTATTGCTCAACACAAAACACATATATTTTATTTTACCTGTGTGAACTAGTCCGTAATTCATTTTGAATGATTATAAAAAATAAAATATAAAACAGCAACGATTATTTATTGTGCTTTATGGAATTGTTTTTCCTGAAAACGAGTTTTCTTCTTCTATACCGTTTAACATTTTCGATTTTCTTATACAATTTATTTCAATGTTCTTTTTGCTTTGATTGTGTATTAGTTGTGATCAAATATTTTTCGTTTTACGTTATTTCACCGGATTGTATGATTGTTATTCTTTTTTATATTTCTGTTATGTTATTGACTGCTTTTGGCAGCTGAAATATAATATAAAATTACCTTTTCTTTCCGTATTTTATTTCAGTTTTTTTTATATTTGCCAGTCATAGACAAGTTTAAGGAAATATATTTGAATGTTGAACGGGCTAACGAAAAAAATAATCGTATATGATTGAGTATGGAAATTTTTCGTATAGAAAGTTTAAGCTTTCACATTACTTTATGGTTTTGACACAGTTTTAGAGGGGCTCGACGTTACTATATTTCATCAATTTCAGTGTCCTGTGTTACCATTTTCCATTACAGCAAGGTGTATAATGGCACTGCAAATACCAAAAAAAAATTTAAAGGAAAAACTTTAAATGTTACTTTACAACCAAATACCCAAAGGACATACGACACCATTGATTCATTCTTTATTTATTTTTAGATTAAACCAAATTGAAATGTATATTGAGCACGCAATTTTATATTTTCTCTTTTTTATTTAGCCAAATTTACTTTATGTTTTCTTCTATTACTTACGGAAGGAAGACCATTATAAATGAAGGCAAGAGGTGGTAACAGTATGGAATCGGATGAAAAAAAAAACCAATGAGATCAGGTCAAATAGAGTAAAATGTGTGTATTGTTCATTGAGCCCCACCGAAAATAAAACCAAACAATTTTTTATATGTGGATTAAGTTGTCAAAACAGTCACGATCGCATTAAATTTTTTCTTTCTTCTGTTTCGTTCATCTTTCACTGTCCATAGTGGAAGATTGTTAGCATACAGACACAATATATCGATAGAATTTGGCACCAAGAGGCGAGTCCAATAAGGGTGTGCTCCTATTAATTTCACTGGATTATTGAAACGGTAAATCTACTGAAGTGGTTAAGGGCGGCAAAAAGGGAATTATTATGCCGTTGATTTCTAAGAGGTTTCAATATGAGCCTTTCTCTTCCTTATTGCATAACCATTGGTCACTATTTAGGAGTTGTTGCTGTCAAAAGATATTACGACAATAATACGATTTCATCTGTGTTCCGGTGGTTAAGCAAAGAAAGAAAAAAAAATAGAAAAACCTTTACGGTATAGTCAAAGTTACATTTCGATTGTTAAAATGGTAAAATTAAATGGTGAACAATCACAGAAAAAAAAGGAACCACGAGAGAGAAAAATCATGGACTATGAAAATGGTAAGGCATTCACTGAATGCGGTGAATGAAAAATTGTTTCCTAGATTTACTTTCTTTTTATTACATTAAGTAAGCGGTTTTTCATGTAACTCTTGATGACAAAACCAGCATAAATGAGAGAAAAAAACGAAAAATTATTTCAGAATTTTCTCTTCTTTTCTCTTTTTGGTTAAATGGAATCACTAGAAACTGTTGTTACATCAAGGATTTAACCAGAATATAGCATGGAATACACTTAGAATTTGTAATAGAAATGAAAATTGTTGGTCCATGGCAGTGACCTAACATGGTAGTTAATTCAATGGACCATTAAGTAGAAGGGATATGTGGCATTAAAACTAAATGAATTACATGCATGAGGTGTAAAGATCCATTTGAACATTTTTCACATATTTACGGAGTGAAAAATCTTTCGAAATTCGTTCTAAATAACACCCAAGCAAAAAAAGTAACGAACTAATCAAATGAAAATTGAAATTTCAAACCAAATCTCAGTGTAAGTAACAGAAAAAAAAAATGCTTTTATCCTTAAAAACAACAATCTTCAGCAGAAAAGTTTTTTTTTTTTAAGAAAAAGAAAAATGGAAAATATTCAAGTGAATTTCAATCACCTACAATGTACCATATTCTCTTTCTTTGGTTTTTATTTTTCTTTAATATCAATTTATGGTTAAATAATTTGACTCATAATTTCATATGAATGGCATTTTATTCTTACAAAGTTCCATATAAAAGTACACAAGTTGAAAACGAATATTTTCCATTATACAACTCCATATAATTCAACGGCATTTCTTCAGCAATAAGACTATAACTTGACTACATATAGGATATGAAGAATTGGTAGTATACTCACGTTCAAATACAGCATGACGAGGAGAAAAAATGAACAAAATTTTGCTGTATTTCTTTTTTTTTTACTTTTTTCAAGTGAAAATATGCAGAATATTCACAGTGTCTTCGATGTTGTAATATTCAAACCGTAAAGGAATTACAGACTTGAAATGGTTTAAAATAAGTGAAACCAAATGGAGGGAGATCCTAGAGAAAAATGGGAATGATTACAGCAGCGAGGATAGAAATAAAAAAAAAAGAAAGAAAGCTCAAACTTCATCATATCAAACGATTCCAATGTTGGTTAGACATTTCTTTTTCTTCTCTTTTCTTATTTTTTTTTTAATTCAAACATTCAGAGTTCAGAGTATGTCTTTAATGGAGATTCTAGTGGGTTTTCCTTTTATACCAAATACAACAGGCTCCACACTCAGAATTATTTCTAGAATCAAAAGGATAGAACACCATTGCTACGAATTTTAAGGTATTCATATAAAACTTTTCTTCTTTTCTGATATCATTCGCCCATAACTGACTATACAGAATCATTCAATTTAAATAAAATATTCCACCTATTCAAGGAGATCTTGGCTTACAGAAACAAAAAAATATTCTAAAACAGAAGAAAGAACATACTCACACATTTCACAAGTGAATAGAAAAAGAAAAAAGAAAAACTAGAAAACACATAAAAATAATAAGAACTCAGCATCTTTTTCTTGGTCCACTTTTTTTACCATTTGGCACCAAACAGTATGGAAACAAACGAAGATCATAAAACATTTTTATTCGACTGCTAATTTCATTTTTGAAAAGGATTTTTCAACTTTTCTTTTTCATATAAATTTCTTTTCCTATTTCATCGAAAAAAAAAAGTTTTGGTATGTAAGAGGCCATCAATAAATTCTTTAAACAAGAAAGAATTATTACGAAAATCCATTTTTCCATATCCAGATTCTTTCCATAGAAGAAAATGTAAAATAATTTTCTTACTTTAGATGTTCCAGAATATTAGTACAAGCTACCCGATGATTTCCATAAACGAAAAATGAAAATTACCTCAAAGAGTATCGCACAGCATGACAAACATGTGAACTAATGGAACAGAGAACTCTACAGGGATCATAAACAAGTTTTACTGATATTAGAAGTCATTATGCAAATTAACTAGAAACTTATTAATTGGAGCGTAACAATTTCAAATGATGTCGCGCATACTGTAAACAAATTTTCCCCTTTTTTCCTCTAAGTATATGCAAACATATTAATGTGAAGAGTGTTGTTCATTCAAACTAAATCGTATGCTTTATTTTGGACAGTTTATACATAACAATCACGTGCCATTCATTATTAGGAATGTTAAATCATGTGCATGATTTTACTGATGGGGTCACTCATTGACACGCATTATACCTCAGCTGGTAAGGACAAATCTAATTTTTTTTTTTTTGTGTTTGTGTATTATTACCCATTCTTTGCAATAATGGTTGAATTATGTAAATGATTATCCATTGACCGATTTTTCGAATACCTAACCGTTTAAATGTTGATTTCGGTAGATAAAGATAAAATGATATGAGTTGATTTACTTTTTTTTTCTTTGTACTCAAATGATAAAATCATCAAACGAATACCCTTTTCAAACGATACCCGAATAAGAAAAATTTGATAACAGACCAAATATCAAAAAAAAAAGAAAGACAGAACGAACGAACAGGATGATTTTATACGGATATTTAGATTTTCATTGAATGATATCAATAAATTGCAGATGGTATTTTCATTGAATTTTAGATCGATATAGATTATTTTACACCACTATACCAATTTGGAAATTATGGTATACATCATGTTTCTCGTTGTATTCTAGACACAAATATGGTATTGAATTATTAGTGATTTTATACCAAATATTTCAGTGTACTTTAATAAAAAGGAATTCTTGTCATACAGACACCACATACACTACTGACGTAATTCTCGAAATTCTGATTTACCATTATGTTTAAAAACTCATTTTCTTTATGTTTAAATTAAATACGTTTTAAAGTTAACGACAATATATTATGGTATTTGTCGCAGTACAATGAAATTTTAAGAGTTAATAATTCAATAATTTACCATAACATTGGCATACAACTACGGCGGAAGATTAAAATAGAGAAGGCAAGTTCATTTAACGGTGAATCTTAATTCAATATTAATTTAATTTTTTAATTTTATTATT
>JXOR01000960.1:0-62273 GCA_001014335.1 Coboldia fuscipes | reverse complement strand
TTTTCAGAGTCTCAAATAAAATAACACAACAATTTGTTCACTCACTGATTCTATTTGCACGTTCAGATTCAACCAAATAAAAGAAATGAAAGAATTACAATTTCACATTAAACAGTTTGTTTTACTTTGTTTTTCTTCGGGTGCCAAAGTAATTTCATATGAATGTTGAATGTGTAACCAAGTAACAGAGTACTACTCATAAATAGCAATACCTGTAACTAATGTACTTCAGTTAAATACAATGTTTATTCATCCTTTTATCTCTCCTGTTTATCTATTATGCCAACTACTAACGGACGCAGTTTCATAATTTCTTTTTTTCTTTGATGGTAATTAGTAATTCAGTCAATGGTTTATGAAGACTTAAATCACTAGACTTTGAATTTATTGAGTAAGATACACAAACACATATGCAAAACTCTTTTAAACTAATGAATTTCCATAACAAATAATGGAATATTTTGTTATTCATTTTTTTTCTTTTAAAAATAACGTTTCTATAACATCAATTAGTCTTATGGTTTGTGAGAATTCTAACGAAATGAAACAAAAAATAAAACGTTAGAACGAATTGGCATTCAGTAAACTAATTCATGATTTAATTTACACTTTAATTATACTAAATCGTATCGGTTGATTGGAATTTAATTTGACAAGAATTTCAATTCATGGCACTAATTTAAATAACACAATTTACGTTTAATAGCTATGATACCGTTTTGAGTAAATTCTTTGTATTACCACGTGTAAGGTAACTGAATAATACCTGACGAGATAATACCAATTGATATTATCGGCCATCATAACAGTCTCGAAAGAATTTATAGAAACTTTCATACGCAAACAATCTGATGATGTCAATTCTAGAAGTTATAATCATAGATAAGATACCTTAAAAATCCAAGTCGTATGCAATTAATTTGTAATCCAATGAGTCAATACGGCTGGTTCAATCGGTTTATTATTTTTTTTTTCTGTTTTATTATGATTAATACTCAATGAAATCCCCAAGAATTTATAAAAAAAAAGCTTTAATAAACGAAACCGTATAGTAAATACGAAAACTCGTTCTCCAAAGTGAACAACAATGAACTGATTTCTTTTAACCGTGATTTTATTTAATAACATACATAAATACTATCTTCATCGAACACACTAATTCACTTTGAATACACCAAACCACTCTATCGGTTATTAGAATAATATAACGAATTTTGTATTCGTCAATTAAATAAGATCCACTAAATTTATAGAAATAAACGTTCTTCTGCTTTTTTATAGCATAAAATTAATAATTATTGATGATAAATACACGCGAATTACAGGTGCGAATGTTAAAAAAAAATATGACCGATACGATACGAATCCAACTCACAACTAAATGGTGAACAGTTGAATTAAAAAACCAACTTATTCAATAGATCTGTTCAACAGAAATTAAAAGAGTGGTGGTCGCGGCACTTTTTTCTATTGAATCAAAACAAGTTTGGTTTCTTTAATCACGATTATAAAAATTTTATTAAACCGAAATACGATCGTATTTTAAAGCGTTAATCATTAAAACGCACAACTGCATTGCTGCAACTTGTTAACAGCAATGTTCAAAGCGTTGAAGCGTTTTCAAAGTTTGAAAGTGATGCTTACTTTCCTTACATTAATTAGAGATACCTAAATGTTGATTATAAAAGATTGCCACAAATTTCAGTCTCTAAAATGATCAAATCAAATATTATTCACGAAATAACAATTAAAAATTCTCTCTATAAAGTGGAATTGTTTTGAGGCTATACAAGACACATTGAAAGTCACCACGAATTGCATCAAGTTCACTTCAAATTAGAACAATTTGGTGTCTTTGCTGTGGTGAATAATTCGTGGTGGATAAGTTCAACAGATTGATTATGTAATCCTTACTTAAAATTCCGTTTTCGTTATTTATAAATCTTTGAAATGGAATACAGAATGTGTTATTCAACGGATAATTCAATTAATAAGGTGGTAATCAACGAACTCATTGTATTGGAATGCTAACACNATAATTCGTGGTGGATAAGTTCAACAGATTGATTATGTAATCCTTACTTAAAATTCCGTTTTCGTTATTTATAAATCTTTGAAATGGAATACAGAATGTGTTATTCAACGGATAATTCAATTAATAAGGTGGTAATCAACGAACTCATTGTATTGGAATGCTAACAATCAAAAAGTCAACATTTCTGTGTGACATTCATTTTCTTAAGCCCACCGTTCAATATGAGACCACTTATTCGGATTCATTATAATTTAAATTTATTATTATTGTTTAATTATTTATAACACATGAATAAAGTATTCCAAACACATAAATTTTCAAGTGTAATATTAATGATCAAAATCTCTAAAATTAGAACCGATTATTTGATAATTACTGAGAAAATCTGAGTGTATGATAGAATTAGTTATCGTAAATATATTGGTGATGTGAGAAAACACGTGCAGTAAATTGGGTAATTGTGGTAACATTGAATACCATAAGTGTAAATAATTCAATCTGGTTGAATAGGTTGTTGATGCTAAAATCATAAAATCTTAGAAATATTCATGTCTAGTTCACAGGTGTATTTATAGGGTTAAAATGACAATCCACCTCTCTTCTATTTTAGCAAAAAACGATAGATGCAAAATTTACCGTTGACAAATATACTCAATCGGTATGATAGGAACCATACAAAGCTATACATAGCAAAATCAGCAATAGAATATTATAAAGACATACGACGATTCAAACACTTACATAAACATATAAATTCACTGGAGAAATATTATTGATTAATTATTTACGAATATTCTGGTATACTCTACTAGAACTGAATGAATACTTGATACCATGTCACAGCCACTCCGAATATTAACAAGTTAAAACTCCATAGATTTCGTTATATCGCATGAGATTATGTTGATAACTAAGACGGAAGTACCAGCTTGAAACTGATTGTAAGGAAACTGGTAATATTCAGCAGTGGAATGAGTCTAGTATTCTATGTTTTCATATTACCAGAGAAACGTATGCGTTTATAGTAAAATGTATAAATATAAATCGTCTGAGACATTATAAATTAATAGAGATTAAAGGAGATTGTATTTACACACCTCCAAAAATAATCATCGTTACCTGATGATGTTCGTCTTAAATAGAAGGATTTATACACACACACAGTCTCTTTCTCTTAATAGTTATTTTAAAAGCCCAAACCACCCACACCATTTTCTCCCCCATCATCCACTGACTAACAACAGTAAATTTTGACTATTTTTCGAAAAACCACAAAATATGTTGAAGGGTAAAAACGATCATTACTTGGGCATGAATAAATTGTTGAAATACACACACCAAACAAAAAATTACACCGTAATCGCATATCAGAGATTATAACACACCGACAACTTTAGAACAGAGTATAAGGAAACATAATTATGTTACACTCAAGATGAATACCGTATGTTCAAGGTGGAGGGGTTAAACAATCAATATCAACACTGGGTGAGACTCTTATAGAATGAAAACTTACAAGAAAATTATTTTTGACGTTAAGTAGTTACGGATTATTACATCCATTTTCTGCACAATTAATTTTTATTCTTTTCAAATTTTGTTACCATCTTCCCCATCACATATAAGATAAAATTAAATGTTCTTCAAATTATAAAATTTATTAAATTCCCTTTCCCAGTTCATCTTTTATATTGAAAACACAGTTTTTCTGAACAAAACAGAATAAATAATTGAAATTAAATATTTCAGTTACATGAATCTAATTGGATCATAACCAATTTAACTTTTAATTACCACAATTCAATGGTGTAAATAGTTTTATGTTTCTGTTAAAATTATTTCAAATCATTTTTCTTTATTAATTGATAGGATTAAATTGCCATTTATAGTTTAACCATAAAACTTTTAAAATCATTGTACACATATATTAATCAATTTAGTTTGGACAAAATTTTAGTATCACACTGAACGATGAGAAGAATCCAGAAAAAAAAACATTGAAAAACATACATCTATTGCAACATTAAACATGTTTAAATGTTATGCTCAAAAGTACTATACATATACAACAAATGATATGTGTGTCTCTCGTTGAATTCAGAGAAAAGTTGACGGTCAAACATTTTCAATTTTCATTTGATCATGTACTTTTTATATCACTGGCTAGCAAATATTTAATTTAACTATAATGGAAATTATTCAAGTTTGTTGTAAAAAAAATATGTCCATGATATCAAACAGAAAACTCAAGTTGCATATATCAACCGATGGTGGCTAAATGATAAATGGAAATTAACACACAAAATACACAGTTCCAGAGCATTGCCAGAATATTCATACAGGTTTTTCCATTTATTTTTCTCTTGTCAACTGTAAAACCGTGGAAAAGAGAGTGAGACTTTTCATGAATGTGGGCCGAAATATTCTACGTTTTACCATTATCAACAAATGACTTGAAGTATATTGGCAGGTTGAATACAAGCGGCTGTTTTGGTCATCGCATTTGAACATCAATTTGACATAGCACCGAATGTTAAGTTATTTTCTCTCATTTTCCCAATATTTTCCCAATTGGACAATATCAAAAGGTATAATACGGGGAAATGGTTGGAAAATTTTTATTATTCAATGGTATGCCGGTAAAAGTTTACGCAGTTCATTGCAAAAGCATTAAAATTTCGGTTATGTTTTTCAAATCATGAAAACATTCAAATCCCCCTTACTAAAACCGCCATGTAACAGTGCACAAAGTGTATTCAATCCCAGTGAGAGACTAACTACGTAACTACTAACAAAAAAAGAAGATGAATAACCCACAGGGATTGCACCAAATTACAGAAAATTGCCAAACTTTTCAAATTTTCTAGTGAACCAAAGCGATGGTAAAATGAAAGCCAAGGGTTAATTGCAAATATTCGTTCAGGCAAAATAAATTGCAATAATATAAACCGATATATTTGTAACTGAGTCGTACGCAATTCATAAAATGGATTTTATATATTCTATTTTCTACAAATTAATGGTTCAAAACATTCACAAAAAAAAAGACAGAAAATAAACACCAAAAACGAATGTTTTTATGTGAAAATAGTTCCTTTTTTTTTTTGGTTGGATAATACCACACCCAGAGCATAAATTGCATTAACATTTTGTAACTCCTCATTGATGTATAATTTGCCAACATTGCAAAATAGATGAATAATATTGTATACCGTTGTAGTTCACTATATTTCAATTTGTTCTCCATGTCGTAGTGTTACATATTACATTACGGAATTATAAAAAAAACTATAAGTTATACATATTAAACTGTGTATGGGATAACTATGGAAAATCATTATTCTCTTTGGTTTTAGATATTTATGCAATTTCAAATTCAATGCTAATACCGGAAGAATATTATTTCAATTGAACGTTATCCGAACATCCGAGGATATACCGAGGCAAGAGACAGATAGTTACAATTCAGCTTTTTATATTTGGCATACACAAAGTTTATGTTCCAAATGTTTGTATACATACAATGGTGGAGGCAACCATGAGATGAATTCATATAATATATCTAACAGCATTAGAAATAATTTCCATAACATTAAAATAATGAAAATTCAAATTCCCGGATATTATATGCGGATCTATTCGACATTAAAACTATGATAATGTGGCCATAGTACTCTGTGGTCCTTTCAATATATTTCTTTCTTCTATTTTCTCTACCTATAAATGATCTATATTTTACTTCTGGCACTATAAACGCTGTATACCATACTATATCTTCCAATCCAATATGAAGTATTTAAAGTGTGTACGATGATATTATGCCTTTTTCCATAGATAACTTAAATTAATATTCCATACACAAGAGTAGAAAATTTTACAGTTTGACATGGATTACATTACGTTGAATGTTAAAAGTGGGTGTTCAAGTGGATAAGTTAAAATACATTCAATATATGGTTCAATGGTAAGTCTTGTAAGGAATTCCCGAAAGTTTTCTTGTCATTTTTGGCAAAAAACACCCTCAGTCCCATCTTAATACGGTTACAAAAGATCTTTGGCATGAGGTGATTTCTACAGCCGATATTCATATGAAAACTAACATTGTATGACTCATATGAAGTATTAAAACGATGAAAATACCATATTGATTGTAATATAACCGCCACACTACCTCCCAATTCATAAACGAAGACCTAACTTACATTATGAAAATCAAGAGTATGTGACAACCAAATATGCATGAGACACTTAATATCTCTTTGCGATCATATTTAAGATGAAATGAAAGTCATATAAATTACAATAAATATTCTTTTGATATCACTTATCATTATGTTTATTACTTGATATTGTCACAAGGATGGTTAAATCGTTATGATACTAACAATTTTTTGTCGCCCGTAAACCTTAAACGAATTGATATTTTAGTTAAATTTTATCACATCACCAACCACATGTATCATCATATCATCATTTTCATCTTTATCGTTACCAATCAACTATATGTCATCGTACAGAGTCAAAGTCTAAATGATGGAAAATGTTGATGGGTATCTTTCTCATCAAATGAATTCTGTAGAAAATAAAAAGAGTCAAGAACAAAAGTTCCAAAAAAGTCTCTATAGTGAAACACATCAATCGGCAATGTAATAATTTTCTCCTTTTTTGCATAAAATCCCTTAAAAGGACTATGGCATTTTCACTTATTATCTTCTGCTCTTTTAATGGTACACTCTTATATGTGTATGTCTCCTTATTTTTCCATTTCTTTATGATATGAACATGGTATGATTGGATAGGTTGGTCTCCGGAATTTATCTTCAATGCATGAATAGAATATTCGATTATTGAAAATAAGGCGATGATGCTCTTTTATTCAATCTATAACATAAATCATGTACAGAATTAAACGAAATATCTTTTATGGTGTAAAATGTGTTGGCACTCTCTGTATTTTTGGTTTGATGATGTGAGAAAAAGGTGAACAGCAGTAGAATAGAACTCCATTAATCTGACACTTGATTGGAGTAGATTGGTAACTAGTAGTCTACGGTATGTGGTAACAATGTACTTCAAATCAGGTAATTAGATGCTTTAAAATATGCACCATATGGAGATGATAAATAATGAATGTTTCGTTTCAAGTCATTTGATTCTGGTATGACGTGTGAGACATTCTCAGTCTCACTGATTCTATATCTAATGATTGGAAATTTTGTTGAGTGGCGGATATTGAACAAGACCGAAACGAAAGAATTTTCAAATAAATCACAAATTCAATACTTTAAAGTAGTCTGATGGAAAAACGGAGATGAAGTCGCCTATTCAAAAAAGGACACTGCTACCTTATAATGAACTGTATGAGATGAACTGAAGTAACCACTTCTGTATGACTGTTGGCGTTTAATGATTCAGTTTAATCGGAAATATAATACTGTCCATTTGGTGTTCTTTTCAATTAAATTTAATTCATTATATCGTTTCAATTTCTCGTTTTCTTTTCAAGAAATTCGTATGAAAATTTTCAACTTTGAATTTCGTAGCCAACATAAATGTGAACATAAGACAACACTAATTCCAGTACAGATCATAATTCCAATTGATTTCAAATAGACATATTGATTTGTTAGAATTATTCGATTTCTTGCATATCAATAAGCCTCTATTCAAAGAAATACTGATAAAATTTTATGGAATTTAATGAATGATCATACTGATTATTGTGCTTCCATGTACATAAGTTCAAATACGAACATTCGTTAACATTGTGGGAAAATGTAAACTTGGAGAAATCCAGGTGTACTAAAATTTTCATTTTCCCCAAATACGAAAGGGATGCCTGGAACTCCTAGTATTCCGTTACAATAGAATTGCGCCGAATCGTTGTACATACCGAATTAAATGAAGCTGACCAAATTTTCATGTAAGCCATCATATAGTCAATTGTTGGCAACAATCAGGTGAGGGTTAATTCAAATCCATTGGGTATCTGGGCTATGAACCCAATGGTTCAACTTGTTATATTTATTTTCTTTTATTTTTTTGCTATTGCATTGACACATTCCCATTGAATATTAACAGTAACGGTCGTTGTCGGCGCCAACAACATAAAGATTTTATGTATTTTCTGTCTCTGTCCTCATTATACAAAAAAAAAAAAAATGAAAATGAATTTACCCCCGAAAGGCCATAGAGAGAATAATCAATACTAATTCATATTTAATTTTAAATCAACCCTTCAATGTAGGTGCTTTTATTCGTATATCGTTTGAACTAAATTTATTTCATCAGAATTTTACAGGTAATTCAGGTTAGCGAGCAAAAATTTGTTGTTTTTTTTTGTTCGATGCTTTAATTTTAAAATATCAACTCCATTAGACTGAATTCGGGTAAAGACAATATTAAATTTCCTTATCAATAAACCGCAATTTTAAAGCTCATATAACATGCAATATTCGTTCAATTATTAGTAGATACTGTATTGCTTATTGGTTCCCACAAAAGCACTTAGACAATTATTCTGAAGTTTGTGGTATTCTTATTAACTGTATTTTCATAGGCGAACGTTTAACAAATCATGATTGCTAATGATTTCAACGAAAACTGTTTCTTCTCTTTCTGGTTTATAAATTTTCTTTAAGCATCAATAATTGGGAATTCATTGATTTCGAATGAAGTTTCAAAAACCAAAGAAAAAAAGAAGCGTTTCAATTTGTATGCATAAAATTCAATCTAATACCAATACACTGTTACAATTATTAGAATATAATCAAATTAAAGTATCAATTTAATAGATGAACAAAATAATCATCATCTGAATGGTTTATTTATTACAAAACAAAACATTTTCTATCATCATAAATAATTCAATAATGTTATTTAATAATTCATTTGATTATACATAACATATTATGATTTTATCATATTCAAATCATTAAAATGTTTAAAGTAGGGAGAAAATTCTTATATTGTTGTTGGGGAAACAAAGAAAGTGCAAAAAAGTAAATTTTGTTTTTCCGGAATTCGCTGTATTTCTGATTGTAAGTATTTTATAAGGTTTATCAATTAAGAAGTCATATTGTTATCCATCATTGGATAATAATTCATATTGTGAGCACCTTAGAATATTATTCAGTTCTATAAAATAGAAATTTAATTTAATGAATCTGATTTTCACGTTTCTACATTCATGGCTAATATTTTCATATTTTGAAGGCGTTACTAAACAATTGAACGTTGGATGAACAAACCATTCGTTCTTCATCTTATTGATATTCTTGTTGTGTTCCTGTAGATTAATCAGCCCCGGCATTGAATTTAAAATACAATGAAATTCTTAAGAAATGGCAATTGATAAATATGTCCCCAACTGTGAATACCCGTAACATCATCATCATCATCAAACAATACTGTTGGTGTTTGTTTTTTCCTTGCTTAGGCCAAGTATTTGTAACTTACAACAACTTAATAAAATTGAGGAAAAAAAATTATATAAAAGAGAGTTCATTTTTCTCTTATAAATAAGGATCATCAAAAGTCGAAAATTAAAATATGCTTAGCATGATATTTTTGGAAATTTTATTAAATTATTCAAGAATTATTATGTGCACAACATAAATAAGATTATTATCGTTATTTTATGCCATTCTATTATATTTTCATTCCATTTTTTTTTTTATTCTCCCTATTTCGTTCATCTTTGCGGAAGTCGACATAATGTTTGTTTGATAATATCCTGATATAAGTTGAATAAAATCGACGACGACAACGATGCTGTTGAACAACAACAAAAAGACTCCCAATGAATGAAGAACAAATTCATACAAAGAATTTTTCATTTACAAATTGATAAGAGTTCAGGTAGAAAATATATAAAAAACATAAAATTATATGAAAGGAAAACGCGAATATGAAAACCAAAGAGAAAAAAAAACATTTTCCTTTTGATGTCAACACACAAATATTCCACTTATTTCAAGGAATTAAAAAGGATTGATTATCATAATATGATGGAGACGACCACACAAAAGATTTCTTATCTCATTTTATACTTTATACGGATTAATTGAGCGTCATTATGGAGTGATTTTGATTCTACTTGAACCATTTACCCGTTAAACATTGAACTACATATTGAATTAAAAAAATTTCAATGGAGAGAAAGGAAAAAAAAATTATAAATGAATCTAGAATTTATGCATTGCAGAGGCTTAATGCAGTGAAAACACCTCTACAGTTATATGACTGGTGTATTTGACACACAGAATATGGGATATTCAAATTAGATACTCCGCAACGGAAATGATGATATTACCATGACGGATGAACACTCATTGGAATAATATAACAACATAAGCGAACAGGTTGGAGATATGCCATACATATACCTACTCTATGATACTCATAACGATATCTTTATCCATTTATTTTCAGGACAAATTCATTCGGTTAATATTGTTGTTGTCTGCCATTCGACTCTGTTGAGTGTTAATGGGCTTTTTGTCAACCATACAAGCACATAATGATCATAAGACGATGAAGATGACACCATCTCGCTAGCTAGCTCCAAATCTCCATAGAATTGTCCCGTTTATTTTCACTGTCACGATCAATACTGATTACAATATGCGATATGATGTCTTAATATTTCCTTTTCTATTTTAATTTTTTTTTATCTTTTACTCATTTTTTTTCTCTTCGCTTTATAAAAATGAGGTATAACAAATAATTTTTATTATATTCATTACACGCATTCGTTATCTTATTTTCTCTGTAGATACTAAATAAAGTAAAACGATGGAGGTAAAGAGCAAAGAGAATATAATAGACATTCAAACGAGTACCATCGCATTAGATTCATCGTCATCACGTAATTTATCATTACCGAATTTCCCAGTGTTATAACCATTGAATTGAATGGAAAACGAAACGAAACACATAACAGCATTTCATTCAATATGTTTTCTCATCATTACGATGAGAGAGAATCCGTTATGTATATCTTCTTCAGGTTTTTATCATGTTGTTTTCTTTTGCATAACAATATGGCAAATTGCATAATTAGACATCCTTATTCAGTAACTGCATACCCTCATTGTCATACGATCATCCAATGAGAACGATAAGCACACATTTTTCCAATCTAATTGAGATGATGACAAGTCCCTATCTCAGTGTACGTTGTTTTTTATTCTTACGATTTGGTACGACGCACGTCTTACTGTTCTTTTTCCTTTGCCATCACTCAAATTACCCAGAGATTATGGAGGGGGGCTCTCAGTGAAAAACGGATTTGTAAATTATCCGGTTAGAACACCTTTATGACACACTGTGTGTATATCATCATATCGTGTCTGTATCTCTATTAGCTTAAATGGAAATCATTCAATTTTATTATTTCGAATGTTAACATAACAAAAATTCATCGAGATCTCCTATCATCTAGTGAGGGGGCCGCCAGATGGTAATTCATAATGTAACAAGTCTCATTTATTTAAACATTTTAAAATAAAAATGTTGTTGAGTTCATTTTCCGACATTTTATTAGATAGAAATAATACTTAGAAATACATTATGTTGTACAAAACAGAATCTCATGAATCAAATTGATTTTTTTTTTCCACTGAATCATCAACATACAAAACAAGATTCAATATCTGTTGAAACCATTCATCGTCTTTTATTGGTTCTTTCATTTACCAGTGCTCATTCGGTTTTAGGTATTAGATCGGTGGGTAGTTTATATTTAAAAGCAAACGAAATATCTTAAATAAGCGAAAATTTTCTTCACTTGTTTTCCTATTTTCTTTATTTTCGTGGGATAAATTCAATAAAAGTTGAAAGCATTCCATTGACATGACACATGCCAATTGGTATAAAAATTACAATAATGAGACATGTTAGATAAATTTTTCGGTTTACTTTCCTATTTCAATGTGAAGAGTGAAAATTTTACATTTTATTCATTTCCACGTTACAGTTTTACAGTCAACATTAAACAGTGAGGTTTGATATTAGAACGATGACTATTCAGAGAGATTATTTATATACAATGTTATACAATAAATATTACGTTGTTCAATTTTCTGGGTTGTACGTTATAGTAAAAGGTAACAAAAGTATTGCAAATATTTCGGCTGAAAGATGAGCTTTGCGATAAGAAAATTTTCTCTTTCTCGATAAGAATTTGTTTAAATATTTACATAATTTACGGGTTTTTACTTCTCTTAGATTATCCTAATTTTCCTATTCAACGATTGAATTTAATGCCGTAAAATCATCGACTATCGATCAAGGACGTGCCAAGTTATTAATAGTTTAACAGGCAAAACATTTCTCTCTATTCTTTCTTGTTTTTTTCTAACTTACGATGGCTTATGCCCAAATATCGTTTGGCATATAATTAAAATAAAACGACAGTAGCAGATTATGTGACACCGAAATTCAATATACGATTCATAGAATATGTAGGTGGTATTACTTCACTGTTTTCCTTATATTCCTTTAAACGAAATTTTCAAGGTTTCCATTTGAAAGAAAAATGAAAAGTTTTCTTTCTTTTTTAACTTTAGACTTTCTTTGGTATGCGTAGGTTTTTATTTTTAATATTGGCAAGCTATGGCAAAAAAAAAATGTTTGTCAAATGATCGTCTTTCATGAAAATTTTCTCTTTTTATATTGAAAAAATTGTTCCATAGCACTGAATTGAACTGACAATTTTTGGTAACTTTGATGTTTAGAATATTTATGTTTTCTAACCATTAGAGGAATTTCGTTTTTTTTTCCCTTATACTTTTCTTTTATTTACCCTTTAACTTTTCATCGCTACCACTCAAACCCTTCTAGATGATTTGGTTAAATATTTTACTCTGTGTCTTTTTCCGGTTTTCTGAAACTTTACCGATGTTTTATAAACGCGGGATTGTAAATTCAATAGACATTTTTTCGTATCATTTTGACAGAAAGAATAAAATAAAGCGAAAATGAAACATATGAGAATTGATCTTATTCAATGATTTAACCGTTCTGTAAACACAGTCAAATAAACAGGAATAAAAGGAATTCATTATCCACTAACATCGTTTCTCTATTATTTTTCATGGGTTGATACTCATACAATGTAACCATAAATTCGTTTGGGTGACACCTACACATATGAGGTTACACAAAATTTTTAAGAGCAAAAATACTTCACCAAATATGTTAATAAAATTCACATAGAATTTCTTTATAGATTAGTCAAGTGTCTCTTGTAAAAGTGAAACAGTAGAAAATGATTCTTTTACTTTTCGAAAACTCCTTATTCATTTGTCATTACTCAAAGTTGTTTATTGGATACCTCAAAACGTTGTTAAACGATAACTGAAGTATTTTATTTCTATTTATTTTTTATCTCTCGTATGTCATTTTAAATTCAATGGTTTGACGTCGTATAGATACATACCAATGCATATTTAATATTACTTTAAAAGCTTTTCGTGTAAAAATGTTATTTCTCTGTCGTTTTATATAGACGCTCATATCCATCCTCTATACACGGTATGTGTGTATGTCTTATTCAGCAAATTCAATGATTCTACCTTATTACTACACAAGAGTTAACTTCATTCTATTGCAATTTTGAAATAAAATTTATTCAAGATTCTCCTGTTATCTTTGATTATATGAATCATTAATTTCATCGTTATTATCATCATTAAGGGGTCGTTTTTATTAGGGATTTCATGTGGGTATCATCTCAAACACCATTTTTATCCTCCCCACATCAACTTGACGTTTATATTCTTAATAATAATTTTCTTGGTTTATGAGTTCCCATGATTTGAAAAGTGTTTTATGTAATGATACTATAAAATTCAATTTAATATTATTTATCAGAATTGTTAATTAACGATTGAACCACTAAAAGTGATTTGATTAATTCCAAACGAAGCACCGAAGAATTTAAATTATATGGAGGTGTTTATTAAGAAAGCATCTGAGGATTTGGTTCTACGCCAATGAACTGTATCCACTATGTATGAGAAAATTCATTGAATTTATCGTGAAATTGATTGTTTCAAAAACACATCAATTTGATTATGAACTCTCTTGGTTTTCATATTAATAGAGGTCACACATGGGAACCGTTTGTTAATGTCAACTGATTTTATGCAACATCACATTTGAATTTATATCCAATAATACTACAAACTCACATTATAATCAATTATTCCTTTGGGTATTCCAACTGACCGAACACACACAAAACTGACAACAGAGTACAGAGTACAGAGTATTTTCTTTCATTCAAATTCATTTATTATTGTTTATAACTAAATTTAATTCTATCGATTTCATTTTACCAATCTAACGTTTTCTATTCACTTTTCATGGAATAAAATTTCCACTAAATATCCATAGAACACATAACCATACCAACTAGTGATAATTTTATTAACTCAACTAAATGACAACGTCATTGATAATACTCCATAACATTAGCGGGGTTATACACATATCAATTTCATTAAAATTTGTTACAACGAATTAAGGCCTAGAATTTTATAATAAACCACCCATGAAAATTCATTTGATCTCTGGGATGAATTGTTTTCCAAAAAAAACTTATTCAATTTGCTACTGAATATTCTACTGTAATGAGAAATTTAAAACATTATGCTGATCATATGTTGAAAATTGCGGCTACAGAAAAATGAACATTAACTTTTACGCTACACAAAAAAAAAAAATTAAAAATTACTTCATGTAAAATACATACAACACTTTACATTGGAAAACTTTTTTCTTCTCTCTAAATGAGAGGAAAATATTTTCTATGGAAAATTCACTTACAGCAATACAAAACGAACGAAATAAAAAGAAACTTTTACTGATAGTGGCATTTCATAAATTTGTTTAGGTGTGAAAAATGAATTGTTAGTTTTCTTCAATTATTTTTTTTCTCGCTGTTTTTATGGAGTTGAGATATTGGTTTCAAAACCACTTCTATTTGCCTTCTGTATACATATTTGTCTATGGATACCCAAAAGCATAAACAACAATGTTATTTCGCGAAAAGTCTTCTATAAATCCACTCAACTTTATTTTATGCATACGGATAGGAAAAATCTCTATACAACAGAACAGATATCAGTTGCATACAATATAAAAAACAAAACAAAAAAAATACTGCATATAATGCGCATTTACGTTTATTTATGGTTAAAATCTATTTATTCATATGGAAATTTTTTTCCACAAAAGACAACAACTAAAAAAAGGAATAAACTTTTCCAGAGCCGTTAGAATAAATGACGCGAAATATGGAAAAACCAGAGGGAAAGTTGCAGTATAAAAAAATGCCAATGTTTGGTATCCCAAAAGCATCCCGTAGGATGAATCTCATAAAATCAATTTTTATTTTTATTTTTTATTTTCATACTCTTCGTTGCAATGCAGAGAAATCATTGGGAAAAAATAAACTTTATTGACATGTTTAAAGTTAAATTAAACGAAGTTGTTTGAATATCCTATACAGTTGGCTATCAATTTGTTGTATTCGCCTAAAGTCCAAAGCATCTGTTTACTCAACGGATCATCATTAAACTTTCCATCAATATAAATCAATTTTCAATAAAAATTTTATTGCATTCAATCTATGAATTTTGTAAATAACATTTTAAAATTTACATATTTTTTGCTCCTTTCAATTTTACATGCATATAATGGTATACAAATTTACTATAACTACATCAAATAGAAATGACTTTTAAATTAATATTTAATGTTCCGGTAATATGAAACTATTTCATAATTATGCATCCTAAATGGCAACATTGAATACACACAAGTGAAATAAAACTTTATTGATCATCATAAAGTACAGTTATATGAATGTTTTAATTGTGTATTGCACTTGAGACAGACGGACGTCTAACAGGAAATCCTATTCATGTTTCTGTAGCTGGTAGTTTAATGAGTTTCACTCATAAACGGTATACGGTGTATTAATAGACTCAACACTTTGCTATTCTAATTTTTATATTATAACTAATTAAACACTAAATAGCAAGTACTAAATTAAATAATTTTTTCTTTATTTCATATAATTCATCAGAATTTTTATACACAGAAAATTAATATCATTCAAGGTAACGATTCATTTATTACCAGACTGCAAAAACCAAAAATACAAAGTAACTTTGACCATTCAAGTGGCTCATAAAAGTAAGTTCAACGACTGTATACAATTAGCAATCGGCTAAAATCTACTGAATAAACTCAACTGATTTTCTATGTGTGTATGACTACATCAAACAACATTGTCGGATATCCTTAATGGATAACATTTTTTTCGTTACTCTCTACGTTTCTCTAATCCATATTCATTGACATAAGTGAATATATAAAGCATAAAAAAAAAAACGAAAATTATCATAAACATAGCAGTGAAATTATTCCATATAAAAAGAAAATCACAAAAAAATAGTCTTCAAACAATATGGATTCATTTAATTGCTACTTTCACTAATCCTTGGATGCAATACAAAGCACCCACTAACTATATTATTGCAACCTATAAAACACTAAGCTTTTACACTTTTATAATACGCTTTTACCATCCGATATTAAAGTAAATGATTCTGAGGTTATGGGTTACTCTTATGTCGCACAACCTATGGTGAATGTATACACAGAGCAAAATAAAAAAAAAGAAACATGAATTAAATCCAAATAGAAGTCAACACGTTACACATTATAATATGCTTATAAATGAAATTGAAACCAAACGCACCATAAATATTATGCACGATAGAATGCACAAAGAGATTTTCTGTTTGTTCTCCATTCTCTTACATTTTTCATATTTGAGTTAATGGTATGAATTTAAATACTAATTTCCATATTAACTTTGATATCAACCAACAATATTCTCAAGCTTAAACTGAATTGGATTTATATCAAAACTTTTTACCAACAATATAGTTTCATATTTGCTGCTTTTTTACTCATTTTCAACTCATTTAAATATGCGTTATTTGATAACAGTTAAACGGTGTAGAATATTCAATCTATCGTTTTAGATATTTTCAATTTACCCAGTCATGTTATCAGTTGAAATTTTTCATTTGTTAATATTTTTTTTCTCATCATCACTTAAACTCATAACCCGAGTAGTGTGTTCAATGAAAAACCGGACGAAGAAACTAAACTTAATTTTTCTTCAAAAGAGTAGAAAATGGAAAAAAAAAATCAATTGCACCAAAGGTGGTAAATTCCATTTCCATGGTTGCAGAATTATGCTCTAATGAGCATTTATTCGAATATGATGATGGTTATATTCATTTGATGGTATTTTCTTTTTCATTTCATTCTATCAGTACCTGTATAGCGGTTCACGGTTAGTTTTTTTTATTAACCTTCTTTCTCACCCAATCCCTCACCATCCAATAAATTCAACATCCATTATGATTTTCATCGTGAATTGAGAGCAACATGAATGAAAAAATAAAGTACAAAATTTTCACTGTACATAAAACTAACCGGCTACGATTGAAACCAGGTGAATGTGGTAATTTTCCCTATTCATCCGTTTCAGGTATATACACACACATGGAAAAAAAGAAAGAGTAAAACATTTTTGAGACGAAAAGAAAAAATGGGAACAAAAGTCTGCCATTCATGTGTGGTTTTGTTCAACGTGTATGTGTTTTTAGTACAACCAGGTAATTCCCTTTTCACCAAAGTGAAATGGAATTCATTTCTTATTTTTTTCATATAATTTTAACCGTGTGGTCTATAATATTCACCGTATAATTTGAAAACTACGTGCTCATTTTGATATTGATGTTTTACACAATGAGCTTTGTATCCCAACAGCAGCAGGACGATATCCATTCAATTCAACCAACCTTTCCTCAAAAATGAAAGAAGAAGAAATGACGGTGTACCCAAACAATAGAAATAAAAATGAGAACACTCATTCTCTTGGTAATTTTTGTTCAATCTGTTTAAATGGTATCGTATAATATTTGATTTTACAATCGTTGTGTTAAACAGTTAAACACATGAAAAATGACGTATTTCCCGAGTGCATCATATCAAAGTTCGACACCTTCTTATAAATTATCCCTAATTTAATCGAATTGAGAAGAGAAAACTACCATTGACTATTGGTTTTCCATCCAACACTCCCCATACTATACAATTCTTTTGCTGTGTACTTTTCAATTCACTTCCATTTTATTTTTATCGTGATGTGAAATGGTTAAACTCAAAGAGCCTTTCGTGTGCTATTTTATTGCAATATTTTTCCAGTCAATTTTTCTAATCAAACTTTTATGTAGAGCTGCAATTGAACTGATATTGGATATCAAATTGGTTGAAAGTAGAGAGTTTCGTGTAACGGACTACAATGTGTGCTGTCATGTAACACTCTGGTTACATATAAGCTACTATACTACCTTTCTATTTTCTTCCTTTTTTTTTTCTATGGAAATTTGAATGAACTCCAATCTCTCAATTTCGTTGGAAATTTTCATTTGAAATTTTCCATGTTGTTTCTATTTTTTGTTGGAGTTTCCATTGAATTTATTCCGATTCTTTTTATTTTATACGTTTCAAATCTATAAAATCGAAATCATCATATGATTTGCAATGTAGGTTTCATAAAGATGAACTGGAAACTGTTATTCAGCTAAATTGTATATATTAAATTACATTTACGGTAATAAATCAAATACCGTAAAATCATAAATCATATAAAATATACCTTATGGGAAATAAAGAATCTGCCTAAATCTGGTTAAAGGTTGAATGAGTTTATTTTTTTCCTCTTCAACCGATTCGTTTACTGTTATACGGTAGGAAAAAAATATACCTCCATCGTTTTGAAAGGAAATTCAGAGGATGAAAGTAGGAATAAAAAAAAACAACACTGAACTCCAACTTGTATTTCATAAGCGAAATGGTATAAATTGTAAAACTCTTTGAATGTGGATATTATGAATCTTTAACTCCCCCACAACAATACGCCTGAATCAAAAACTGCATATTGAAAAGTCAATTATTTACAATTCAATTGTGATATTAAATACAATTTTTATCGTTTATAGAATCATTTCATTTTATAAATTTGACCATGACTTAGATTTATATCTTCATTGCATCTTGAATTAAGTGACAATCGGTTATATAGAAAAGAGTTTCTATCCTCAATGGAATAGTAAATTTATCGGATATGAGCTCATTCCCCTCTCCCATCCAGAACAACCGAAAAGAAATTTCAAAAGTTTCTTATTTCCTTTGACTCTGAGGTTATGCCAAGAGAGTTCATTTCTTAAACATTTTATATTTTACATATGAATATCAACCCAAAATAAACTCTACTTTCTTCTCAATTGACTCTATTTAAAATTCAAGATTTATATAATATTTTATACATCTTGTCATTGCACTATCTCAGTTTAATAAACATTGGGGACATACATAAATGAATACTACTGCAATTGATATCAAATTCATATGACATATAAATCAACTAAACGAAAGAACAAAAATAAAAGTCACATCTTCATTTCTTTAGAAAACTTACGTATAAGATACAGTTCTTCCTTATTTCAACTCTTTTTTATTACTTCACAATTGAACTATTGCGAAAAAACGAAGAATTGAAAGAATGACTCCTGGTTTTATTGAGAATTTTATTCATCATTCAAAACGTTTATTAAATTTAATTGTTGATCGAGTTATCTAACGATTGTTTTCCCTACATAAAAACATCATTGATTCAGTGAAACCAAATGATATTTTAAAATTATGAATATTTCAATGATAAAAGTCATATGAAAACTACTTTTTCTTTTAATATCTCATTTTACTTATTATTCCGCTTCACTTCTATCACTCCGTATAAATTGATTGAATCCCATAGAAAATAAAATATCATATTTATTCAACTGTGGGATGATATGAAAATCACGATTGATTCCATTTAAATGAAAATTATTTACTATATCTATTCAATAATGTTTGAAAAACGATATACGAAATAGTATAAGAAAACGACGACTAAAGAAACATAGTATAGTGGTTCTTGTGTATAGCAACCATCTACACATAAATGAATTTAAATGTTATGTAAAAGTGAATATGAAATTGTAATATTTGGTTACTGGAAAATTCAATGCATAATAAATTGTTTTACCCATCTTCTCATACAACGTACGATTGGTTCTCATACAGAATAAGCCATTTACCTTGAACGTTACACTTCGTTTTGCTTCAAGTCTCAACTTTCTAACTCATAAATGGTTTTTCCTACGACGCCATACAATCAAATATACTCCCGTTAAGGGAATGGGATCGCATAAGTAAACTCATCGGACAGATGAAAATGTATTACATTTCATTTTCTCACTTGGCAAGCACATACACACACACATACAACCAACACAACGATGAGTCTTCTCTATACACCAGATTTTCACCATTAGCATTTTTTGGTGGTGGCGAAAACTTTTACCATGTACCCAATTCACATATGAAACCACTTTATTCTTCGGTACGTCCATTTTCCCAAGTCTATGGCCACCAACAGTTTCCAGTTTATGTTTTCTTTCTGATGGTTCCGTTCAATTCTTTTAATATTTTTGTCGGCACCAACCAAGATATAAAAAAAAAAAAAACATTTGTGATTTCTTCTTTTCTTCTAATATAAATATTTTCCGAATGTAATTGGATGGCCCCAAGGAATTTAACGTCCGAATCTACTACGGTATACCATTGAAATTCATAAGAATTCGAATGAAAATCACAAAAGGGATCTCTCTACAATCATGGACGTTTTCAATGTCCATATGGACCTTACGAATATGGTTAACGGTTGGATTAAGATAAATAAACTTATTTGCCATACTATATCAATGGGTAGATATTCGATTTTATTTTTCTATCTGGAAATTGAGTCACCATGGATGACAAAAATGAAAATTCAATATGACACGGTCAAGTGAATAGAGTTAGAATGGTGCTTTTTCGTTTCTCTTATGCGGTATACATCGAATGATGTTTGGTCTCATAATTGTGGTAAATCATAAATGGTTGAAATATTAAGTAAAATATACAGAATTCGCACCAAGTCGAATTGAATCATTTATGATTTTCATCTTGAAAACTAAACAGAATTTTCGTACTAAAAAATTAACTTTCAAATCACTGTGATTATTGATTTTATGTACATACGCGAATGCAATTGTTGATTGAATAATTTTTATCACCCACCCCTGTCACTTAGATTAAATGTAAGAAATAAATTAAATATCACTCACCATTATTGCTGTGTTGTTTCATCCAATAATGTCACCCTCTTGAATCACTCACTCAATCAAATTTTAAATGCAAAATTTAATTTAAATTGACAAGAATATTGAACTTTCACTGATCACACTAACTTAACTTAGGTCAAGTGAATAGAGTTAGAATGGTGCTTCTTTCGTTTCCCTTATGCGGTATACACCGAATGATGTTTGGTCTCATAATTGTGGGATATCATAAATGGTTGAAATATTAAGTAAAATATACAGAATTCGCACCAAGTCGAATTGAATCATTTATGATTTTCATCTTGAAAACTAAACAGAATTATCGTACTAAAAAATTAACTTTCAAATCACTGTGATTATTGATTTTATGTACATACGCGAATGCAATTGTTGATTGAATAATTTTTATCACCCACCCCTGTCACTTAGATTAAATGTAAGAAATAAATTAAATATCACTCACCATTATTGCTGTGTTGTTTCATCCAATAATATCACTCTCTTGAATCACTCACTCAATCAAATTTTAAATGCAAAATTTAATTTAAATTGACAAGAATATTGAACTTTCACTGATCACACTAACTTAACTTAGGTCAAGTGAATAGAGTTAGAATGGTGCTTCTTTCGTTTCCCTTATGCGGTATACACCGAATGATGTTTGGTCTCATAATTGTGGGATATCATAAATGGTTGAAATATTAAGTAAAATATACAGAATTCGCACCAAGTCGAATTGAATCATTTATGATTTTCATCTTGAAAACTAAACAGAATTATCGTACTAAAAAATTAACTTTCAAATCACTGTGATTATTGATTTTATGTACATACGCGAATGCAATTGTTGATTGAATAATTTTTATCACCCACCCCTGTCACTTAGATTAAATGTAAGAAATAAATTAAATATCACTCACCATTATTGCTGTGTTGTTTCATCCAATAATATCACTCTCTTGAATCACTCACTCAATCAAATTTTAAATGCAAAATGAAATTTAAATTGACAAGAATATTGAACTTTCACTGATCGCACTAACTTAACTTGTTGAATTATTATATCACTACCGTGTACACAAATTCATTAAATGATACACAAAATTTAAAAAAAAATTAAATTGAAATAGGCATGCAATACTGTTCACAATTACTCAGATCAATCTCAACTGACTCCATATAATTATCCACGAACTGGAAGAGATAAAAAGAATCAAAAGAATATTAATAATTTGTTAATACATATCGATTGTGAAATTTAAAAAAAACCTATACAATGAATACAAATGATAATAAAAGGAATCTCAACGAAACACACAACTGAAGCAATCAAAATTTTGTGAATCCCTCAAACTAAATTATTCAAATTAGAATTCTCAAGTGTGAAATTCTTTTATTGATCACACACAACTTGTTGCACTAATACACAATACGTATTGCAAGTTAATCTCTTTAATTAAAAAATTTTGCGTTCCATTTAATACGTATAAGTGTTATTAGTGTGTGTGTGTATAATATTAGTGCAACAAGTTGCGAGTGATCTGTAGAAAATGTGTCATACTTAACAATTTAAATTTAAATTATTTAAATCACAGAGATTATTCGTTCTATGTGCATGAAAGACAACACATGAAAGATACTATTGTGTGTTGTTCATGTATAACAAACAAAAGGATAATATTATCATAGAGAAAAACCATTTCATATTTCTGTTAAATTTCCTGATAATTTTTTTCTTGTTATTTTATTTCCTAGGACTAGAAAATGTAAATTTATGCTGTAAGCACATCATATTTGGATAACCACCACACACCTGTCAAGTTAAATTTTTTTTTGTTATCCAACAAACCAACTTAAAGGTAAAAAATCCATAAAGCAAATCAGAACTTCACTCATGTATAAATCCGTTTTGTATCAAATGAATATTCAAATCGGTTTTTGTTATTAGATATAACTGATGAAACTGTGTATCATCCATATCAATCTGGATTTCATTCTCAGAAGACACAAAAAAAGGAGAAAATTCACTGGATAAATCTCATTCTTCTTCAGAAGACAAGGAAAAGACGAAACATGAAATCTTAATGTGAACAAAATGTGCAATAAAATAAAGCTCAAATAACTATAAAAACTAAAACATTTAACACAATTGCACATTCATAGCGTTGTGATATAGCTGAAAGCATACAGTTCGATTATGCGGTGCACCAGATGTGTCGCATTGTTACATTTTTTTCTTTCTGTTACGTTGTTTCGCCCATCACAGCATCACATTCACATCATTTGATTTCCCACACCCACATTCCAATTTGAACGATGAAAAATTGAAAGAAAATACCCAAGAAGTTTTCCATTCCCTCTCAATTTTTATGATCCACGAATAAAGAAAGAATAGGATAAATGAACAACAATATGATGGGTAATGCTTGATGGCGTAAATTTTATTCCATTAGTTTTCATATTAGCCATTTTCTTTCGTTCACATTGTCATAATTTTACGTTACACCATCCGGTGTTGATCATTAACTAAAAACGTGAAAAGTTCAATAAAATTTCATATGTTCCATATTTTTTGCCAACCGTTTTGATTTGAACACACACACACACATCCAAAATGATATTCAACTATAACTGTGATTTACCAATCATCCCTCACTACATGTAATGGAAGGCTGTTTGTACACTATTCATTTGAGTATTTAGAAGTACAATAACTGAATACATTTCAATAATATTCAACATATATCCGTGAGTTAATATCTCTCTCCTACCACCCTTAATATCAACATGAAGTTTATGATAAAATATCATTGATAGGTAGTTATTGCTGTTGTTGTTGTTGTTCAATAATATCCAGTGTTTGTTTCATTGAACAATTTTCCATATGAAACCATAACATAATTTTCGTTAAATTTTCTAGGAAAATACAAAATGTAGAAACGTGCTGATCCCATGAAATTTGGTTAGCCTCATCCGGTGTCATTTTCACTGTGTGTGTACCATCACAGCAATGAAAGAAAATAAAATACAAAAATTATCAATTCTAATGGTAACCCATAATATTTTACAAGCGCGCGTGTCTTCATCATTGTGCTGTCAATAAATTTTTGTGATCAGATTAAATTTTCCTATTTGCTAAAACAAAATGACACTGAGAGCTAGTACTTTTGGCTCATAGCATTTTCCTATTTCGTATAAAAAACTGATTGAATAAGATTATGTCGATCAAATGGTAGAATAATTTCTTAACAAAAATGTTATTTTAAATTCGATTTATTGGTCCATATCACGAATTTTAATATCAATTTCATGTGAGCCTGTACAATTGTTCAATTTAATTACAACCCCTTTTTCGGAACGTTTTTGTCAGTCTAATGTTCATAAATTGAGGACAAATAAATATTTTTGCCATCAGCAATTAAAAATTGATAATTTTAAATGAAATTCAATGTTTTTAATTGATGTATGCCAACTATCAAATGTTTAAAACAATTGTATTGGTTTTAATGTAATAATGAGAATTTACCGTAAAATTATGGAATTTTCCATGAAACTATCTAATTACTATGTATTTTTCGGCTGTCAAATTCAGTTTTATTTCGATACTCAAACCTTAAATATTCATTGAATAACGAATTTAATTTTCATATGGTGGAAAACATATTAAATTGATATTGCTTGAGTATCATATACAAGTGAATTTCCCAATAAAATGTAAAACAAAACCCAAAATTGATTGAAATTACAATTCCACAAAAACGAATTGGCATTATTCAATAGAAAATGTTCGTATAGTTAGACAGGATTTAGTTTTCATTGGTCCTTTTTGTCTATGTCAATGGTACAATCGTATTTCACGTATGATTAAGCCAAATGCTAACAGTTTCATATACAAAGTATCACATTGACTATCGTTCATTTGATGATAAGTGGCCCATACGGTTTGATAATTTAACATGGTAATCATTAAATGAAAAACATGAAGATCTATGAGGATTCCTATAAATCATTGTCTCAATTCACATACACATTCCCATTTGAATTTCGAAAGTAGTTTGGCAAAAAGCGAAAAACTGGGGACCAACAATTGACAGCGACTTAAGGATTTAATCATTAAATACCTTCAGTAATAAAGTCATCTTATCTAAATCGTGAAGGATTTTAAATAATGAACATTTTTCAATGTTGTATTCTCGTGTATTTTTTATATTCATTTTGCTTTTGACTTCTATTTAGGGATTTCAAATACGATACGCATAACATTCAACTTTTTCATTTAGTCTTTTCAGTCGAACCGTGAATAGCAATGAATTGAGGAGCTAAGCAAGAAAAATATGTACAACAACCAGATAGGATATATGGAATTCCTTTAGATCACTAATGCTTCTTGTTGCGTATTCATTTTTATGTTTTCTCTTCAATATTTCTCTTGAATTTTTTCCTCCCATTCTCATGGGTAGAAAAATTCAAAGTCTGTGATATGTTTCCCTTTTTTTTCTGTTCGTCAGTGTATTTTCGTTGTTTAAAACTGCTTATCCCGGACCCACGGTACGGATGAGACATGATGGTCGTAAATCTTGTCACACTATGATCTGCTATAAAAAATTACACTGTTAAAGACACAGTATAACAAACACCAGTTAAGAAACAAAAAATATTCGTCAAGTAACGGATGGAAAAATGTGTTCCAATTTACTTTGAAGTTTCGGGGGTGGTAAAATGGTCTGATGTAATGTTGGCCAAGATGACAAACGCAAAGAAGAAAAAAAATGATTGTATCTTCATATCATTAACTGTTTTACTATGCGAAAAGAGACAATGTTTGACGATGTATTGCTTTCAGTTGGTCGAATTTCGAAGTTAAAACTCATTTGCATAGATTCTGTGTGCATTGAGGTATAAGCACAGCGAAGAGTCACTGACAATGTCTCTATTTTCAAAATTTATTTTACTTGTGTTCACTTCTTTTGTTATTCTGCAATTCGAAACAGCAAACATATTACGGTATGTAGGCTGTAGATTAAGTGAATCAGTTCTAGTGAAGGTAAATGATATTTTGGTCTCAAAGAGACAATCATTGCGATTTTGTCTAATGTATTAAACCATAAACAGGTTCATTATACCATTATCACTGGCCCATTTGTATTATTAACGATTATAATGTTGTTATTATGCAATACGAAAATTTATCTCTCTTGTTGAGGTTGTTATCCGTTTATAATTTCTATTTCATTTAATGAAAATGGATTACCACTCGTCTGTAGAATTAATCAAATGTAATTCATTAGTTTGGCGTTTACTGATTTGATTTAATTGAATTGACCCCATGGACTTTCTCAAATAACTGGCGAGACCTCTAATCTATTACAATGAACTGATATTCAATTATTTTCGTTCAAATCTGTTCGGTTATGAAATTTCAGTGCACACAAAGTTTCATATTTTTATTTTCACAGAAATTACGTTTAAATGTTATACCCATAGGTTTATGATAAAGGTTAATGAATACAATTGCCATTTAGTCGATTGCATATTCATTACCTTTGGCTCGTTGGTAGGCAGAAATATTTGACATATGATGAGTGTATTTTTTTATCTTTTCCCATTAACTTTCCATAAGTCGATGCAACATATTTCTATATCAATTAAATGTTTGGAATTGTTTAAATAACTTTATATACTCTTATCAATTATTAATTGTAGAATTGTGTCATTGTATACAATGTATCAGTTTTAAAATGAAATCGATATTGAATATAAAAGGGGAGGTTAAATAAATAAAATCTATCTTTAACTCACCTGATTTAACCGGAAACAATGATGGTTCAATAATTCCACGTTTCTGCATATTAGAAGGGCAATGGTGATGAATGTATACGATGAAAATTGTTGAATACTCTGCATGAATTCGAATGAATGTCAATTGACTAGAATAAGCAAAAACAATAAAAATTATATGAAAAGCATTTTGACTTTTCTATTCCAAGAATAGATTTATCTTACAGTACGTGGACTTTCAATATGCCAATGGGGTCACAGTGCTATTCCGCATATGCTATTTCAGCTGGCATCAAATTCTTAAAATGTGAAAATAACAAAATATTATTCTATGTATTACATAACATTTATGATTTGTTTAAATTGTTTTCTAACAAAATATTTCACTTGCGTTGAATTCATACCGAGGCTTTTATTCCTCAGATGTTTGTAATTCAAATCCAATGGAACATAAAGATTTAGTGTAGTCAGTTTGAAGCGGGCGATAGAACCCTGAAGATGTGGGTGCTTTCCCAATGGGCCATTATTGATATGCTGGTTACGATATTGATGTCAAACGATTCATATTATGTCTTCAGGTCTAGAAATATGAGAAAATAAGAGAAAAACAATTCATACACTTAGTTCTTCCGATTTTTCTGCTGATTTATCTGAAAATACTTTGGGGCCAGCCAGTTTTGTTTGTTTCCTCATACTCCTCGAAGGTATTAAGTTCCGTTGTTAACACTCACACTCAATTGGATAGATCTCTATTTCTCGTATAAATTTTTGGTTATTATTATTTATCGTTTATTGACAAACACAGAGGAAAAATAATAATTTCGAAATCGTGCAAACGTAAGCTGCTTTTTGTATCAAATGAAGCGTAGTGTTTGATGAAAATCGTCGTGCAATTGATTATACAATCACCTACCGTACCAAACCATACAAAAAAATATTGTAACAAAAGTACAAAAAAAATGATTGTAATATACGCGTTCCATTTAAAAGCCAAATAATAGACGTGAAAGGAGAAAAACCCGTCTGAATCAGAGTTTATTGCCTTTTTACTTTACATTGGAATCGATGTTGGTAAAAGCAGCTTAATACACCCACCCAAATAATTGACCGAAATCCTACTGATTACACACCAAAATAACATCGCATCCATTCATTGAGTTACCTTGGTCATTATTCTTTTTAAAAATTTTTTGATTTTCCATCAGCATTATGAGCGAAGCCTTTTAGCAATTTAACTGATTAAAAAAGTCAATTTTCCATCATCAACTTAATTCATTTGATTTGGATTTTCTTCGAAGAGACAACAAGTGAAAGAAAAAAAAAGAAGACTTCTTAACAAAACTTGAACGCATTTAACCTTGTCCAAACGACATCATAATTTATAAATCATTTTTTTTTGTGGTACATGAAGTACAACCAATTACAATTACATCGGTCGGACAAGAACATAAAAGAATTTCAACATAAAAAAATGATGTTTCATTTATAATTGATTTGTTTCTGGACTCAAACCACAATACCGAAATGTTTGAATTGTGGTTGAAATTTACAACAAAAAATGATATCCAATCCCACCATTTATCATCCAATGAGTTTCCAAGTAAGAAGACAGATGAAATAACCAAATCGATTAAACTTGTAATACAACAGATAAAAATCAGGAATAGAATCACAATTGGAAATAAAGAATTCATATAAAATATACTTTTATCCTTTTTCAATTTTCGCATTCGAATTTATTTCATTTCGATTCTTTTCTGGTTCTTTTTTAACATAAAAAAATGTCTTCATGTTGACTTCCTTTCGTTCATTATGTGAAAGGTTTTTCCTTATTTTCACGTCTTTATGTATTTTTATATCGCCATTCATCTTGTATGTTTGCATACAATCGGATGTGGTGGTTGTAAAACGACATTGTTGATTTTAAACGATTATTTGATTCCATAAATAAAAATTTATGGCTGACTGAATGTTGGCATTGTCAATGTTTTCACTGATTCTTTCTTTCTCTTTTTCGGGGGATTTACAATGGGATTTGTTACGCATCAATGTGGAATTGAGTTGATGGGAAATCAGTAAAACACTCTTATTGGATGGTGTGAGTGAAAAAGGACAATAGACAAGAGGTAACCGTTAAACGTACGATTGGTTGAGTGGCGAACATTAAGTTTAACTAAACTTTCGATAATCTAAAAATAATTTATCTTTACGCATCAAATGAAGAAAAATAGTGGTCGAGTGGTTTGACATGCCCACCCAAAACAGAAAAAGGAACGAATTTCAACTTCCTTCAAAATAATATTCTTCGCTCTCCCCTTGGTTCGTCTGTGCAATTCAACAATTTTCCAATACCGGAATGCATTGAATCCTTTTTGATGAACATCCTCAATATTATAGATTTATTAAATTGAAATTCATTTCCGTCCTTTTTCTCGTTTACGCTTTTCATATTGCCATTGAATGTGTTCACCAAATGAACGAAATTGATTTTTCTTTTCGCTCCATCGAGGGACTGACAACTGACCTCACTTCATCATTGTTGTTCTGTATGGTCCGTATACTTTTGTACCAAATGCGTTCATCTTCGGTGTTGTTAGCAATGAATCCAATGAACTGATTTTTTTTAGGAAAATCCCAAAGTAGAAAAATGAGAAGAACTAGTCAATATCTCGACGATTCAGATAAAATAATGTTCGTATCTTCATTGTTATTTAGTCAAAAGTTCCGATATTGTCATATCAATATTGAAAATGGTGAGAAAAATCCATTTCATTTTCAATTCAATCGATATGAATTGGTAACTGGAAAAAAAAAATTTTCATTTTATGAATCTTATTTTGGATGGTTCCATATGAAGGGGAGAACTGATGGCACAACCATTCATTTTTCATACTTGAATAACTTCAATTTGATTACCTGCTGTGATTCTGTTATATTTTATGTTTTTTATTTGTCGGTTTTCAGAAGGTCCTTTTCCTTTTTATTTCATCTCTCAATGGAATTGTTATGAAAAATCAATGAATGGTTTCTAGTTTAATATCTTATTGTTGGCTGTCAGTTTATATAAATCAAAGAGTCCAATGATTATCTCAGTTTATCATTGATCGATTTCTTTCTCAGAAATCGACTAGACATCATACATTCATTTGAATAATTTTAAACAGTCAACTATACGATTAGCTGATTAAAGAAATAATTAAAATTCTCTTGAATTCAATTAAGAAAAAAAAATACAAAAACTTTGTCCAACCAGATTATTTACAGTGGTTTGTAATTATAAAACCGTCTAAGGCATGCAGACATGTTGGGGTACCCTAAAGCAATCCTTTCATAATTTCAAGTTATAATCAATTTTGGTTATGTCCACTCTTAATTTTTCCTTAAATTAGTCCAAAATGATGATGAGAAAACATTCACCATTGATTTGGATGTCTACCCGAACTTATAATTTCCTTTCTTTATTTTCCATGAAAAGAAAAATTATTTAATTTCTATGTGACAAATCATTGTGAGAACAACCAAACTCTAAAGGAAAATCTCAGTTTAGAACTGAGCTACCACTGTAAAACGATAGAAGTAAACAGTCAGCTTAACAAGGTTTACTTTTCGCAACAAGAACGAAAACTTTTGTATTGACATTAAAAGTTTTCTATTTCATATAGAATTTTCTTAGTTTTACGTTGGTGTTTCTTTGCGCCAAGTTCGTTTTCTCCACTCTACCTTGTTATTCTCTCATTCGGTTTACTTTTTACAGTGACGAAACACCCAAAAAATAAAAATGAAAAAATAAGAAAGAAGTTTATACTTTATGTCGCATAAAGTTGAATGCATAAGCAAACGATTTCTTTTTACTAAAGTTGTTAGACTTCAACCACCGAACACAAACACTGACACACTTTTGCCAAAGGAAAACTCTATTTTTCTCACCCACACCCATAAAACACTCAACGAGAAACAACAAATATGATAGAAACAAAAATTCTATTTTCTATAAAACAAGAATGAAAGAACTGTTTCCCTTAAATGTAAGTTAGCCATCATCAACCCGAAACCCATTGCAAGTAGAAAGTAAATTTTATTTTCATGGCAAATAGAAAGTGGTTGGCGTTGTTTAACCGTAAAAGGTCCAGTTATTACTCAAGTTATATTTAATTAGCAATGTAAGTATAGTAAAATGCTTGGAAAATAACAGAAGAAAAATACCATCGGTCTAAGTAGTATCGTTTAATATTGACTGGTTCATTAAACCAGTCGTGAATGAATGGCATAACGTCAAAGCCTAATTACCTGCAAAAATTTTCCACAAAACATACTTATTCACATGGGCTGAAGTCAAACGGTGGCAGGGGTTTCTATAGAAAATTGTATTGGTCGTATACAGTTCATTTTATCAATTTTCGTTCTTAATACCGTTAAATTGATGTTATTTGATGTAATGAGATACTGTGTTCTTTTGGCCAAGGGAAATAAGTAAATAAATAAAAAAACAACACAACAACCAGCGAGTATTTGAACCATTAAGAATTCTCATGTTTCTATTACATTGGATATCAACTGAAATTTTAAGAGTCGATATGGCCCATCAGCCACATAAAACCATAGGACGATAGATACTTTTCGTTATGGACGTTCTAAACTGATCGTTTCAAAGTTGTCAAATTATAATTTACCAATAAAAATAGAATTACAGAAAACTTAATATCGTCCTGGCAAAATCTTCTGAAAATCACGGTAACAAATTCCATATGAGGAAATCTTCAAATTCTATTTCATTTTTTATGTTCTATACTTCCGTGGTAAAGTAAACGACAAAACTTTTCATATGAAAACTCAAAGAAATGAAAATCATTTTCTTTGCTAACAATTTCAGGTTGTCGTTTCTTTTCGGTTGATTCTTCTGTTTGGTTTCAGTATTCATTACATTTTTATTTCACAGTTTCAACTGTTATTTGGAACTGATTTTTTCCTCTTTTCATACATAATGTTTGGTTTCGCGTACTTATGATATCATAAAAATACGAAATAAAATCCATTTTATATTTTTTTATATGGTCAATAAATGCTTAATGTGTTTAAGGATATATTTTGTATGTGAAATATTTCTTCCTTTCACCAATGCGGTTGGTTATATTGTTGGGCGTAAATCCATGTCACACGCGCATTTTTTTCATTTCCTTAAGCTTTTCGATCCAATCACCGGGCTTTTTTTTGTTGGAAATTTTATGTTATCAAAATTACTCAATGAAGGTTGATTGTATGGCTACGGTTATTTGCAAAGGTAAATAGTATCAGTCGCTTATACTGTTTCAGTTATTTGTTTTTAAAACAAAATTGTCTTGAAATTACCTGCAGTATTAATGATAGCAATGTCACACCAACTGTTATGTTAAATACAATATCTTGGGTCAGAATTTCAGATACCAGATTATCACTTTAATTTAGTTTGAATGAAATCCACTGATTTTCATCTAATTTGATCGTTAAGCTTCGAAGAAAAAGTTCATTCATATGAGTAAATGACATACATATTCCATTTCCATGACTTGAGGAAATACTAAAGAAGTAATGCAACCCCTCTGGTCACCCGTCGTTTTGTCACATTCCATAAGTGGAGTTCACGCCCTGGCCATTGGCCACAAAAATATGGTACATCTTATATTGCAATAAAGTCTTTCTTAATTTAGAATTTCTTTTTCTGGTTTTTTTTTTTGGGTTTTCATCAATTTCATCATGCGCCACACTCATATACCACTTGACCACTCTTTACAGCATTTGCTGGCTTTTTCTTCGGTGGGGGTTTCACAACTAAACAGAATAAATTGTACATTTGTAGAAAACTTAACAGAATATGCCCCAGCCCCCTTTTTTGGATGCACATACAACTGCTTGAATTGTAAATACCAGAAAAAAAGTTTATTGGCACAAAGAAACACTTCAGATCACCAGAGATTCAGAGATATTAGGATGAAGGAAACTAATAATGAATGGCAGCTGTGATTACGACCGCACTAACAATATTTTATATTATGAACAAAAACCGACAAAAATGAATCAAGAAAAATATTACAAATGTAATTTGTGGCTATCCATGTGATGATATGTGCCACTAAAATTACTATTCAGTTTCATATATGAGAATTACTTATGGATACCACCCGGTGTGACTGTGAAACAATATATCAGACTAAAATGATGATTCTCTTTTGCTTCGATATTTTCACTCATCCTACCATGGTTTAATATTTTGGTACTACTTATTGATATCTTATTGGTAACGCAGTCAAACGAAAGAATGAGAAACAAAATATTAAGACGATGGCATAAAGATAAAAATTTTTGTTGTAGTAAATGAGAAGATATTGAAAGTTGTCAATGTGAATATTCCTTTTGATTGGATTTCAATGGTCCACCACAAACAGTTTTGACTTTTACCGTGGGTGTGAAATGGATGATAAATCTTGACTTACAATAAATCTGTTTCCTCATCAAAACCCATCAAAACGACTATGGATGAAAATCGACCACATACACCACACAGCATACAGTGGATTACGTGTGTGACACCGATAGTTCGTTATGTGCTCTTCGATAAATTTGGTAATAATTCACGCAATAATGTATCAAGTGTGTTACCAGTAATTTTAAGATTATTGAAAAAAAAGGTTCAACTCACTCTGTACCGAGATGTATCCTCTGCCAATGATCCGATGCTTATTCGTCCCACAGGAGAAAAAAATCCAAATTGAATTACATTAAAATAGAATTCTCTTCGTTGTTTAAATATCAACTATTTCCAATCACACAGGGAAAAAGATTTATGTAACATTCGAATCAGTTGAATGTTTTATGTTGAATTGCTTAAAGTTTAATGATACGTCAATGCAATTGGTTTCCACTGCACAGAATTATGATTTCATGTGACTTAACCTTCCAACGTTACCCATTGGGTAAATTTTATGAAATTGTTGCAACATCAACCATAATTTTCTGTTAGATGGATCCAACCATTCAACTTCTGAAATGACAGTGAAATCATTATATTTCTGTTTTATTGTGATAGCGTACTTATAACGGAATAGATAAATTATAATCAAAAGAGATGAAAAAAAAGAGAATAGAACTCTATTCTTGTATTACAGATAGAAATGGTAACATCAATAATATTTTTATTTACCGTTTACGAATCACAGAGCGAGTTACAGTTGACTTGGTCGTAAGATTCTATTCTTGTTATGACTCCACTGAAGACCCCACCAAAATTATAAGAAAGACCATCGACACTGCTGGAGATCAGATGATATTCTTCTTTGGTCGAAGTTCAATCTAGAATAATAGAACTTGATGTTTATTTCAAAAGCACTGAACATACACTGTAAAAAAAAAGTTTATTTTTACAACTTTATTGCAATAATAAAAAAAAATTGTTACTTTATTATATGAAATTTTACTGGTTGATGATTCTATAGTTAACTTTAGCATCATCACATAACTTTAGGTAACTGGTTCCTTCAATAATTTTCCCGGTTTTCCATTCACAAACGAGTGGTATCGGTGAAATGGTAACAAGAAGTCTTAAGAGGGTGGCACTGACAGTACTATCAAACAATTTAATATCATCATCTCTTTTGCTGTGCGTTTCAATATTTTCTTTTATTTCTATTTATTTCGTGGGTGCAAGTTTCGTACCAAGAATATTCGCCTACAGTTTTTACTTATTCGTTTGCACATAACCGGATATCATAAAACTGCCTAATAACATTACTCATCCACTTAACCCCATTGTATTAAAATAATAATCCCATCATTGTTGCGATATCATAATAACTTTACTTATATATTCCGTTAGGGGGGATTAAATCGAATAATACGAAAAGGACAGAACTGCGTTTTTCATGTTCACCTTACATAGCAACGGCATCCATTTAATATTGGCAGAAGATCAAATGAGATTTTTATTTTAACAAAACCGAACAAAAGAATATTTCACATTGAATCAGTTTAGAAGTTTTGTTATTCAATTTATGTGTCTGTGAAGGTAGGAAAAAAGAAAAATAAGTGGAATATTGGCTACCACAAGTTGAATAGAAGGTAAAAGGTAGTCTGGCACCTTATAATCTTTGTTGTTATTGTTTTGCCGGTTAATTAAATTAGACTAATTTGTTTATTTTCACTACTTTTAATTTTTTCAACAATTCGTTACAATATTCGATATCTTTCTTATTTTCTCAACTGATAAAAACTCTATTGATTTTTATATTTTTAAAAAAAACTAATTCTCTTGACAGACGTCTTGAGAGGAATTAAATGATATATTCATGATAATATTAACATGATAACATAATAATATTATAAATTGACATATTATTTTGTAAGGTGTAAAACCAGTTATCACGCCGACTTAACTATTTATATGAATTATCATTAAATAATCTGACCTCTGGTTTGTTTAAATGTAAAAATTAAACTTTTGCCATTGAAATGGATGCCGCTGTAACAAGTAAAACCCGGTCAATTTACTTACCTCTTGCTGAGTATTCATTCCTCAATTGACACGATCGGCTCTAGTTGATTATGTGCCACCTCAACAATTTCCTGTATTGTCTTTATCCTTTATATTTTTTTTTCCTTTTCCTTTCTCCTTTCGCAGCAAAGCTATTTTCACCTTTCAATTGAGATTTTGGATGAGATTGTTATTGTGCGTCATAAAACCAATGATAATACATAATAGAAAATATTCATAAAAAGTTTGCCATTTCCATTAAGAAGAATATTCTAGTTGATTTGTCTGTGAAAGAAGGAAAAATCACATACATAGAAATTGGATTACTTTAATGTTTATCGTTAGTTAGATAAATTTAATATTTTTTAATCTCCATTAAGAAGTAAAAGTTAAATAAAACACTGTCGACATAGAAGAAATAAGATTAGAAGTTCTATGAATTTCTTTCAAGGTCAGATCTTTCTGTTATTTGACTACTCTGCCGTACAACGAAAGAATGGTATAAGTGACACGACTCTTATACCTCTTAAACCTTATAAGTGTGCACTTATACCATTCTTTCGTTGTACGGCAGTACTGTCGTATCAAATCAATGATTTTACTCAATATCTTAATATCTCAAATCAAAATTCTTTTACCATGACAGACAGTGAAACAAAAAAAAAGAAATCTCTAACTGTCCAATAAACGATTAAATTTCAGAGAAATTTATATAAAATCTTTCAAAGAATTCATATTGGAAAAATATTTTAAGTGAAAGAAGACGCTCTTATTAATTGTAAATAATTCAAAGAATTCTTTATATTTTCTTTAAATTAAAGAAAACAAAAAACTCGTTACCTGAAATTGAATATTGTCTACAATGAATATTCATTAAATAAAAGCAAATATTCTTGTATTCGCTAAGTAATCAATTTGTAACTGTTTCAGTTTTTCTTATAAAAAGCTTACTTGTTACATTCATATTTGTCTGCAGTTTTTCCGTTGCAGTAAAAGAATTCAACGTGTCTAGCCAGACTAATAATATTCTTGGCTGATGATAAGTAAATCCACGTGATTCTAGTTATGCAATAAACATTAATTAATAATAAACGAATTCATATTACGTTGCTTATATCTTATTGCATATTTTTTCCTAGTACACTTTTCAATTATCTAAACGATAAGTAACAAAGAGGAGCTCACGGTAAACATATTATGAGCATATTCAAGTTAAATATTCGTCGCATGAAAAAATACATAAATACCCAGCGCAAATAAACAGAGAAAATACGTTAAAAATGAAGAAAAATGAAAATTTTTATCATGAATTTAAATTCATAGCGAACGATAATGTACCATTTCCATTTAGTTTTAGCGTATTCAACATAAACTGGATGAAATTGTTGTTTAATTTTTTTTTTTACTTCTTGCATTTACTTTTTATTTGGCACAGCATGTATGAAGAAAAAAGTAACTGGTAATACGTTTTTAATGTTATTTACCATCGAACGTTAAAGATGAGCGAAAACAGTGAAAGCATTATAACAAAAAAAAAAAAAACCAACAACAACATAATACATTCTTTCTCATAATTTCATATTTGCATCACTTGAATCTATGTTGGATATCGTTCACTGTTCTACACTTTTTATTTAGTTGTATTCAGTACATTTTTAATGGGCCAAAACATCGTACGAAAATTCCAAATGGAAAACTAAAGTTCTCATTTTCTGTTTTTTCCATTCGCATTTTTCATAGAAACATAGAAATTTTCAGTTGAATGCATTGAAGAAGATGATACAGGGAAAAATACGTTGCATTTATTGGTGTTTGGAGCTTTAAAATCTGAGAGAGTAGAAAATTCAAATCATACGATAGGTAGACTAAATTGAACATAATTTTGTACTTTACAAATACTTTTATTTGAAACTTCAGTGTTCCACAATATTTAGTTCTATGCTTTGGTTCATTGTTTTCTACACTGTTTTACCATTGAAATACTTTCTCAATGTATGCAAGTTTTTGATACCTCAGCTGGTCCATTTTCAAGTATTCCATAGCTGATGGCAGTTAAAAACAGAATTTTGTGTGTTTTTTTTTTTCTTTCATTTCCATATGAAGAACACTCACCATATATGAAACAGCATAAACAGTTGAAAAATCATAGAACATTTCGTTCGTGTATTTCAATATATTTTTTGTTGTTCAACTTAGTTCCTTTAAATTTTTTTTTAAAAAACCAAAAAAGGTGGAATATGTTTATCGGGTGAACCAGTAAACTGGCAGAGGAGAAAATGTTCAATTTCCCGCAGTGAAATTCAAAACATCATTAACATTCTGGAGATTTTTTTTTTCTTCTTTATTTTTGTATTCCTGGATGCAGCCAAAGTGTTACCACCTGCTGCCCTCAATTTATTTTACATTTTCATACATTACAGGATTCTATAAGACCGTAAGCATATTGTGATAGTTCTACACACACACATCCATAACGAAAGCAATAGGAATCTAACGTTTCACACAATTTCCACCTGGTGTTATAGTCATGCCATTGAAGAGAATATGTGATCTTACTCACACCCTTTAAAATCATATGCTGAGGTTGTAAGCAATTCACCAATATTTTTGATTTAAATTTCGATATTTTAATCGACTTAAAATGTCTTTTGCCATATTTTGACTATGAAAAGGCAAAAAACCCATCATTTGATGATATGTTCATTGCATTCGGTAACGACATCCACCTCCGATATGGTTTCCCCCACAATAAAATAAAAATAGAAAAACATACTGAAATAACAGGAAATTGCCGGAAAATTATTCCCAATAGAATTTCATTTAACTCTGAAGCAATTTATTTCCCTTTTTTTCAATTTTAATTTTTCATAAGGAAAATCTTTCCATTTTTCTTCCATTTTTTGTGAGAGATTTGAAATTTCAATTGATTTTTCCAGCTGTGATAGCTAAGTGGTCATAGTTTTGACGAAAACTATAAACTCTGGTAAATCGCTTAAGGAGAAAAAATTGAATTTTCTTTAAAAAACTGCATTTTTTAAACAGTTTTTATGAAGATAAAATGAAAATGTCATTGAATGTAATCTTAAAATAGCAAAACAAAGTACGTATGATCACATAAAATTTTCTCATTTAAATTAACAAACATTAATTAATCTCCTTTCATAATTTGGAATGAACACAATTTTAAATCATCCTGAGGGAATAAATTCTTAATCAAAACATGATTTTTATCAGTTCAGAATAACACACCAGAAGGAGTTTTTCATTTTATAATTTTTACTCTTGTTTTGCCAAAGTATGACGTATTAATTTGAAATCTAATTCCTAATTGGATATAGAGGTTTTTTGTTCATCATTACGTGTATGCGGTATGACACATTGTAGATTACAAATGAATTATTGTGATATTAAATTGATTGCCTGAAACAAAATACAAGATGGATGTAACTTTAGATCACAATTATGCGAGGACAATGAAATCTAATCAGTTTCTTGTTTTTTAAATCGCATTTTCTTCGTATTTTTATGAATTTTCACAGTCTTCGTTCACATAGACGGTTCGACGAATCTTATCTTATCATTGGTGATAATTCATTATGACCAAATTATGCTCTCAAGCATTCGTTATGTTGTCACACAGTTATGAAATATTACAAAATAAAAATTATAATTTTTTTCTCAATGTTTTCACACAGACATCTAAATTACATCGTAATGTTTAATTATAAAATTCACAATAGGAACAAGATTAATTCATTTTTGTGTGTCATTTTCAGCCAATTTTGACGTTTTATTTATTACGAATCAAATATCAACCAAGAACACAGTTGGTGAAATTAAGGCCAACATGAAAATATTAATTCTTTTTTCTTTTCTACCATTTTGACTCGTTAGAAGATGAATTGAAAATGAAAAAAGCTTTCGCTTAAGACGTTGACGATAATTAAAACCCGGAAAATTTGGTGGATATTTTAACAGAACCGGACTAATTATTTATACTTAGGCTTCGTCGTTTATGAATTCAAAATTTGCCATTGAAATCGCTACGTTATAATGGGAAAGTCATAGCAGTATCCCACAAAAAAAGTACAAATTGAATGGTTGAAATTAATCTACTGTTGAAGGCATATGATTTCCTTGCAATTCGTTATTCAACCATTTAGGTAATAAAAGTAGCGGATGTAGTCCTTATAAGACGATAGTAAATTTATATTCCTTTTATAGATATTCATGTTGGGCCAAAGTATTCGCACCACATACGTTCAGCTTGCTAAGGGAGTGTAGTGTGGAAGACCCACTCCAATCCATACCGGAAATATTAGTTAATAGTTATAAATATAATATACTGAGTGTGTTGTATGTGTGTACGGTTTCATTCAAAGCCAATTCATCATGTTAAACTAACTGGTCTGATACCATTAACAATCAAGTCTCGGGCACAACCATATGGAGTTACTTGGCACTACTAATACCATTCATTATGTAAATAAAAGTGTCAAATTATTCATATACGCGATGGGTACAGCATATTCAATGCCCTTTTTGTTGAACCATTGGTGCCATTCGTTTGGCATTAACACAGTCTTCTTCCATGGAAAAGAAAACCGGTTGGTTTTCTGCTGATATCGTAGAAAGCCTTTTCTCACCGTTGAACGTTTAAATAGGAAAATAAAAACGAAAATACATTTTGACTTGAAGAAAAACACTTGGAGTAGAAATTTCTAAGTAGTAATAGGCCCAATGATATTTTCATGAAAACGAATAAATATCATTTGCCATTGGTTAAGTGAAGGGTGGCCCCCAATGATTATGCTTAGAATACGAAAAATATTTCTTATTTTCTTATGTTCTCCATACACATATGGAAGTAATACACATATACATGACAATAAATTCACCATATAAATAAAAAATAAAATAACAGAAATATGGGAAATTCTCATAAAAGCATAAAACATAAATATAAGAATTGGTAACACCAAATAGGAAGAAATATTCCAGCATATGGTTTGAAATATAATGACAAACATAATATAAATCGAATCGAATAACTTGGAAATAAAGTGTCATGGTTCGAGAAATCATTTTGAAAATGAAAAAAGAAAAAGTGAACCAAACGAACATTTTCAACGGTTAAAAGGAAAATAACAAAAAGAATAAATTTTCGTCTCATACGTTTACATGACTTTTCGTTAAGAATTTTCTTCGGTGTACTCAATAGATGAGTATTAAAGAAAATGTCGCGTATTTCTATCGTAAGAAAAAAAAGGACCATATAGTCATACAAAAGGAGATATAATATTTGATGAAACTACAATGCGTTTTGATATTTTATATGTATGATGGGTTGCCTAATAAAACATAATACATATAGAAATAAATCAGAAATGTAAATAAAACAGCCGAATGAAATTTCTTTTTCTTTTGGGCCAATTGGATAAAAAAAAAAACCAGAAAAGAAAAGAAATAACGGAAAATTATATGGAATATATCAAAATTTATGTATCGATGTATTAGGAGACATTTACCCACCAAATTTCCATCATCATATGACAGAGGCAGAATTTGGTAAAAGACAAAATAAAAGTTCTCATCAATTGGAGAGGGATCCCCAGCTACACGTTTGCTGAGACATCCATAATGGAAGATACAGACAAGAAACAAAAACAAAAAAAAAAGTATAAGAAAACTAGAGAAGAGAATATTGGCATTCAATGAAGGTTGACATTCCTGTTTTACAGACACACAAGAGAACTCATCTCCACCAAAATGAAGGAATTTTTAAAGAAGAACGTGCCATCGTATCCTCATCGTTATGTCACTTTGAGCTCAACACAAATCGACAGAATTCAAACCATTCAAATTCAGAACTTTTGGCCAGTGGTATGAGATCTCTTTTAGTTTACCATTCATCGTCCTCTTTTTTTTTTTCATTTTTCTCCAGGGTTGTACACATTGCGACCATTAGCCTATAACTATACGCAAGTAAAACCAAGAATAACAACAGTAAAATGAATAAAAAAAAGGTAGCAATTCATTTTTATACTTGCAATTTACATTTATGTAACATTGTTTTCCATAAAAATCGAAACGCATAACTGAGCCAAAACGGAAAAAAATTGATGCATAAGCATTTTTATTCGTTTCTTATAAAACATAAATATATGATGGGATTTTTGTGAAAATATCGTTCATATTTTCATCGTTTTTCTCGTTATGTTATGCTATGCCGTTTCATAGAATTATTCGTTATGAATGAAACGAAAAGGGAAAACGCTTATCTGAGTATCATGGAAATTGATAAGCAAATAATTGGCTTAAGAAAATCGTTATGTATGTAAAACCCAAAATCAAAAAAAAAAAAAACTAACGAATAGATAATTCAACGATTGATTGAACATTAAAGGAAGGAATTGTTTCGATTTTATATATCTATTCGTTCAGATTGGTAACTAAACTCCGTATGTTTATTACTCGTTTACATGCAAACATGATTCAAAAGGATCCAAATACATTGTATTTCTAGTTGCCATAGCTCCAATTACTGCACATATGAAATTCCATTGAATTACCAACCGAATAATGTTCAGAGCATTAAACTATTTTCTCAGAAATTCTTTAAAATTTGTGGCCAACTGTATATTCAGGTAGATATAACCAGGTAAAGATGCCAATATTATGTTGTTGAACGTAACTCAACTGAACTAACTGAACTCGTTACTGATCATACTATGATGATTATCCACTTTATCCTAAATATTCAAAAGCTTTGGTATACAAAGAATTTTCTTTGATTACAATGTAGGGAACAACGATTGGAAATATTAACAAAAATTTCATTTTTTATTTTCGTATTTTGTATTTGTCGATAATGTACAAACAATACCAGAGGGGTGAAAAATAAAAACACTTTACTCAACAGATAAATATCACAATACAGAGCCAAAACAAAAAAAAAAACAACAACCCCAAACCAAATATTCCAATATGAAAGAGAAACAGAAGTGTTTTTGCTTAAGTTATCACGCTTCTCGATTTACTTTAATGGTATTTCGTAAAGAAACCAAAATATACCGAAAGAAAAAAGGAAAAAATTATTTTAAATTGAAAATAATGAGAAAATCGATTTTACTTGATTGTTTTCGTATCTCTTTATTGGTTTTATTCAGCCAATTCACGAATGTATTTATATTCTACAGTTTGTCTTTTACCAAGAAAATGATATTATTTTTATTCGGTTATATTGGAATGAAGTTGAATGTTGAAATCAGTGCGAGGAAAACAAAGATCGAAAGTAAACATTGAACAAATGAAAAATAATGTATAACATCGGAAGCATCAATATTTTCTCAAGAAACCCAGACTCCCCTCTAGTTATTAAGGTTCAATTTATAAAAGACAAAGTCATTGAATTCCGTTATACACAAACTGTATTGTTCACTCGCGAATTCATTGATTGGTAAATAACATATAAAACACGTTTAGCTAACCCCCCTTCGAACTGATATAAAGAAATAATTTCATCTTTATTCTTCTCATCATATTTCTTCTTATAAATAAGAACTTTTAATCCATGATTCCTTATTGATTTTATTATAATCTCTTTTCAAACCAAAGAGCAATGTGGTGATCTCGTAGCTCTGACCTCTACATTGTCTGAAAATTTTCCCACTTCCACTCAATCAACCACCCACAACCAGATCTGAATTTAAAATCAAATCATGTAGGAATATTTCATCGTTTTCATTGCCATTTTTTTTATCGTTTTTCTTCCAAAAAAAAAAACTCTTCTTTATTGTTATTAACTTCTATTTGTTGTGAACCTAAAACAGTATTTATTATTTTATTCGAAGAAGGATCTCAATTCAATGAATTTTCTCCAAAAGAGGAAAGTAAGAAAGAATTTTTGTTGGCGAAAACCAAATGTTTTTGCTTGATGTTGTTATTTTCCTGTTGTTGTATGCGTATGAATTTTATCTATTCTATAGAATTTGATTGGCCATTTCAAATGTATTTTTCCAGTGTTTCACGTTCAACTTGAAATAACATTTATAATAATATCTTATCTATTCACATATTGTTATCATTTCAGTTCAAGTTACGGTATGGGTGTTACTTCCATTCTCTTACAATTCCGACTAAATATAAGTCTAATGGTTATTCTTATGCTGTTTTCGTTGCCAAAGTCTTATACTATCAACATAATACCGGTTGATTATAACGAATTATATGAACAACTGAATAAAAAAAAAACGAAGAAACAAGAAAGAAAGAAGTGCGTGTGGTAGCACCCCACAAATTTTTCTTTTACATTTCTCATATGGTTTTCGTTATACTTGAATTTCCTTTAGATTTCAACTTGAAATCCAACATATACTTTTCGTTTTTCCAGTAGAATTAATGGTAGAGTTCTCTAGATCTGTTTACCGTTTGTTTTCCTCCCCCCACATCCCACATCCCACTTTATACCATTTGATTACACACATTTGGTTGCGTGCTATGCTTTGAATCTAATGATCTCGCGTATCGTCAAAATACACAAAAAAAAATCGAATAAAAAAAAGGACATAGAAAATAAAGGATAATAAAACTCCAAATGCATACTTTCTTCTGAATTTCGATGGGGTACCACATACAGACACACATAAAGTTGAAAAGAAAAAGTTAATCGTAAAACGCAAAGCTCTTCTTTTTCTTCTATTTTCTCACATAACAAAAGTGGGAAAATGAAAATAACAAAGATGTAAGGGAGTTAGAAAAAGAACAGCACAAAATATACAATTTTTTATGTTACGTTATCACGGATGATTCAATGGTACTCACAACACTTGCATTTTAACTCCATAGCCACTAACATTCATTCACATTTCTATTACATTTGCCATATAGGGAATGGTTTTTGGTAATTTTTCTCACGTTATACAAAGAGCAGTAGTAGTAGTGTTTACCATCAGACATAATTCTATCAAATAATAATATTATGATAACAATATTCAATACGATTGAGTAGGAGTGTACCACTCTACTAGACATTTCGTATTATAAGTTTGGATTAAATTGTTTATATTGTTCCACCATTTAACTAATCTTGTCTAGATTCAATTTTATTATCTATAAGAATTAGATAATTACATTTTTATCATCTTCATTTCGAATGCGACTCACTACTATGCAATAATCAAAATTGAAAGTAAAAACTAGAACGAATTAAGAATGCGGATATTATTATTATATCCCAAATGCTTTAAGCATCTCTTCACAATCACTTTCTCCACATGGTTTTATTTGTTTTCCATTGTTTTGACTCTACAGGAATACAGAATTGCATATTGATTCAGTTCAGTCCATTGCTTTCAGTTGATTATAATCAGCTTTTTAAAATTCCATTGGTAATCTCCACCTGGATTACATAAAATTGATGAAAATAATTGACAGTAAATACAGAGGTGAATGTGAATTAGTCCAACCATCATACCAATTTAGCTTTTTCTTCTTTTTTGTTCTTATTTCCTTAATGATAAATAGAGACGGAGAGATAGTCTTAATCCTTAGCTAACGTCATCAGTACCTTACACAGAAGCTGACTTAACTGTGTTATGGTTCGGAATGAATCTGTAACGGATCATAACGGATGGCCCAAGAGTCCTTTTCTTCGTCCAAAATAACAAAGAATAACAAAAACAAAATTGAGAAAAATATTTCAACCTCCTTTAGAGAATCACTTTTTAATATTGGCCAGTTACTGCTACTCATAGCTCATACCATTCCATGGCTGTTGTGGTTGTGTATGGTGTGATTCCTCCTCCTCTATGTTTAGCCATTATAATATCCGTTACCATCTCATGGAATTAAATTAGCAAAATCCTATTATAATCGGATGAAGGCTTAACTCACTCGCATATTTAATGTGTACACAGTGGAATACTTATTACTCTTATCTTCAATGGTGAAATGTCGTTTCCATACACATTCTATATTTCACGTGTTTTGCTATCTGGTGGTTCATTTTTCTTGTCTCTCTCTACAATTTGGCTTCGATACACAGTGTATGTACAACAAACCATTCACTTTAAGTCCTGTCTCTTGTTTATATAAAGTTTTTATACCAAATGATCACCAAATAGTCCCTTTTTTTAATTCTCGTTCACTTGGCTTTGGACACCATCAACCGAAATTTTCTTTCTGTTGTCTTATTTTGATAGTTATTTCTGAGATTACGATGAGAGGTCATACGGTTATTGTGTTTTTCTTTTTCTTTTTTCTCGTTCAGTTCACATAGGAAAATAACAAAAATTATAATACACAATATAACCTCAAGAAAAAAAAGAACATTGGAGGCAAAAGATGCCCATCAAAATTGCGGTAGATGATCCTGTCACCCATAACTAAATGGAATCCTTTGGTACCATTCTCCATAATTTTCTTATTTACCCGTGTACTGAATAGACGAAACCGTAAAAGAAAAAAATAATGGGATGGCCATGATCTGCCACGAATTACTATAACATTGTTGAATAATTTTCTTACCAAACGAAGAAAAAACAAACCTTAAATTCATTTATCATTTCGTTTTTCAACTGTCTAGAAACTTGTGGGTGTCTCTTAATCATATTGTTAGATCGTATAAACCAGATATCAGATATATAAATATTTCTCATCATATTTACTAGATAGATTCTTTCGGACGGTTCGTTGAGTTCTCAGGCGGTTGTATGTTGTATTCCATCTTTTTTAGTGAATGAATAATAGAATTACAAAGAAAACAAAACAATCATGGTACCACATGAAAAATAAAATAAAGGAAAACACCAGCAACACCAAAGATCAGTTCTCAATTTTTTTATTCACTTTGGTTGAGCATCACCAGTAGTAGAAGTAAAGAAAGAAAAAAATCAAAACGGCTGGGATAAGACGTTAAATGGTATCCCATTGCTATGGTCGACAGATACTGTCTTGGGTCCGTTTAATATTGTCACCGTCACTTTTGCAATCTATTTTTTTTTATCATTCTATGTTGCTGTTGTTCTACTGCAAATTCCATTTTCATATGGATTTAGCGAAACCCAACCGATGGAACATCACCCAACCAAAAGACTGTGTGAATTCTTTACGCCACAAGAAAGGAAGAAAAAAATGGTCAAAATGATAAATCTATGTTAAACAATCCCATTCGAATGGGAACAACCAGAAAGAAAAAAAACGAAACATACACAGAAAAGAAAATTCTTTCATATTATGGTTGTCTCTTCCTGTCGTTTAGAGTTCTAACTCTTGTGTGTTTCTATGTTTTTGTTGGAATTTTTCCCTCTTGTTGAGTTTGTTCTTCTTGTGTTCACTTGCTGTTCATCTATTTTATTTTCATTTGTTCTACATCTTGGCTATTTTCAATGTTTTAGTCTTGAAATGGATGTGCAGTTTCCCGTTCCACACCCAACAGTTCAGATGATTACAATGTTGATGGTTAACGTTAGGTTGTAATGTCCTTAAATTACATGCTCTATATTTATTATTTGTATTATCTTTCAGTTAAATTTACTCTCTCTCTGTGTATCTCCAATTTCTTTAGTCATTTTTTTCCCTTCCATGTTATGGTCACATTGTTTGTTGGCTTTTTCCATCATTATGACATTTTCATATATAAGAACAGATTGCTTCTGTTCATTTTAGGATGGACGATTTTCTGGTATTTCAAGACACAACAACATCAAGACAAATCTCATTTTGTTGTGGTATGAGGTTCACAGTTTTGAAAAATACCATTCAACATTCCATTCTGTTTCCTTGATGCTGCAGGAGTGGTGGTGTAGCCAACAAACCAACATTCATCGGACCCCAGTGTGAGGTAAATTCGTAATGTTGGAAAGAAAAATAAAAATAAAAATACAATTTAACGGGCAGAATACATTCCATCTCATAATCCATACGAATGATTTTTATGAAGCTGAACGAAGATGAAGTAATAAATCTAATAATACAAAGATGAACTAGTTAAAATGGTTTTTGGATTCTTTCATGGATGTAAATATGATTAAATCATGCACAGGCATTTTGTTCTTCTAGTAAAGTCATTGTATCATTCTATAATATGAATTTAGTGGTTACACGAAGAATCAACTCACACCTAAACTGAAGAAAGCAAAGAAAATCTATTTCTTTTCATTCTTATGTCCATCGCTATACAAATTCATTTAACATCCATTGCCAATCTGTTCCGAATAGAATATAATTTTCTTTCCCTTTAAGCTTAGTGGTTATGGTGGTGGGTGCTTTAACTAGACATTTTTCTTTTCTTTTCTTTTTTGTGCCATAGTGTTTATTATTAGTAGATATTTTTCTTGTTCTTAAACAAGTTGTTTATTTTGTCACAACAGTCATACTCATTTATATTATGATGGTTACAGAAGGTTACAAACACCAATACCCAGTGTACATACAACTGAATTACAATGCCACGCGGTTTTTTGCTTCATTCCATTCATATTTAAAAAAAAAAAAAAGTAATTGTTGTTGTGTAGAAAGCCAGTGATAATGCCTTATTTTTTTTTTATGCCATCTTCATCTTGTCACTTAGGAAGGAGGAAGCAAACAAATCCATTCGGTAACTAAAGAGCATCTCATCTTTGTGGTTTCTTATACCAAGCGTTAAATAGAGTTTTTGATTCACTTCTTCTATGGAATGGTGGAAACATAAAATAATTTTGTTTGAAAAGAAAATCGGATTTTTCTGTAGACCAATTCATTCACCACAAAATATGAGATGAGGGAGACATGGTACTAACACAGGAAGGCCAATGGTGGAAATTTATTTATTCGTTCACCAAACCGAATCATAATTTAGTTTCATATTTTTTTTTTAACTTCTTCCGTATTTAAAGGCATTTCGTTGCTATATCTCTTTTGGGGTTCAGAATATTTTTCTTTCTTTTGATTTTCATATTTTATTTTTTTCAGTTTCTGGTTCCATTTGGTTAGAGTTGTACCGTGTTGTTCCATTTGGTGTCACAGAAAGAAACAAAATTCAAATTTTCCATTATTTAGTTATGAAAAACTTTTATATATTCTTTTCTTCTTTCATTTTTTTCATATTTTCCAGTTGGTGTTTGTCCGATATTGTTGGACGCAGTTAAGTATGGATAATATACACGAGGTGTATTTTCTAGAGAGATTTACCTTTGTTTTGATATAAAAGCACCCGTGGACTATGAAATAACCGGATACCGTGACCATAGACTACAATAAAGCAGGAAAACGTCATCAATTTTTGGCCCAGAGAATACTAAATCCCAACGGTGATGCATATCGCATAATCTCCATAATATTATGATTTTGAAATTCATTTCAGGTGCACTCTCAGTTAAAAAATCTCTTTCTCGCTTTTCTTTCTTTTTATATTTATACTTCTTCACTAAGTCTTCAAATATTAAAAATAATAAAAATGAATAAAATCATTCAGTTCAGTTTGTTGTTTCGTTTTATATATTTTCATTTGGCATTTTCTTCATTTCAAATGAAAAATGTGAATCAGTATGAATGCGTAATAATAAAAAAATGAGAAAATTTTAATATTGACCATGAATAATTTGGTCCAATTATGAGGTAATTTTATGAAACTTTCATATTATTTATGAACTTGGACTGTAATAGAATCCGTAGTAAAAGTTTCCATACTTCGTTTTTTGCATTGTTTAATTCTCATTTGGTGTTTGGCATCACCGTTATACATTCATTTCATATTCTTTGGTTTTTCATTTATTCACCAACCAAAGAAAATTCATATTTTCAACAAGTTTTTTTTTATTTTTTTTCATATTCAATGTTTGATCATCTTTAACAAGAAATAAAATAACGCAAAAAAAAAGGAAAACTTTCTGTGCCATTGTATACCGCATCGAAGTAATAAAGTGAAATTATACGAGAGAAAACCGAAAATGGGAGTGTATGAGACCAATCAAATTCCTCAATTTTCTGTTTTTACTTTGAATATGCGGGCATGATTTAAGTGGCAATCAGGTGGATAATGATTAAATTCCATAAATAGATTTGTTAACTCGTTCGTAAACTATTTTTTTATTTCCTAACGCTAAAAGTAAATTCCAGGAATATTGCAATCCATTGAATTACCATATCACTATGTGAAATCAACAATTTTCTCTATAGAAAATTCTGTATATGTTTCATTCAAAGTAACTTTGACTACGATAACTAACACTATATTCATCGTATATGAAATTTTTTAGTTTAATTTTCATACCCACAATACAGTTTTTTTTCCGTTCATAATAAAGTTAGTAATTAAATTTCTATATTACTAACTAAAGTAAATTATATAAATAGAATAAACTCACTTACCACATTCTCTCAATTTCACGTTACATCAGAAGCTTCCATGGAAAAGTACAAAAAGCATTCCATTTTAAATTACGTACTTAACATATTTTCACTATCAACAGTAAAACTCTCATCGCAACTAAGCATATTCATTCAGTTGAAGAGTGAATTTTTTCTCTGTTACAACTAATTTTTATAGTTTCCACGGAAGTAATTTCTCATTTGATTTGCATCGTATGACCGGTGACCAGGCTAAAATGGAATCCAGAATAAGTCACAGAATGAAAATTACAAATATCCAGGAAACTCAAATGCAAATTACCTTAATGCTGGCGAATACCAAGAAAAATCTCTTCTCAATTAGTCGTCCTGCTATTAACTGTATGAGATGTGTGGTAAACTAAAAAATAAAAATATAAGAGTGTAACAGAATAGTGTCCACAATGTACATCACGCCCAGTATATATTGCAAAATGTTTGCAAATACTACAAAATTCCGCAATAATATTTCAAATTTTAAAAACATTCTAAATGTAGAATAATTTCACATGCAGATAAACTGTTTTCAAAAAAATGTCGTTGCTCAATTTGACACTCTTCCAGTATATCAAACCAAATCAAATTTTAATAGGTGGCAAAGAAGGGCTAAGTAAACAACATATTAAAATTTAAAAAAAAATTGTAAGCACCGTTTCGGAGATATTTCGAAAAAAAAATCAATCCTTTTAGAGCCACCCTTAATATCTGCTCGAGGATAATCAAAATTAATGGGTATATTCTACTCTGGATGAAGTATCATCTGACCAAATTTGGTTGCATTTGAATAACTGGTGTCCTCAATATATGGTGAAATGTCACCGAACACTGAACATGGGACAATAGACACCGGACATCAAAATCCGATTTTGGGGGCAATAATTTTCGGATTGAATATGCCTTGAAATGGATAGAAAATGCATTTTAAGGAAAAAGGGCGCTTTTGTCCCGCGTCCGGTGTTCGCTGGTATTTCACCATATATTGAGGACACCAGTTATCCAAATTTGTTCAGATGATACTTCATCCAGAGTAGAATATACCCGTTAAGTTTGGTAACCCTCGAACAAAAATTAAAGGTTCTAGAGCGACTCTAAAAAATTTATTTTCGTAATATCTACGAAACGGTGCCAACAATTTTTTTTATAAATTCTTATATTGTTTATTTAATCCTTCTTTACCACCTATTAAAATTTGGTTTGGTTTGATATACTGGAAGGGTGTCAAATTGAACAAAGAAAATGTTTTTTTTTAAACAGCGTATCTGAATATGAAATCATTCTACACTTAGAATGTTTAAAAATTTGAAACATTTTTGCAGAATTTTTTAGTATTTGCAAACATTTTACAATATTTACAGGGCGTGATGTACGTTGTGGATACTATTCTGTTACACTCTTATATTTTTTTATATTTATTCGCGTGCTAATTAAAATTATTTTTTTTGTACGAATCTAAAATGTTTTTTTTACCTGAAACTATCCCACAATATTTTGCACAATAATTTAGTTGCAAAGTTCTCTGTTTTCTCATTGACCGTACATTTAACATGGTAGAGGGGTGACCACCTGGTGGTGTGATGTGGAATGTTCAACTCAATTAGGAGCACACGAAATGAATGAATTTGAAGTTTAGCATTGTTCTATTCAATTCACCACGTTTTGCCATTTCACCTGTAAATTAGTTACATATAATGTACTTTCCACAGCCATAAGAATACAGTAGTAATATAATTTTCTATTTTGAAAATATTATAAGACACGCAAAGGATTTACAATTTTATTACAAGTAAACGACATTGGTGGATGGTTGGTGGTAGCTGCTGCACAATCTTTCTAATTTCACTGTACTCGTTTGATATTGTTTTCAATTTTATGGAGGCCACACTAAACCAATGCAAACGTTTTCAACGAATTCCTGTTGCTTTTCTGTGTCGGTTTTCTTTTTTATGATATTCACTTACCTTTAATCTAAATGAAGTTTTCTATTCCAGAGTTGAAAATCGCATTGTGATAAGGATTATGATTATGTAATTATTTAGTTCAACGTGTGCCACAAATAAACTAAATCCCATTAAGAGGTTATTTCTTTATTTTTCATTCCTTTTTCCATTTATTGTTTGTTTGTGTTAACTAAAAAGGAATTTGTTTTATGTAATTTTGATAGTACAACAAAACCGTAAAAGTTTTTTACTCTCTTACTTAACCGAATATTATTTAAGGATGAAGAAGATCAACAACTAAAAATGAACAGAATAAAATACAGTTAAATTCAACAACAATTAATAAAGTATATATAGAAAATTATTAAATTACCTTGAGAATTCTTATACAGACGAATCAGTTGAATGGGTTAAGTATTTTGAATATTTTATGTATATGACCCAAGTACTTTAACACTAACGAATAACTTTCAATGCCATGTCAATAGGAATCTCAGTTGTTGTGAACCACAATTTTAATATTTCTTCAAGTTTTCCATAAAGCTCTTTTGTTGACAGAGTCGAAAACTTTAAGTTTGGTGACAAAAACATTTTCTATGAATGGCCAAATGGTAAACCCCAAACTGGAACTCTTTTCCTTTTCATTCATTTTTTTTTGTGTGATGAGATCCATGGTGTAACCAAACATCATTCCAGATAATAATCATAATAAAAGGGAACAAATTATTTTTTAAACATTAAATAATTTTACATTAGTTAAAGGCACAGCAAAAGCATGTGATTAACAGAAAGCACTTAAAGTTTCTTTTTTCTGGCTCCCTTCTCTGAACTGGTCTATATATTCTCGAGCAATGGTTATCCCCGAATCATGAAGTTTGGATCAAAGTTGTCGACAAAAAAAAAAGAATTTAGGAAAATAAAAACCTTTTAAGCAAAAGAGATGAAAATAATGTTTTCCGAAATAAAATACAATTTAAGTCGAATTTAATGGTTTGAGGGGGATGATACCTGGTGTTGCTGATATAATCGTTTTGTTGAATATAAGACGCAGTATCAGTACAGATAATGGTAGTTTACTGAAGTTTTGTATCGATTCCCTTAAAACTCTCGAATTGCTATGGTTTCGTTTCTTTAAAATCTCTGCCAGACAACATTGGAAAAAAATCAATGGTGATCCATTTTTAGATTTCAAACCAAAAATGGTAAATTGATATTATTTTTTTTTTGTTCCTCTGATTTTGCTTCAATGTATTACGTTGTTTCCTCTTAAACTGTAGGTAGAATTGAATTGATTTTTATTTACGTTCATTATTCGTTTAGGTTTGTCTTCTTTTTTATATTTTTTTTGGTCGATGGCTTAAAATACTTTCACCCCCCAAGAGTTGTCCCATGATTGTACTTGAAACTTAATTTTATCAGATTTTCATTAAATTGAACTTTGTCTGGGTGAATGGCGTTCAGTTGGTATTGATACAAAATAACTGGATAAAAAATATTTTTCAAATCTATGGTTATATGTTTTATGGTACAACTTCCGTTTGTTAAATTCCGTTACGATTAGGGGGACGGATGAGCCAATCATATTATAATCTTTCAGCATACTAAATGGTTATTCAACCGGCATTGTGCCACCGTTAAAGATTCAACTGTTTTGTCACTAGCCGGGTGCCATCAGTTATTCACAAAATCATGAACGAACCAAATAAAAAAAAGAACTCAGTTTAGTCATTGTGCCAAAATGTATTTATGAAATCCACCATCATCCGTGAACTAGCGAGTTTTCCAATTCAATTTAATTCGGTGCCAACGACAATGATGGTAATTGAAAACATATGCTGGCTTAGATAATCTTTATCCATTGAATGATGCCGGGTGCCATCGAATAAAATGTTGTTTCACGACACTTTAAGCAATAATAAAATTGAAAATCTTTTTCCATCCATTTCTGATTCTACGTGTTCACTTAGCTCACTTGTTTCAGTTTCAATTCTCTGTTTGGAAAAATGTTACATTCTTAATGTTGTTGTCATCGGTATTCTTTATTTTCTCTTTTTCTATCTATTTGAGAAAAAAAACAAAATGATCATCAATATCTCCCTTGGCAACCAATTTTATCAGAAGCAATCGCGTACACCTTCTGTTCAAGTGCATTGACGATGAACAATTCAAACGTTGATAAAAAAGGAAAGTATTGGAAAAACTTCAGCGAATAAATAATCCACTCAATAGAAGCTATAACTTTTCTGAAGTTGAAATTTCGCCAACAGTTTCAATGACCACTAAAAAGACAGTCGTTATTTGATTATGATTCATTCTATCAATAGGACAAGAAATATGATTCAATTGATTATAAAATGACTCTTAGATGAGACTATGTTACCTAACGTAGAATCTATGATTGATCCATTCTTCCTATAAGGTAGGATCAGATACGTTTTGTTGGATATTTAATGGCACGTGGACTGTTGGTGAACGGAGATCTTTAAAAACAATGGAAATTATCATATTCAGGATAACATACCTGTGCTACCTGTGAACTTGTAATTCAAATCATTATGATTTTTTGTTCCATTTCAACAGAGAAATAAATTCATATGACGGGCAGACTTGCTTAGACGTTGATTTTAATAATTTGTGGCTTTAATTTTTGAATCATCATCATGGCTGCTTCTCAATGGCCGGAAATTTTCGACATTTCCCACCACTTGACGTGAACCATGTACTCTCGATTACAACTGAAAACGATAGAGAGAATATAAAAAATGTGAATAATGGGATTTTCTTGCAATATGAAAATGATGTAAATTGAGTGAGTTGGTAAAAAAATAAAATAAAATATTTTCAACTCACTAAGAATGAATTGACGATTACAAAATAAAAAACGAATTAAATGAAATTCACACACAAAATTTAATGTAGAATTCCACTTATCCGTTGAATGTTTAGTATGGCATGTTGAACATAAAATGTAAATTAAAGTATTCACGTATGCATGATAATGATTTTCTTTTCTCTATGTACATCTAGTGCTTTTACATAATTCAAATGTCGAGATTTTCAAATATGAAACGATCGAATTTCCTCCTTTTGAAGAGGGACGATGTATTAAATTGTCAGCACCATAAAAAGACTAGCTTCCCATATTAGAGCAAGCCATTCCATTTAACTCGTGTTTTTGCATTGCATCCTTTACCATCCAACAGCTTAAAGGAAACATAACGACCAAAAAACTGTCTATCGAAAAGAATAATGAAAGCTGAATAAAAAAAAAATTGAGAAATTTTGGATCAATTGAACAACATTGATTTTTTGTTATGAAACTATTAAAAAAGAGAAAATTAAATTTCTTACTTGAAAAACCGATTTGCAGCGAGGAAATCGAAAGAAAGTGGTTCATTCCAAGAAGAAAAAAAGTACTGATCTTTTGTAGGTCCCAGATATGATTATATCAGTTCTGCTTTCCATTGTACATAAAATATTTCCTTCAAGGATTTCAGAGTTTTCTGATGTTCCATCTTCAAAATAAAATAAGTAAGTCAAATTTAAAAAGCACGATTCCTCGTGTATTCGCGTTTTCGTTTCATCTAAAAGAATTTCTAAAACAATGTTGGCAATTTTATTGTTCATTCTCCGAGAAGAGTTTATATGCCTTAAAGGGAATTAGTATATGAAATGAAAAATTGTTTCAAAATACAATTTAATGGTAACTACCTACCGAAAAGAAGCATCAATATACAAAGATATAAAATGTAGCAACAGCAAAGATGTATAAAATCTAACAAACGTTAACACCGAAACGATATAAATCGAACAATAGACGGTTGCCTACCATTGCATGGTAACTATGAATTTAATTTACCAACAAATTTAGCCCATTCTTTTCCACAAGTAAATGGGAAAACAAGAATCAGATTTTCAACAGTCAAAAAAAAAAACTTAGATGCTGATGATTACAAAATATTTTCATGGTTGTTTCTTAAACTTTCGGTTGACTGCCATTTTCAATAGCATCATCATCTTATACTTCTATCATATTCATCTCGGCACAGTTTTCAACTACATAACGAAAAAAAACATAACATAATTGTGATTGAAAATTTCTTAACTTTACCAGCATCAAGATTCATACCTTTTACCGGAATGACTTTAAAATCTTTAGAGAAAGTCGCTAAACAGTTTACACATTCAAGTTCAGGCACTTCAACTATGCCAAGTGGTTGATATACTTCACCTAATGTGACTTCAACATATCGAATATTTTTATTCATTTAACTGAGATTCCTAACTTTCGTATACGGCTCCTCATCATCTTTACTTTATTGCAACTGCAACGGCAACTATACCAAAAACTAATGTAACTGAATTCCTAAAATGAGAGGGAATGTATTCATCTAAATATAACAAGAGAAAATTACTTTCATTACATGCTATCTTACCCGTTTGCTCTGTTGTCTTACAATATCTGGGATGATGCCTCAACATAATGCAATGAAATATAAAAAATAAAATTGTAACAAAACTACATTTCTAGAATAATATAAAAGTGGAAAACGAGAATAGAAAATATGTTACCATTTTCATTCCACCATGATGAGTTACATTACATTATAATGTGGTGTCTTCAACGATATGGTAGTATTGCATAAATGGAAATGTACCATGTTTTACATTACACTGTTGTTTATTTCCATCATTCGTTTCTTTCTTTATTTTTATACTTTTTGCATATCACTCTGCTATTAGCATTTAACTGTAAGAGGAACACATCTTTTTCAAATTTCTTATAATCCTCAATGTGAATCCAAAAACATAAAAACCAACGGCAATTTTGTATGCAATATTACTGAAAAAGAAACAGAAATATAATAAAAATACGAAGAAAATGAAACAAGATTGCATTTAGTCACCAACCACGTTCGATATGGAATGACATCAAGGAATCCGTTTTAGTAGTCTTTGAGTTGCACGAATTCTCTACTAGGTTATTCTATTTATCTGGTGTAATGCACCGCATCCAATATGAACCATAACATAGAGTAAATTGTGTAACAGATGAATATGTGCTGCAGGGTACTATAGAATCCACCATAGTACAGCATCACAATTTGGTATGTACCGAGTGTATGCAATCTTGAGATGAGCATGGTGAATAGACCCCACAAAAAACATAATGCAATCAACCTTCTTCTTTTGATTTTTAAAACATTCTCTCCTCAACCATATGAACTTCGAGAAACTACCGTCATCTCATTCTGGCAGCTGAATGAAGAAACAACATTTTCCTTTTTGGTTCAAATATTCCAACTGTTCTCGTTCTTTAGCTGGGATTTACTCTAACCCAAAGATCCATTATCTGTTGGTACCTTAGTTGTTCTGTATTGGTCAAATACATGCTGAAATATAAGAAAACATTTTTCATTGCCACATTTAAAACATATTCTGGTTCACTATATATTATGTTTCCTACCATTTTATGTTATTTTCTTTTTCTATTGTAGTTTGAAGGCAAAACATTATACCGAATAAAAACACAAATATAGAACTTTTCTATGTTTTTCCAGTGAAAATTCTTTTCTCTTTGTTTTTTTGTTTGTTCTCCCTTGGCTGTGTAATTTTCCACCACTCTGTTCAAATATAGATGAGAAAAGAAAAGAATGAAAGAAGAAAAAAAAAACAACAAAATAGAAAAATATCAGTGTAACTTTATCTAATGTGCACTAAGAGCATATCGTGTGGTATGTTTATGTTTCCGTAATGTATTTTTATTATTCGTATTTAACTTTTAATAAATGGTTTTCCATACACCATTGACTAACAGGCACTACCATAAAAATATAACAAATATTTTCTCATCCGTTCCTACTCACTTTTCGCAAATGGTTCGAGTGTACCAACACCAGAAATGATCTCGATAGCAACAACGAACCGCTTTTAAAGTACATCACTGTAGTGCAGCAAACAAAAAAGAAAATTCTAAAAGAATAGAAAAGAAAAAAAAAATTCATAAAGTTAAAGAAAAACTTAAATTTTCTGGTAGAAATTTAATGGTTTATCATTCTTTGGTTGATTTTTTTACAGCTGTAGGTACCCATCCTCACCACTCAGTTAATGATGTGTGTAGATTGATATGTTGAAAGCACTACCATTGGATCCCAACGGTGTTACAGTAGTTTATATTACAGCACATCATGTACTTAGTTGTTTCAGCATAGAACAAAACTTAACTGGAGGAAGGAAAAAATAACGAAAGAATATTTTCATTACTCTTTTACATATAAATTACTCAACCTCTGGTATAATGATGAGAACATTTTAAGTGTATGTGTGTTGCCAAAACAGATTCAAAAATACCATTTGATAAATTAAGACGTCACTACCTCTTCATCACATTGTTTGAATCCATCATCCCTTAAACTTAATTATAGTTTCTATAATATCAGTTGAATATTAAAATTAATTTTAACTTACCTGTGCTTTACCATATCAACGTAGGAAACCCTTTACCTTCACAATCTATCTGCTCCCTTTTTGCCACCAACTGTGTTTCTACACACAAACTGGGAAATTTATCATATCGATGTATACCATGTGATCCATACATCCCTATCATCCGTTTAACGGTGCAAAAATTTTATAAATGAATAATTAAATGTTCTTAACATCAATTCGAAACAAGAATGAATATAATGCATAGAGATGTTGTTCTGACATTGATAAAGACTTGTTCATTTGTTAACACAAAGACACATATCGTCATGTATTCCGTATTTGATTCTACACTGTGTATTTTTGGGTGGTACAACATGAGAGCTCATCAGTATAAAAATAAAACTTGAAAGGACAAAAATTTTAACGAGTCTCAATGTGTATGATATTCTTTAACAATCCCTAACAGTATTAGAGGTGGCAGCAGTGTGAAACTGATGAATAAACTTCAATGTAGTAAGAGATAGCAAGTTCACCAATAACGATATCGTCCGTTGTATACCAATAAAGATGGGATGCATTAGAATTTTCAACCAAAACAAAATTTTCCATTTCATTATGTAGTTTCCCGTATTGTGTAAGTTCTACACTCAACATTTGCCTTTGGTAGTCGAGAACCGGATGAAGACACAGATGTATGATGCCAAGTATTATTGAAAATAATGATCACTCGTCTCCTCAATGTTTTACCGTTCCCGGACAAAAAGAGATTTTCATCAAATATTTAGTTTTCAACAATTTTTCTTCGTGATTTTTTTTCTCTTTATTTTTCATTGAGCCAAAATGAAAAGAAATAATAGATGCCAATTCCTCATAATGTCATCGGTATTATACTGTGTTAGGGTATCGTCAGTTATTATTACCCTTCTCTCATCACAAATAGAACACCGGTGTGTTTTTGTCCTAACGATTGATAATACCAAAGTGTAAACGAAACGGGAAATTCACTTAAACGGTATATGGGGTTTTTCCGTCGTATGAATTTCATCCTGGAGGCATTGTGTATGTGTGTGTGTGGTGGCTTGAAAGTTTTATCAATGAAAAGGCCATTGTGAATAAATATATTTGCTGTTTCGTCTTCATTTTATAGCGGATGCCACACACTGTGGGTATATACCACCCAAATGTAAGGTTAAACTGTTTTGATGATAGAAAGCTTCAAAGGCGCCCTTCAGCTAAATATTCACATTCATGTGCAATATCGTCAATTAGGTAAAAACTCACTTTTGTTGATAACTTGAATTCAATAGTATTGTCAGCTATGGAATTTCATATTCTGTTTTACACTGTTGGCATTGGCTGATCTCTGTTGAGAAAATATTTTAATACTTATGGTAACTAAACCGATGAAAGATACATTGGATATTGTTTAACATTTTGGTTATTTTTATTTTGGGGATGATGTTGCCTTGACGATATTTACTTCAACTTTCTTCTCTATCTTTCTCAGTTGGTGAAAAACTTTATCCATCCATCCGATAATAAAACAATAACCAAGAGTTTGTTGGCTCACTCCCATCAATGGGAAGTTAAAAGAATGAATATTTTTTTTTTAGTCAGCACGTGAATATACGATACATTGAAAATTAAAACACTTTGGTTGTCGAGTAAGGAAAAAATACGCCAACATTATTTTTTTTTTATTTGATGGCAAACTGTATTAGACGAAAATTGTTCTAAATCCACTCATACCATTTAAATTAATTCCATAGACCATCAAAACCATCATCAACAACAACAAAAAAGGATCTTCTTTCGCTTCCTAACTAATATTCTGTAAGCGTGTGTCTATAAATGAATTGTAACATTTCATATCGTCAGAGTTAAGTATATAAAAGTGAAATTCCACTGTCAGTATTAATATAATTCGCCCATCCTTAACAATTTCGATGGTAAAAAATGAAGTGTTTATGGGGTTAGTAATATTAACTGATGAACGAAAAATGTTTCAAACGGACCGATTGGCCATCATGCATTTAATAGAATAATTTTGTGTGTAAAGTCTCTTTCATATCATCTCCTAGTCTTTTATACTTTATTTTGTTGGGCACTTTAGGGTATTTTGAACCTTTACCCATCACAATGAGCTATTAAAGTTATGCTTTCTTTTGTACCAGAGAGTGTGTGTATTTCTGTTTGCCTTAAATACGTCGTAGAAAATTTAGATTCCTATAACACAGATCTCCCATCTCTGTACATTCATAATGAAGGGCAAATATATAATGGGGGTCACCACCCATTTGGAAACTCATCCCATTTGAAGCATAAAAGACAACTTTTACATAAATTTTGACAAAATTTACATTTGATGCGAACAAAGTTCCAACAGAAATTGATGCAAGTGTATCGACATTAACATACCATTCTTATGTACCATTAGTGCCCTCCAGATTGAAATTCAACGATATCCTATGCTCGTCGTTGTGTCTTCTTTTCGGTCCATCAGTATTTCTAGGGGGCCAATAATCTTTTAGATGACTTTGTTAAATCTAAAATTTGTAATAGAGAAAATCTGTTTTAAAGATGTGTCTATTTGATATTTTAAGTTGGATTTAACTTACCGAAATCGTAAGAAAGTAGAAATTTTAATCCAGCGCTAAAGAAACAATCAAGTGTACTAACATTGACGGGGATACATATTCGTGAAGTACCTCGCTAATCTTAATGAATGACACAAACACAAAGTCACTTTAATATGATGAGTAAATTGAAAACTTTTCATGGAAGAAAATTTCATTCTTTTCCCTATGCCTCCATATCATCTTGTGTACAATTACAACAGTTAAGATGTGGAAACTGTTCGTAAAATAAATTTTCAATGTTTATGTTATAAGTTAACTGTGAAAACAGTAGCACTCGAAGGTAACACATTAAAAAAACTTACCGGTACGGAGCTCAAATGATTGTCTATTACACTCGGTTACAGGTATTGCTATATTTTTGTTTAAATCATTTTACTAATTTGATGTATGAAATTTGTTGAAACAACTTAAAAATTGTAGTTTTCCATATCGTACAGATGAGGGTTGAGGGTTAGGCAGAAAGTTGATTTGTTTTCCATAATGAATCACTGGGCAAAAAAACAAAAATAGAAAAATAAGGAAACGTAAACATTTTGCCGCATGTTAATACAAGGGGGGTTACAAAACTATTAAAATTGTTTGTCTTAATTAATACCTTGACATGAAGAGTTACGTTGGTAAAAGGGTGAAATGCGATGATATAGAGTACACCGACACCAATACACTATATCACAGTTCCATCATTGAAGAAGCTTTTCTACCATCTCCCGTTGTAATGTGTATGATAAAATATTAACACTCTTTACGACACATTTCGCGATACCATAAAGTTTTTATATGACAAATCCAAAGATATTCTGTTGAACGTTACAACAACCTAAAAGACATTTTAAGTATGAAAAGTTCATCGAATGGTTTTAACAGAAAATTGTTAATTTACAAAATTTTCAAATTTTCTTTTTTTTTGTGTTCCAATTGATCGAATGAAAATGTAAAATATAAATCATTCATTTAGTTTTTAATACCATAAAACTAGTAATGACTTTTATGGAAAGATTATATCTGAACAATTTTGATTTTCAAGTATTTTCTTGAGGATGACATGGCGTGTGGCGCCCACCCAATTAAGAAATAGTTTAAATATATAAGTTTTTTCTAGAAATAGTTTATAGAAAACTTATATATCAAATTCAATTCATTACCATTATTATTTTTGTGTTACGGTGATAATATTTTGTAACAATAACCCGGATGATTCAAAATGCCAAACAAAAGTTTCATATGTATAAGACTCCCACAGATACACAGAAAAATACTTTTATTCACAATTGAGGCCGGAAACTT
>JXOR01000124.1:236438-383837 GCA_001014335.1 Coboldia fuscipes | reverse complement strand
CATGTCCAGTATAAAGTAATATACTATTAATCCTACCAATAAGGTAAATTAAACTAAATTATGTTGTTATTCCACAATGAATAAATATGATTATTATGTACACTCACTCTACAAAAATAGAATCAAAATTCATTTTTGTTATTAAAATTCAAAACATAATATGCAAATTAGAATCCCTAAAGGGGACAGTAAAACACTCTCTCTCTCATTGAGCATTATATTGTGTATTCTATTCATTTAAATCCATACTGCAATATTGTTGCAATTACTCACTAAAAGTAATGCGGGTCCCCTTTAACTTATGATAAAGAGTTTTTTTTGCCTTTCATTGCCGTCATTTAGATTTACATCTTACGCATTTAAATTGTATGCAGCAATTGAATTGGATTTCTGTTTTTAAAGTCAAAATAAAATCCATTAAAACTGTACGACACAAACTCCTGTACGAAATGGATTGTTATATTTCTTTATTATTTTGAAATTATATTTAATTCGGAAACTCTGTCGAATGGTTAAAAAGGACAGGAAATTATATTGTAAACTTCAATTTAAAACGATTGTTAACTGAACGGAAACCAATATACCTGAATGCACAGTGTACAATCATCACAGAGAATACATTGTTTATGATTTCCATAACATAATTACTAGATTGAATTTTTTCTTCGTTCTTTTATTTTATACGAAACGAGAAGTGTATTTGTGTTGTCTTGAGTTAAAATTAAATCAGAAAACTACCGTAAAGAGAATATTTTCAATTTTCTACATCCTTTATAGTCAGATTCATTTAATTATTTTCAAAATAAAATTTGATTTTTAATAAAAACGTTTATAGCAAGACGAATCCATTCCACAGTTAATGTTTTAGTAAATATGAAAATAAAGACTTGAGGGAAAACGTCTAACTTTTCATTCAAATGAACTGGAAAAATCTAAAGAAATGTATATGTTTGTGTTTAACAACAAGTCAAAGCGTCAAAAACGGTCCTCATTTTGAAGGCAATTGAACAAGAGAGTCTTCGTATTTCTCTTTCTTTTGAAAGATGAACTGATCTGAATTCGGCTATAATTAGAATTCATGTAATGAAGAGAAATGATGCACATTTAATTTAATGTTTACACTCCAGTATAACACATGTGCATTGCTTATGTGTTGATTATATTTCTTATGAATCCCGAGACGTTTGGCATTTAAAAAACCATAACCATTATAATACGATATAGAATTCATAGTCTTTGTATAATTAAATAACATTAATAAACGCCTTACAGATTAAAAAACAAAAAAGAAAATCATACCGCAAACAATCTACAACGTAAGAACTTGAACTCCAAGAATGCCACAGGCAAAGTCAATTGAAGTTCAATGGAACAGAAGAAAATTTCTATTTTCTTTTTGAATTTTCTTCAAATTTCACACGAACTCGGGGCCTAAATTGAACGAATAAAAATGCCTTCGACAAGTCAACAAAATTAAACGATTTTTCCCAATTTTCAATGTCACATCGAAATGGTCATGTTAAATGTCTGAAAGTAATTGATGAAAATTATGGGGTTTGTCAGACGACATTATATTTGGATATGAACCATATCATGGTACATAATTTCCATTGACTATTCAACGTTTCGGTTGGACGATATCACATCAATTCGTTAATATTCCTTTAACATTTGTCTTATAGCTGTTTCATAAAACAGTTGAAAAAGAAAATCATACATTATAATAACGAAATAATAAAACCCATTTGTCGGCATGTGCCATCGATGAAATGATTTAAAAGTAATTGTATACAAGAGGAAACTTTTCAGCTTAAAACTCATGTAATTCAAAAGTGCCTAGGATTTATCAAAACATAACAATACCAAAGGAGTAAAGTAACGAATGAACAAAACGTTTATACAATAGCATTCTACGAATATGATGAGGGTTGAATATCAATGTTGATTTTTTTTTGCTTGTCGCACATGCTTATTGTGACCATTTGGTCGCTTCTTCTAATATCCTTCAGTTATGAAAAGGAAAAACATATAATTCCTTGTATGAAATTTTCATCTACGTTCTCATACAGTGCCGCTATTCGTTAACATAAAAATGTCATGACATTACATGGATATACAGTTGTTGAAGAACAGAATAAAATAAAACAAGAACTTTCGTATAGCAACAAGAACAATTGAGAACATTCACCGGTCCAAAATCCATTGGAATAAATGTTTTCTTCCATTATTGAAAAGTACTAACAGTAGAACACATTACAGAAATCATAAAATTTATAGATGTTGAAATTAAATCGGTGAAAACAAAGATAATCCTAATTATTTAGGTTTGTTTGATCCCGTAAACCTTATGATTTTATGTGTTTTCACTTGTACATCCCGTTAATGCTGAACCACCGTTAATTATTCACATAAAAAATCATAAAAACCGTAACGTACAGATAGAAAATTTTAAATAAAAAAACAGAAAAAAATATTCAATGATTTAAGACCACATAAATGTTACAATTCATATCGCAATGCACCGATATCAAAGTGGGTAGCTTATTAAAATCCATAAAATTTACGAGGAGTGAAAATGAATGAAAACTTAGTAATCTTTAATGATTTAATTTTCTTTGGTTTGAGTTTTAATCCATTCGGATTTAACCATATGCACTCCATAACCCTTCTTCGAGGCTCAGTAAACTAAACAAGCACTACTTTCATTTCATATTTATATCTTCATGTTATGAATTAGTTCACCACATTCAACGTCAAAACAAAAGTCAAAAATAAAATACAAAAACAAAAAAAAAAAATAGAAATTCTTATATCATTTCCATTGAACTCATCTCAACCGTGAGTGGAAAATCTCACTTTTCAGCTCTTATGTGAATCAACAACGCTTCTCAACTAAGCGTTTTCCCATGTTAATCTCTTACACAGTCTCATGGTATTACACAAATCTTAAATCGTTCATCCTTAGCCATTGAATAGCTTTGAAGCACAAGATTATTTTACAAAATATTGCCAAACAATATGAATAATGTATCAGAGAACGACAATAAGGAAATAAATGATTTCGCGTGCTACATTTAATCTTTTGCTATTAAAGAAAATAGAAATAGATTCAGTTTTTCTTTCCGGTACGCCGAATTTCACTTCACCGTAACTTTACCATTTCGTTGATAAATAACAATTTATGAAATGAATTCTGTTGAACACTCGGATGCTGTAGAACAATTCATCTGTATCCTCTTCTCTCGTAAACCATAATACCAAACACTCTAATGTAAATCAACTGAGAGATGCCACTATCTGACTTTAGATTCGTTAAATTATGTATCATTGCTATCATCTAGAGATGATCATCTAATTAAAGCGCATACAACACTGAACCTTCTGAGACAAAAATACTGTCCAGAATTATAATGATTTATTAACACTAATCAAATCTAATAGAGTGTACCCCAATGAATACTTTTATAAAATTTTAAAATCTGTATAAAGGGGACCGATGAACCCATCATGTTGGATACCACCACTATAACACTTAATATCAATGGCGCTTTATAATGCAATTTACATAAACGATAGATTATTCACTGTCGTCTCATATAGTTGGGAATTCAAATAAAATTGTGAATATGTAATAAACTTAATTTACTTTACCAGAAAATAAAAATTATAAATTATAATCATCAATATTCTGTTAAATTTAAATTAAATTCCCCATTACGAATAAAAAACAAAAACTCATAAAAAATTTTCTCTATTAACTGTTACTAATAAATAATAAATGTTTAATAATCATTGCCAACATCCTCTAGTTATGTATCTTTCATTCATACCCAATTGTTTATGTTGAATTCTCATTATAAAAAAATTATTTCTCATATTCGTTCGCATAATATGTTTAGAAACGCTTATGTTTATTTAATCAAAATTCAAAAAAAATCTATGAGAACTGTTTACCGTTAAAAATTATTTTTTGCAAAATGAACATAAACATCAGAAAACTCAAATAATTAGGTTAATCAACATAATGTTCATTACGAAAAATGGTTTTAAATTTGTTCATTTCCTATTTCCTCGACACATCATATCGATTTTCAAGTCAATAACTGTCACCCGTTATGAGTTATTAATGTGTTGTTAATTAGTTCAAAAGTGTATAAAATAAACAAGAAATGAGTACTCACCATTGTGTCCAGCATTTGTAATGATCACCCAAAAATCAATTGTTTTTTCTTGTCCCAATTCTTCAAAGTCCCACTTCTTTTTAACACGTACAGCACCATTTGGTTCCACTGTCACCCATGGATTTTCATCACGAATTTTAAATGTTTCACGATCCGTTTCTTTTTCTAATTGAAATACCACTTTTCCTTCGGTATCACCTTCCGCTTCCGTAAAATCAATACGTTTTGTTGGCCTTACGGCACGAGTTACACGACGTTTATCACGACGATGCGAATGCTGATTTATTGAATCATGTGATAAATGCTGTACAATCATTGGTATTGGTTCAGGTGCAACAAATTCAATTAACACCTTAACGGGTTTATCACTTGATAAACTTGGTATACGTAAATCATGTGCTTCCACTTCTAACATTATTTCCGATTTATCTGGTTCATTTGCTAATAATAATTCACCCGTTTGTGGTACAATTACAATTACATTACTTGGTGTCATCAATTTATATGCAACTTTATCACCGTCCGCATCTTTTGCCTCAACACGTCCAAGACTTATAAACCGTTGCCATGTAACTGTTGAATTACCATGTAAATCCATACTTTTGGTACCCGCTGCAGAAAATTTATATTCTGGTTGTAAGAATATTGGTGGATTATCATTCTCATCCAATACCGTAATGACAATTTTTGACAGCGCTTTATCAACACCCTCTTCATCAGATGCTTGAATCATAATGACATAATCACGTTTAAATTCACGATCCAATGGACGATTGGTAACCAACCAAACACCTGAATGTTTATCATAAATCGTAATTGATTCTTTCATTTCTTTGGTATGACTGTCCTGTAGGGCAAACGCTTTATCTGAATTACCATCAATGATCGTATAAGTGATGGCTTTAGAGCCACCCGCTGAATTTGCTTGTAACATTGGCACACCGTGTATCTTAGTGTCAGCATCTTTATTCTCATACACATCACCTGTTATTTCAAGACTAGCGCCAGGGAATCGTAGCATATCCTTATGATCCATTACAAATAATTGTAAATGATGGGCCGCTGTAGCAGTAGGTGATTCCTCCAATACCGTTAATGTTACCGGACGATTCACCAATGGTGATAAATCAGATGTTGTCATCACGGTACCATCCTCTAATACGGTAAAGAATTTTGAAAATTCTGAATCCATTAACCGGAATAGATGACCATTATCAGCCATTGGATGAGATTCAGTCTCTGGATCATGTGTTAAATTTGTTGTCGGTTTAGTAAATGAATTGAATTTTTTAATACTATAGCCGGGATATGTGTCATGTGGCAGGACAAGTGACAACAAATTATTCGTTGAATCAATAATATAGCCATCACGATTATCATTTGCATTCACATTGTTTGTTAAAACTAATAATACGGTGATTAGAAAAATCATTAAGTTAGTTGTTGTCCAATTACCAATTGATTTTATACCATCACTGGTAGACATTTTACACCTCGATTGCCGCATTTTGTAAGCGGCATCGAGTACCAGCATTTTAAAATAACCTCACACACTCTCTTATTATATTCAAAATTCACTTCAATTATACACTAAATGTCAATTAAAAGTCCAAGTGTTTTAATAAAACACAATCACTTTACAAACAAACAAAAAAACAAAATTAAATTCAACTTGATGAGTGTTCGTAATTTATGAAAAGGATTTACGCTACCAAATATCAATTGTACGTTATTACACTAATGGCAGGTGGGGAATATAAAACAACCACACGTTTTACACGAAATAAACTACACCATTAGTTTTTGAATCAATCAAAAACACATTTAGATAATATTATCACTGTCCGTTGATGTGTATGTTGATAAAATTCTGTACCAAATGAATAATCCCGTTGAACATCCAATCCTTTATTGTATTTGGTTATCATTCACTTTATTTGGTTCTTTATTGGTTCCAATTGCATAACCACAAAATGGAATTGATTTAAAATCAACCAGTTCAGCATAATTAATTTCCTACAAATAAAAGAGAAAAATTCATTGAGTTCATTAGTATTTTCATTGAATATTGAAAAATCGATTTAGTTGAATGGAGGATGATGGTGATGCTTTTGTTATTTTAATTCAAATGTGGCCTGTTTAGCATAGAATTTGTGATTCATATCAATGGTTGACACTATCGTGTAAATTGCTATCGGCTTTAGGTCACAGAATCTATCAGCTTTGACCTTTTATCGAATTGAAAAGTTTTTTTTTTTTCTTTTTACGTTTTAAATTGTTTTTCTTTCAATATAAACCTTGACACTAGTTGACTGCTAACCTCATAATTCACTTAAGCCAAACCGCTGTGCATTACATTATGGCACTCAAAATGTTTTGCGAGTGGAAAAATTCAGAGAAATCTCAAAACACGTCAGTAAATTTATGTCATTTGAATTTAATAAAATCCGTCATTGCTTTCTTTACTTTGCATACAATTTAAATTTTCATTAAATCTTCATTTACATTTACCGATAAATGCATTTGATGGTAATCACATAAATATATTGATTTTACTTCCATTACCAACATTTCTTTATATTCAATGGCAGATTTAATCCATTTCAAATAAGAGAAAAAAAAATACATTTACATTAACGGAAGAAACCAATCTTGCATATGAGTGAGTATTGAAGAAAAAAATCGGTTAAATTTAAAATAAATTCTAATGTATACTCGTTATTCCTTTTAAATATTGCCATTATATGGNTATATTCAATGGCAGATTTAATCCATTTCAAATAAGAGAAAAAAAAATACATTTACATTAACGGAAGAAACCAATCTTGCATATGAGTGAGTATTGAAGAAAAAAATCGGTTAAATTTAAAATAAATTCTAATGTATACTCGTTATTCCTTTTAAATATTGCCATTATATGGAGAAGATGTCTTTCAATTGGGAAAAAAAAAACTTCTTCATGTTACGTTACTATGACCTTTCCAAGAAATCCCATTATCTGCAGGCATCTTATGCTAGTCTTATTGCACTTGTATACTGATACTCTAATATTCTCATGGTCCTACCCAAACAAATATTCCAGATAAAGGATCTCACTATATCTTACTTGTCCAGAGCCATTTAAATAAACTCAATGATGCTAATAAAACGCATTCACAACAATATTTCATTTCACTTTATTCAAATAGTTTCTATTCGATTATTTAAACTTCTGTTTCAATAGGCATGGATAAAGCATCAAACTTCATTTAAAACGATTTCCTTTACGATGTCAGCGAGTTAAACGTTCAAGATCAATATTATAAGAAAATTTGGTAACCACATGTTCCATGTGTTTGCATCTTCCGTTGAGTACCATATTCTTTAACATACCATCATTGATACTCGGTAAGACAAACAAATTAGTAAAATTATTCAACGAGTCTCTTCTGTATTCAGAATGATTTGACTGAATTTGAACCCAAACGTCATTCTTTCATTTATTATTCGTCATTTTATTATTCTTTCAGATGATTATTCATATTATAATTCATTTATTTTGATTATTTCTTTCAATAAATTAAATAAGAAAACTATCTGTATTTTAATCGAGCGAAAACAAAGAAAACTAAGTTCTTAGTTATAAACATTGATCATAATTCATTTTATTTATAGAATTTTAACTAAAAATATTAAAAAAAAAGTAAAGGTGAATATAACTGATTGTTATGCTGTATGATTTATGAAAACAAATTATGATGAAATGTACTGATAGTTTCAGTTAGTAAAGTGTTATAGAATATAATACCAATGGAATCTACAATATTCGTGATGTTTATTGATCGACTTGAAGAGCATTAGTTTACTTCTACCAAAGATCCCCCAATAACATCTCAATCAAATTATTAGAAAAGAAACTCTTTCACGGTTTTTTTGTGTACAAATAAAAGAAAAGTTAACAAAAGCCGAATGGATTCTTTTCAAATAAATTCTCAACCAAAAACCGAAATTTCAATACCAATTCAATGTAAACCCATCTAAGTTCAAATCATTGCTGTTCAATTACGCTAACGAACCATCATCATATGCCCGATTACACTAACAACAAGAATAAAAATTAATGAGTTTCACAGTGATTAAGAAACTTCATGTAGCTGGTTATTAGGATTACAATGAGATTTAGTACTTTTAAATATTTAACCGACAGTGAGATTGTTATTTTGTCACAACTTCTAATCCGTTTGGTAGAAAATTGATGACTCAAATATTGTTTTTACCGCAATAAATCCACCCAATTGTGCGGTCACTTAATTTAGATCAGTTTAAAACCACAAACAAAATCACCCATATAATTGATATACAAAATTGTTTAATTATATGGCATGCATGAGAGAATAGTCACTCATCTAATCTTCTGAGAGAAAATACTGATGTTTAATTTAAAAATATTAAAACACAACAACAACTGGATGAGGTACAAGAGTACACGCAATTGTAGAATTTAACTGAAAAACCATGGGAGGGCCACGCATATGGTTTGTTTTCATCATCAATTTTGAGTAATATAAGATGGTCAGTTAATTCATTGACTGTAAAAGTAACAAAAACTCTTCAAAAGTCTTGTTGTCATGTATCTTCTGATGATTTAACATAAAAATATGAACTGAATACTGGACGCATCTATTGCCACTCTCTATGTCTTGGCATTGTATCAATTTCGATGCCGCCACAACATTAAAATCCATTCTCATATTCATTTGACTTTGATATATTGCAAATCATGCCCGCATTACAAAAGTACTATACCACTCATTGATGGTACCACATAATATCGCCCTTTTTAGCCTTTTAAATAATCATTCAGCATCAAGATGATCTCAATTGATCAGTCACTTAAGTCTTCATCCACCCAAAATAAAAATAAACTAAAGTTCTTCTTTAACGCCGATTGTGTGAGAAATCTCATATGAAAACCACATTGATATCCAATGCCATTATGATCATCATAATTTTATGTTGCAGTCAATTAAAACAGTGAGATATTGACTCCATAGTGGCATTTAATTAATTGCATTTCCTCGATTCATTATACATTTTATAACAACGGAATTCATTTCTATTTAGTTTAGTATCCGTCTACAATATTATCTTGGCTGGATACAAATCACCATTAATAATGTGCACATGCCAAACATAAGACTTTCAATTCCTCTAAAATCAATAATCCAAATAGTTTGAATCCCATTTAATTGAATTCATCGTATACTCGTTCACCAATCGATTGCACTTACATTCTAAATAAATAATCGCTTGAAATCGGATGGATGTTATTTTTTCTTCTCTTTTTTGTTGATTAACACTAGAGAAAATTTAATTTCTCGTTTATCATGCTGTGAATTATAATCTATCTGCATTATGCCATAACCCAATATAGTTGATGGGTTAACAAGTAAATTGATTCCGCAATAGCCAAAATAATTTGTTATATCAATTGATTATTGTTTGTTATCGATAAATAATAAATATTAATACAGATTCTTGTATAAATACGAATAAAATAATGGCTGATAAGTCAATAGCTGAACGACTTGGAATGATTTAAAGCCAAACAAATACATCATAAATGTATGCAATAAACGCAATACTTTAAATTCATATACAATTTGATATCTGATGGTGGACAACATTAAAATAATTCAGCGATTTTTTTTTTATATTGAATACCGGAAACCATTCATATTGTTGTATTTTTCATACAAATTCTCAGATTAAATTACCAAATAAATAATAATCGATATAATGGAAGAATTCGATGCCAACATCTGCATATAAAAAAGCCGGTGTTGTATATATGTTATTCCACAAATAGATGAAGAAAGCAATTCATAATAAAGTTCAGTTTTTTACGTTTTTAATATTGCATAGCTGATACCATTGACTTTTAGTTTTCCAATTTCAATGGTTTAGTGTAATTGAGAATCTCATAAATATTAAATTGTAATCATTTTTATGCGGTAACTGTAAAGAATGACTCTATTATAGTAGAAATAGTTTATTTTAATTTATGTGTTACTCTTCTAGTTTTGTGTGAATTGCAATTCTCTTTTTATTCATTCAATTTCTCATTGAATATGGTTGGATGCTTACATATGGACCCAATTGATATTAATAGAATGGACGCCAGATGACTTGATTCTGTGTATATCTTCATAAGTTCTATGCGTCCAGTTTTCAACTCTCAAGATTTTTAAGATTTTTTCTTATTCAATTTTTGTTTTTTGTTTTTTTTTTTTTTTTGAATTTCATTCCATCTAAATTCATACATAATTTAAAATATCATAAAGTTAATGTTGGTGTTCTCATATTTTATGTATCCTTTGGCAAAACGAAGCCAATTCAATGTGATTTCAGTATACAATGTTGTAGGTCAGACCTGAATATTTATCATAAAATTACTATGGATGAAAATCCCAGACGCACACGTTCAATACACTCTCTTCTATATCGTTTTGTTCTTTATTATGGCAGGACGAATATGAGAGAACCATTTCGAAATACTAGGGGTTAAAATATGTTCTGAATCCCACACCATAACAATTCGTTATCCTGCGCGCTCTCTCACTGTATGCCTAACATGACGTTTTTCGTTATAATTGGGGTGTTTCTTAACAGATATTTTTTCTATTTCTATTGCTGGCAGTTAGAATAATTTCAAATTCCTCTTTTACATGGCACCAAGAGAGTTAAAAAAAAAGAAATAAAAATTTATCGAAGGGTGTGGAGGTGACTGTCGACAGTCAAAAATCGCATGGTGTAAAAGCATAAAAATTATTATAAAACCTTGTACTAGCACACACTACACTTTATTAATGCAAGTTAAAACTGCAATTTCAGTTCAGTATTATCACATCCAAGAGTAATATGATTCATAATAATGTTTTGAATTCTTACTATTAAACAGAACTGCACCCCATGTTTATTATGTTTGTTGCAAATACGATTTCATGGCTGTCTCAATTGAATATGCGACCACATGATATAATAAAATCCTTATAGACAAATAGGAAATTTCATTTCGTGACCTATAAGATATTCTTTCCATAAAATTAGAAGTTTTTATTCCTTCTATCACCCGCGATACGATGAGTATCAGAAAAAAAAAAACAATGAAAATTGATTACTTTCACATTACTATTGATTTTGCACCCTTAAAATACAAAATTGAATGCAGATATTTTATCGTATGTACATGAAGTTTCACTTGAATGATATTTTATACCTTGCGGGCAGTCAATATTCATTTATTTACTATAACGACTGACCATTTCCCGAGAGTAAATCCACACATCAGCAATAAATCATTTCCACCTTGCTTACCAATTTGATTCAAATTTATATTCCCATTCGGTAATGGCAAGTTTTTCTTTCCTTTTTTTATATTTTCATATTTAAGATAGTCCAAGTAATTGTATTTATTCAGAATGTTAAAAGGAAAAGAACTTCAAAGCAATTGTTGTTCCGATTCATGACGTAATGGACTCTTGAGTAACATTAAATTTAGATCTTGAAGAATTTTATATTAAGAACTGCAACATTTAAAAAAGAAAACCGTTTTTCAATTTAGTTACTTTCATCTTGTTTGTATGTTCCTTAGCCATCATTGGATGCTGAATGGTAAGAGATTTCAATATTAAAAGAATATTGCCATCCCATGTAAAACAAATACACATGTGGCACCATATTGGCATTAGTAAAACAGAAATATTATGAAATTATGTTCATCCTCAATACATGAATATCGTCATACTATTTATTATGATTCGTATGCCTTTAAACGAATTGGATAAATGTTTAACTTTACGAAACTAATAAAATTCCATTTTAATATAAGAAATTGTTGGCATTAAAATCCATCCGCATTTAAAACTGTTAAAGGATTCCATTTATATAAATTCAACTGTTTCGTCTGGATAAAAATAAAAATGAAATTTATGTATAACTAATATGCTTCATTGGATCATTTTCGTTGGATATTGTTAGAGTAACAAAAACAGAAACTTCCTTTCGCTGCATTATAAAATTAGCATTAATTTATGTTATGCGTCTGTAGTAATTGCTGACTAAATTCTATTAATACAATTATGTTAGAAGTCATGTCTGATGAACTCTGAGAATTTTGCAACAAATTTACTGATGAATTCATTCGCCGGTTTTTAATTAGCAGTTAACTATACTCCATAGTAGCAGCTGCCATTTATCAAAAGGGCGTTAGAAAACACACAGCGTTAATGAACATTCATTCATTTATTTGACAATTGATGATTATTAGTTCATTTATAACTAACTGTTTAATCAATTATTAAAATGAAATAGAAAACATTTCATATCAAAATTATAATCAACTTTATATCATAAATTAATGGAACCAATATGAGTGTAATTCATTAGCCAATGGGCACTTTAATATCAATAAAATGCCATTTTTTTCACTCTGTTAGTGACATTAACTTTTATGTAAATTATTTTATTTTTTTTTTGTGAATCAAAAGCTTTTTAATTATGAAAAATCGTTGATGTAGAATAAAACATTGTCACTCTTAATGGAATATGCTAAACGATATGAGACATAGAACATTGTCATGCTGTGATTCAGTATATGACACTGAAATTTTCATCTTAAAAATGTCTCGCATTTAAGTATTATGTTGTTACTCTGGTGCTAAATGCAGACAAGATAGACAGTTTATCGATTTTTATTCTTTACGTCTTTTATCCACAAATTAATACTAATGCGGTAATTAATTTTATGGATTGTTGTTTTCTCTTTTGTATTTCATTGTAGAGTTATTGACCATAACTTATAAAACTTCATTTGGCTGAATCAAAGTTAATTCAACTTTGAAATCAGTCACGAATAAACTTTCGGATGATCCGTGGGCGCACAAAGATAAATAAAACAAAACATATAAAAAAAAAATTCTCACGGCAAAGGTAACAAAAGAAACTGGTATAAATTGATTTCAGCAAATTAAAAAAAGAAAAAGATTCTCTTTCTTTTCTATAAGAAAAAACAATATCCGAATGCAATTTCTAATAAAACATTAATTGACTTTGATATGTAACCGAATGAATTAATTATTTGATTAAAACATGACAATCAATATGTATACCCCACCATAGCTAATTGTATTGTGAATGAATGCACATTTATCGATTATTTATGATCAATTTGGAAATGATTTATGGACACTAATCGGTCTTACAGTTTATTTTGATCAATAATTCACTCTTAAATTATAGTGGTATTCACCATCCATCACCATACGATAGATTGCCCATTTTTTTATGACTGAAATTCATTCATAGATAGAACATATTCTAGAAATAAAATGCAATGCCAATAACTTTTAATCTTTTCACAGCAAAAATCGAAGAAATAAGAAATAAACTTTTACTTAACGTTACTCAAACGAAAAATTATGGGTTCAGGTGAAACTTAATATTGATAATGGATTTAAGGGAAACTTTTTTATTTTTTTATTTTTATTTTCTACTCTTTCCTGCCATTTAATATTCAACGGATCGTTAGTTCTGTCAGTATTTAACAAAAGATAAAAGTTGAACATATCTTATATTAAAAATGATTAAAAATTAGCTTTAGATCTTTGATAAATTGGGTAATTAAATCCCATTTAGTCCAACGTATCTTTTTAATTCAAAAGAAAAAAAAAAAGAACTTTTTATATGACAGTCATCCTTAATTCTATTTGATGCCGTACTTCTACGGAAGTTAAGAATGTTGCCACTTTTCAACGACGTCTCATAAAAGTGGTGTCCAGAGAAAGGAAACATTAGAATAACAATATCCCCAATTCTCATCGAGTGGAAAGAAATTCAATACGACCGAACGAATCGCTTCTGCACTTTAACTAATCTCAAAATAATGTTTCATAAAAATTCCATAATCATAAGTAATACAAAACATAAACATTAAATACATAATCAGTAGCTCATTCTATTCCATTTTCATGAAAATAAGTGTATTGGATTTGATTTTCTTATGTTCCAACGTCTAGAATTCTTTTTCCTTTCTCGTCGTTACAAATCATTTTTCTTTACGTTTCTTTTTTTCATTCACTTCCGCTTACTGTATTCAATTGTGGCTGTTGCTTAAAACTTGTGTACTTAATGCAAAAGAAAACTAAGTAAATGGAAAGATAAAAAAAATAAATACCACATACACTCGTGTATATAAAAGTGTCCAAAGTTTTTCATTTTTTGTTCCGCAATATCGTTTTGCATTTAGTTTGCCTACCATCGTGGTACTGTTATTCAAAGCCACTGTCACACCATTCAATGGTATTACATTGAATTGAATAGAAAAAGAAAGAAAAACAAGAAAAAAATACGAAACATTTTCAAGAAAATCTTCTTTATGTTGCAACGTATGTTATTCTATTGGCTTTAGTATTACCATTCCACCACATTTAAACACAAACACTTATACAATTGGATTTTTGCTGTGTGTGAAAATTTCGCTATACATTTTCTATTTTGTGTTTTTCCCCCCACGTTATGATATATCCTTCATTCTCTCCCCACTTGCCGCAATATCAGAACATCAACGATTCTGTTCATGGGCGAACCATAAATCCTAAGAAGACGTTTATTTTTCTTCTTCACTGAAAATTTTTCGTCTTGTCTCAAAGCGTACCAAAAAGAAAAAAAAATATCCATCACTGATTATTTCTCAGAGTTTTTCCGCTTTCCATTTTCCAACTCAAATAGAGAAAAGTGCCAATCTATTTATTCTGGTATATGGCGCTAAACCATTTTATAGAGATTCTAATAGTGTATTCAACACCGTCTATTTAACATCCGTACCGCTTAATATGACTATAGCAGGTGGAATCGATTAATTCACCGAAAAAAAAAAGAATGAACGAAAATATGAAATACACATGAATTACGTTAAAGAGACCACCAACCCCACACTACGAAACTCTTAAATTCTTTGATCTCCATTCGGATTTTTGTTTAATAGTGATCTGGTATTAAACGGTAGTAGAGTCATTGTTCTAACAAAAGGTATACGAGTTAAAATATATAATTTTTGCATCATTGACGGGCTTTTCTGCCTTTTATGTAAATTTAATACGGTAGAATAACTGCTGCAAATAAAACAACACACAGAAAATTTAAGTGGAAAAACGATATTCGGGGCGTTTTAGAATCGGGTTTTAATAAAACACACACACAACATAACATTACTATGCTATTCTACAAAAGAGGTATGTGAATCAGTGTAAATTTTCACAATGAATTCACAATTTTCTCATTTCCATTGAAATCCTCTAGTTTCTCTTCTCATTTAGTTTTTCTTTTATTGTCATTTTCTTATAACGGATTTTTAAAACATTTCACTTCTGTCACATAGACGGGCACTGTTTAATTCCTTCCTTAATTCAATCTATTTGATATTCCCATTTCTATATTCAATTGAATTGTAATATGGCGCACATAAGAATTTTTCTTTTCAATATCGTTTTTTATTTCATGAATGTCATAGTATTTGAATTGCATACATAATGTGAATTCGCATAGTAATTTAACATAAATAATCGTTAATTTTATTTCTATTAAAAAGAACGGTATACTATACATAGTAAATCTATGCACGCAATCTATAGTCATTTGCACTAGAGAACACGGAATTAAAGTAATAAATGAAAAACTCCATATTTATTCCATTCGCTCTTTCTCCCATTTGAAAGATGGCAATTGTACACCTTTAAGACTATTTGAAGACGACGGCCGGGATTCTATGAAACGATAGCTTATTATATTTAACTAGTGAGGGTGTAGTAACTCCCCATGTAAAGGAATCTCTCTTGTATATTTTACTTTTTTTTTTATTCTTTTCTTTACCGTTTCAACAACGCCACCCAATTGAATTGCTATAATATTGAATTGATGTATTATAGATCCATCAGAGTACATTACACTCGTTTACGCTATTTTATTCATGTCTACCATCACTTTTTGGTCTCTCACCAAATAAAATATAGGAAATCATAATTTTTCCAACAAAAAAAAAAATACAGAAGAAATAAAATCCTAGGCAAGCAATAAGGAAAACGCTCGCGCAATTTCACCCAACACACAAAAAAAAAGAGAAGAAATTATCAATAAATACACTTGTATAAATGAGAATATAATATCCATGTTTTCTACTGCACTTCTCTTCTAAACACAATTTTCATATCAACTCAATTCCCATAATTTTCTTAAACATAATTTTCCATCAGTTTACATTCATATTTTTCATTGCAATTGGAAAATACACAATTGAATTATCAGGCAATAGAAAAGAAAAACCGAAATAGAAATAAATGAAAAGCAGCCATTACTGAGAAAAAAATTGCATCTCAGCCACTTGATTTTTTTTTCTTCTCTCCAAATCCAAAGATACAGACATATTTGTATGTGCAAAGTGACTTTTTTTTTATTCGGTGGGTAGTAAATGAATACCTTTATCTTACGTTTTATTTCAACTTTATCCAAATGGTATAGTTAAATCCATGAATTTAATCCAAATTAAAATGAATATTCACTAAATAATTTCACTAATTCATTGATTTATAACACAATTTAGTTCCAATTTACTCAAATTTTCACTAAAATCAAACTTTTTTTTCTTACTTTCCTCTTATCATTCACCAACAAAATCCATAATCAGTTCCGAACGTATTCAATATTTGGCTGTACTCAACGTACTAAAAACAGGAAAAACGACGGGGTTTTCATTTTTCGTATCGCTAGTAAAATCAATAAAATCCACCACCACCCTAAATTTTAGTCGCTACCACTACACAAGCGATCAAAATGTTATTCAACTGAATACAGATAACAGTTAAAATTCACATGGACCGATAAGTCGTAGCGAATTATGTAGCGATTTTCTTATACAAGAAAAATGATCGCTTGAAAATAAAATTATATATTTTCAGTCGCTGGTTAGAGTAAATGAAGTGACTGAGATGATTCTCATGAAAATTTTTTACTATGAATTGTTATGTTGGGCCAGATGATACAGAGCAGGCGCATAAATTGCATCCCTATATAGGCAATATACTTGCGGTGTCTCTCATATACCATGGCTGTATACTCATATTATATTCCATAGGGTGGTGAATACATATACGACATAATGATATAAATCTATAATAGAAAAAGAGAGAGCGCCTAGCTACGGTACACACAGATGATTGTGTGGAACTATATGCAAGTAACAACAGCATAAATGAGAGGACCTTTAGTACGGTCATACATAAAATATGTTTATGTATAGTTCCACAAATAGATTTAACCGCGTGGATGGTAATAAACTCTCTACCCCTTATTTCGTTTAAATGTCAGACAGACAGCGACAAAATACAAATTTTCATTCAACTTGAAATTTTTCCATCATGAACTCGCTGTTTTGTTTTCATCCCTTCAAATGATTTCCACATTAAAAACTGTTGCCAACATTAACATAACAATTTAACGAGGATTTAAATTCTTCTCAAAGTATTCTAACGAAAATTTTCTTTCGCCCCGAACAAAACTAAAGAAAGTTTCATATAACTTTTATGCGAAACCATGTAGAATTATTTGAAATTAATTTTCATTAATAAAAACGGTTAGTCTTTTAGAGTTCATCTTTTAGAGTACTGTAACAAAATAATTAAAAAAGTTTATTAGAATTCTCTAGAGATAAACGATATTTGAAATTATTCCTCAATATCTCTTCACTACCAACGTGTAAACCTTAATGAAATATCAAAATCTATTGATTATTTCTATCGAATAAAAGTTTTGTAAATTCAAATACAATTCATTACAATCAGTGTTATGTGAGTACCAAATTCTTCATCTAAATGATTCACAATTTATTTTAATTTCAAAAATTGTTAGTTCAACAGTCTCTCATCTAATTCATTAACATGATTACATGAATTTCTTGTTATTTCTTTTATAGTTTGTTATGTCTTTTCACTATGTGATGAATGCGGTACAACACCGGAACATATGTTAGGCGATAAATTTTTTTCTAAACACCAGTGGTGAGTTCATGATAATACAAATTTTAAGTTTCAATACCAACCGAATCAGTATCAAGAACAATAATTTTACCCATGAGCCCTGAATAAAAACAGAAATTTCAAATCATAATGTTATATGGGCACAACATAAGTTTCACTGTAATATTTCAGCAGTAAGAATTATGATGCATCTCATTCCACATCAGTCTTACCACTCACATACTCATTATGTTAAATTAATACCATTACTTATTAAGGATGAGCGGGTATTTTAAAATTCAATGTTTGTTGTTCGGTTTTTACTCTCCGAATATTATGAGAAATGTATAAAAACCAATTTTCTGAATCACCCAAAATGATAAATTAACATAAATTGAATAATTCACTTTACATCAATTTCATCTACCAATTCATATATGTATACATTAATGCTCTGTTCACCATATGAGCTGCATTTTTATAAAAACCCAGAGTTTCAATTATTTATATTTCTTAATTTAATTTTCTATGCTTATCAGTTGATAAAATAATAAATGTGTATAAACAATGACATCGTTACATCTCCATTATGGCATTTAACGGGAAAGTTCATCACAGTTCTCATCTAAATTGAATCGTAGAAGAATTCGATGAACACTGAAAATTGAATATATGCAAATCCAGTCTCTTGATAAATGAGTAGAAACATAACTGAAGTCGTTAACATTTTAATTTAAACGAGCAATTTCAATGTCATAATTCACGTTAGAACTTTAGCCAATATTGTCTACTACCAACCATTCAACAATTTGTTAATGACTTTGATGACTGTGATCCAAGCACAGATAATCCCCTTCTCCCAAACCGAATACATGTTCTTAAGACATTTTAATTCAATTCAACTTGGCAGTGAATTCAAATTCATTCAATACTTGAAAAAAATAATTACAAATGTCTTATGGGTAAGTGGCCATTTATTCCTTCCTTAAAATGCACTATACAAAAAGCTATATTCATAAAGTAAAGATCTTCAAAAGTACTTTTATGTGTCTTATCGTTACCCTTCTATCTCATCTCAGTATACATTTAATAATTTTTTAATTATACACTTAATGTCATTATACGTCCAGCTGTATCCATCACTGTGCACTATACCAGCGTATGAATACAAATGATCTTACCATAAAGTTACTTTATTATTATTGTTATAGTCAAAGTGCTTTTTAATAACTTGCAAATAGAATATTATTTCATTCAACTGATAATTGAATTATACACACTTCATATTCAACAGAATGAAGATGTTAAGAAATTAAATTCTTTCGGAAAAAAAGAACAACAATTGTACATAATTTTTTTATTACTCACTAAATGAAACCAATGATAAAGACCAGAATATCGACGTTGAAAACCTTTGAATATTACAAAACAATCAATTCTCTATGCCTATAGTGTTGATCTCTATTCTGGTACAGATGGTAAAGTACAATCATTACGATTCTCTTGTATTCAGTGTAACTGCTATTCAATTTTGAAAGAAAAATCATCAAAAAATCATAATTGAATAATTTCTATTGTAAATATTGAAACATAAAATGATTACCAGTTTACTAAGAGACTAATAAACGCTAATTTCATATCGTTAAATTGAAAATTTGAAACGAATCGAATGGTCGCACTCTATTCATTAGAATTATTTACAAAAGAATTTATTTCCGCTTCTATCCAATTGTTTTCTTCAGTACTTTAACTAAAAAACATAAAAAATTCCTCAATTGAATAGGATCCAATGAACAATTAAAAAAAAAAAATCCTTCAACGATTGATTTCAATCTAACTATGGTTACGGTTCAGCGTACGCTAAATCATCAATCAATCAAACTTAATAACATATTCATCACTTCTATTTAAAATACCGGCAATAGAATATCTAATCATTTGCTGGTTGCCAAATTCTCTACTCTTTCTAGTTTAAAGTTTTCATCCAATTACATGTACCCAAGGAATTTTCTTCGGTTTCACTAAATACCCAAAAGATAATTGTAATCATTACCGCCTGACATGCAACATATTGATTACAATCACTTGATGTAAACATATCGATGATATCAAAACATTTCTATCTAAACAGATCTTTTATAAATATTTAGAATGCAAATATTATAACTGATGCCTATTAGTTTAGACTATAATATATTAATAGTTTAATTAGCATATCAGACAAACCTTTATAGAATTCTTACTTTGATATTTATGGCAAGTCATTAACACGGTAACAATGACGATATACAAATAAACAACAAAAATTATTATTAAAAAATTTTCATTATAAAGTAATTTTGATTCAACCAAAATCAGGTATATTCAATACACTAAAAGCGTTGGCGTTTATTGATAAACTACCGAACTATTTCACATAATCAAATACACAAAACACTAGATATTTCATAATTTATGTATTTACATTTTAAAGGAAATCCATAAACCAAATGTGGTACAATTTTATGTTTATTTTAATGATCTCAGTGAATGAACCAAATGAGAGGCCAATGGATTACCATAGTGTGAAAAGAAATTTTATATTAAAAAAATAATATCGAAGGAGGTGAGATAATTACCATCTGAGCAGTTTACATGAAATGTTTCTTCTTTTTGTAATCCAATTTATGTATGATGTATCCAATTATCTTTAATCCATTTGGCGTATTTCAAATATTCACAATACAAGATAATATAAAATTTACACTTTATAAAATTATATTCAATACGATACACTTATTGGTAATACAAAATAATTAAGAATGTTCTCACTTCATCGATTTATTTATGGGATAACAAAAATATTCACTCGGATTATATCCAATAATTTTCTTCTTTTATTTTGAACAAAAAACACAAAATTCTTTCGTATTCTCTTTTCAGAATTAATTTTATAATAAATTTTCTCACATAAAATTCACTTGATTTAATTGATTCGTTATCTTTTATTATTCGCAACACTATAAGATTTACGTTTACACATTCATTGATAGAGGCACGAATGCACTATTGATTGAAATTACGTAAAAAAAGAACTGAAAAGAAAGAGATGTCGTAATACTGTTTGAATTTGTAAACCGCACCGAGCGTAAGTCCACACAAAACTGAACTGTTTTTCATTCAAAACGAAGCCCGATAGTACACAATTCTCAACCGAACATTTGCTACCGGAGGAAATGCTATTCGGTTTGTTGTTATTCGGTAGAATTGTGACCCGATGAAGTGTACGGTATTGGATGTACGATATTCAAGACAAAACAAAATAGAAAATCAATACGATGGACCAGAACGAAACATTAGACGCCAGGTTCTATCGTCAAGATATAACTGATAAAATACCATCGTTAGCACTATATTCTGTATTCAAAACAAACTGTATAATATTTGAATGTACAACATTTAATTTATCACTATCATCATCTCTTTTACTATTGCCGGCTACCTCCTTTTTAAGTATTAAAAATCAAGATGTTGTAAAATGTCATTAAACATTTCAACTTATCTTCATTCATAATAATTTTACATTAATTTCAATACAACTCCTCTGTATATTCAGTGGCTCGTCACTATTATCATTCAGCATTGTAAATGATTACATAAATTATTCGTTTCAGTTTTCTTATCGATTTTTATGTTGGAAATAAAATATTTGCATATACGGTCAATAGCACAGGAGACGTTCAAGGAAATATAAAATTTGAAATATTAAGATTTACAACATAGCTTTTTACTCATAAAATTCTATTGAGTAATACTAAATTAACGATGAATAATTGATTCAAATTAATTAATTTCAGTGATATTTGTATGCATTTTGATTTAAAATTCGTTATTTTATAAAAATTAAATACGCAGATAAGAGGGAATTAAAAATAAAATCGTCAAACAATCAAACGAAATGCTATTGCAGACAAACGTTGTATAACTTCCATAGAACGATGCTAATTTGCATATGAAATACATACAAAGTTCTAATGGTGCAAAATTTGGATCAAAAACATTGTAAAAGATTAGAGACAAATTAGCGCTTAAAGTTAAATTTAAAATTGAGGACAACCAGTTGAGCGCAATGTTCTGGAAGACAGAAATTGGAAGACTCTTGCGGCACCCAGCCAGTGGGCCCCACGGAAGTAAAAATTGCAATACAACCAATTATCACCAATAAAATGCTATCATACGTAATTATTATTCATTACAATCATGTATAGTTCGATTTTATCTGATATCTATTGCAATTATCATGAAATAATCGAATTTATCCAATGCCGATATGGAAATATTTAACTCAATAAATTCCCATTAAACAACAAATTTTATAAAAATCTTACCTTATCAAAATCATCTCTAGACACTAATCATCACTTTTATGTAACACTAATTTATTTATAATAAAATTTACTTGGAAATTTAATTAAAAGAAAAAAAAATATTTCGGCGCACATGTGCATTTTTCACCCACTAGCTCAAAGTTAAAAAAAATAATTAAGCGTAGAGCGCAGCTTCCGACTTAGTAGCTTTGCGCAAGCTAGAATGCAATTTGTAACCCGACTAGATTCCTTAGCAACACTCTCGAGTCAAGCGCTACTCTAAAACTGTGTACGCAGTAGAGAAACGACTCAGCGAATAACCAGTTAACTCACTGAGCTTGGCGCCATATTGCAAAAAAATTTCAGTCAAGTGATTTGCATGCTAATTTGTGGTGTTGAAATTTTTTTCAGTGTTGATTTTATTAGATTTATTTTAGTAGAAACCTTAGTGACTATAGCTCAAATTGTTCATTAAACATCCATTATCCAAAATAATTTAATGGTAAAGTGTAATTCGTGTTATTTATTTATAAATTCTGGTTGTTAAATTTTGTAATTGTTCTTTTCTTCGGGTTGCCCGATTCACCCGGTCAACTAATTAATTTTCAATGCAGGAAGATGTATACAGGAAGATGTATTGAAAATTAATTAGTTGATTGATATTATCGATACTGAGATGTTTGTGTTTTTGTTTCCAGATTAAAGGGAATATTATGCAATAATGAACAACAGTGTGTTACATATTCATTTGGACCTGCCTCAACAATTCATAATCCAGGAAGGTGACTGGGATTTAATGTACCGGTAATTGGATTAAGTTTATAGTTTTACTTTAAATTTTAATTTTGATCTAATGTGTTTTTTCGTACTAATCATTATTTCTTTTATTTTCTCTAAATTTCAGGTGAGTCCTACCATTTATCATATTCCATTGTCCATATCAATATTCCTGCTACTACAAGGTACCCAAAAAGTTCATATTCCTCATATTATTATCAATATTGGTCTCAATGAAATTGTAATTCTGAACTGTAATTCAGAAGACACCCAAGACGTGCCTAATTCTAAGAGATCACATAAATTATTCGTTTCCATATCTTATCAATTTGTATGATATTGTACTTATAGAATTTGCATAAGCAGACAATGGCGCTATGAACCATAACTGATAAAGAATCAAAAGTTTATTGTGATCACTATTCAAATCAATTGGTATTGTCCATTTGTTTCTATAATCTCTAGCCGTCTTTCGTGATCTTCTAGTTTACATCACATATAAATTTCCATTTGAAAGAAAATTTAAATTTCTGTCAATAACTATACCATGTTTAATGAATTTATATTCATCAACCCAACTGATAACAAATTTATCTGTTCTAATTTAATAATGTGTTGAAAACTGTTAAGGCTTAGTGCTGTCCCTATGTAATTAAACGCGCCCCAAATACTATTATCGAAATCCATAAACCATAAAACTGTTCACAATATCCGTATATGCGTATACCAACCGGTGTTTTAATGGTATGTTTTCGTCCGACCAAAACTAAATAGATGCTGATTTAAAACGAGAGTGCATTAAATAATTGAATGAAAATTTTTATTTATTATAACTCTCCTTCCATTGTATTACCTACATATTAAAATTGTATTTAATGTGACTTAAATACCGTGTTAGTATGAAGCGTGTGACACACCTATCTTTAATGCGGACCATTTTTATAAATGATGTTGCGCTACCTGAACAACATTACCCCCGGATTCAATAATAACAATAATAATAAAATGGAAACAAAAAATTGTCAATATTAAAGGGGATCGCAATGAAAAATAAAACTGGGAAGGTAGTTTCAAATCACCATTAATGCCGGCTGTTCAATAGTTTACCATTCATCACGTCTTTGATAGACATCGTTACAGAATCGACTGAAATATGGAATAACAAAAAAAACTATTTAGGAAGTCAAAGTGCATTTGGCTTAATTGTAACCGCATCGGAACCAAAATAAGGGGACCCATAAATTCGCGAAAATGAACAATAAAATAATGATTAATTACATTTAACTCAATTGGTTGAACGCAATCATTCGGTGCATTCAATTGGATTCAACGGATGTTAAACACCGTCGAGGTGACGTTGTAGTTTAATAAATGACTAAAAACAAAAAGAAATTCCATTGTTTCAGGTGCAATACATAATTGAATCCGAATTAAATTGGCTTCATTCGTTCGAGAATATTTTATATGAAAACATTGGAATTGTATTTATGCAACAATAATGACGTTGTATTTGTGGATGGGTGGAAATTCATTTCAATTTGGCATCAAAGGAACAAACGAACGAAAGAAAAGTTTGTTTCCCACTGACACTCAATCACGAATTGAAATTGTAACTTTATTTTTTTGTTTTGTTTTGCTGAAATAATTGAACGGTGTAAAATCGGATAAGGATGAATGCAATTAAACTGTCTGTCTTACAAGTACAGCAGTGAATATAACTGTTTTATAGAGTTGTAGTTGGAGTGTGGTGAAGGGTTGATTTAACATTTGCTATGCTGAAACCACTCTAGACCAACTGAATAAGTGACTGAACTTTATTGCTGCCGTGTAACGGACTGAATGTGACCAAAACTGAATTCAAGATGAACTTAAAAAATCCCTTTTTTTATTTTCTCAAGAACCTTATAAGGTGCTTGTGGACATTTCATTGAATTTAAGATGAAATATTTTTCCGGCTTTGAAAGCTTTATTCCCACTACTTGTCTTCAGCAGTCAAAAAAATTTAAAGCGAAAAAAAAAGAGAAGAACTAAGAAAAGTATACAAAAGGCGTTGAATTACTTGGTTTTTGAATTTAGTTTTCATGTCATGATGGCACTTCTTTTCGCTCCATTTTTCACCGAATTCATATTTTGTTGAATCTATTGGATATCGTAGCCAAGGAAACTTTCTTATTACATGACTTCTGTATCTATCTGTTATTCTTGGGAATAGATAGCAAAGAAGATGCTGATTTTTCTTGTTATGAGAAAAGTTTTTTTTTCTCTTTCAAAATGTAACAGAAGACTAAAAATATCATTTTGCAAATGTGGTTCCATTCCCATTGTGAATTTTATCTATTGGTGTGACAAAAAAACGTAGTAATACTGAGTCTCAGCTTGTGAATATGATGATGTGAACAGAACAACTAAAGTATTCCAACGATATGTAAAACATCAAAATGGTTCTAATGTTGCATTTAAATTGACAGAGAAACATAAAAATGTATACTCGATATTTATGAAATATTAAACAGGTGTGAGACATTTCGAATACATAAATCCGTTTCATATGTGATAGGTCGTTCTGTCATGCTTCTAACATGTCTATCAGAATGCTGAACATTGAAGGTGGTCAAGACTTTGTGATAATACGAGAAAAAGTGAAACTTTAATCAAAAATTCACTGTTGAATAAGAAAGTTTATTAATCTAATCTGACGGACTATGATTTCGGTTTTAATGAGATACACAATTCTTTCAGTTCCTAAATTGGAATCGGGGAATGTCCTCAATGAATCACATCAGTTTAAATTGATTCGTTGAATAACTCTCAATTGTTATCATCTCACTAAAGTTTGAAACAATATGGGAGTGCAATATACAGTTGGAGTCATATAGATATGAATTAAATTTCTTATTGTTGTATCATTCTCAGTTTAAATGACTCGTATTGAGCTTTTCTGGTTATTCTGACTACCATATTATCCCATGAGATAGTTAAACTTTATGTTCTACCGATATGGTACCATGAGAAAACTACCAAATGGGTTTTTTTAGTTTTATAAATGCGAATAGTATTACGATAAAGGTGAAACATAAAGTTATGGTTCTTTAAGTTTTGTCTCTCGATTGTTTTTTATTATTTTCATATTTTCTTTTTTTTATAAAAGTTGAATGTAACTTAAACCAGTATAAAACTAGAGCATAAACATTCTTTTTTGTTTGATATCTTATTACCATCATAATAATCGGTATGTTTCTTGGTATCTCGTATACCGTTGATAGTCACCAAAAAAATAAAATAAAATTATAATAAAACCGTCCGAATAACTTCTTACATGAATCATATCAAATGACTCTGTTTGTTTCAATCAGTAACAGTGTCAACGAAATGAAAATCTCCTTCTTGTCTATTTTGAACTAATAAAATATAAGTAAAACTATCTGGTATGGGCATTAGCTGTAACAAACATATACGCACGGGTAAATTGGTCTGATATTAAGTGGACAGCTGGGGGACCATAATGAATGGGAATATGTTGTTAAGAAGATGTGGTGCCAGTCACACCTTTAAAACATAATGCTCGACTTTTGATAAAAAGAGAATAAGAATACATAACAAAATTTTTAAAAATCTGACATTAACACTTTTTTTATGATATCATTTTAATGTATCTTCTGTGGCTGCTATTTACCTCTAATCAGTATCGTTTTTTTTTTTTGTTATTTGGGTGACACCTCTTGAGGTGTCATATGAATCATACTCAGCGTGATCTGCTTCATTGCCCATTCAGAATTTTAATATTATTTTTTTCTATTATAAATAAACCATTATCCTAAATCATAATCCATTTATAAGTCTGTTCTTATGTTTATTCTATAAATTAATTATTATTCTAATGTGGCTCAACATGAAATTATAATTTGCCTTTTTTTTTTTGGTCTTATTGTTTAACACTGAAATTCCATTCATGGCGTGTTAAACATACTTAACTCACGATCAATGAAATCATAGAATATGATTTATAATTTTATTCAACTGATGCTGGGAAGATAACGCTGATTCCTATAAACTTAACGAATTATCGATTTTTATAAGAAATCTGTTTTGTTGTTTTGAAAGAAATTGCTTTAATTTCATGGCTTAAGAAGTTCATATTCAAGACATGGCGAACCAGATGAATAACATAAATTCGAATAATTGATATCACGAATTGCGGAATTCGACATATAAATTTTATTCCCAATCAATATCGTTTGTTTATCACATTTTTATTGTATTTAGATTCACTGGTATTATTGGATTGTTTTATTCATTATTGATGGCCAGTAGAGAGAGTGACATTGAAACAGACAAAAGTAATATTCTGGGAATAAAACATTAACTTGTCATTTGATTGAGGTGCAATATTAAGTAAATTCTTTAATCACAAATAGCGGCATAATTTCCTGTTATGTTGTTCGGTGTCCACCATTTATAGCGCATGACATTACATTGAATGTGTCACTCAATAAATCTAAATCGTGTCTCATTAACGTTGACTGATGATCCCCATAAACGTACATATCTTTATTCCGTCGTTTTCACGTCATCATCATTTGTTAATCGTCTTAATGTCCAAACGGTCCTTTTAATCTGTCGAATAGAAAAATACATTATCAGTGTCATTCTTAATTTTCGAATATTTTATTTAAATTCAATGGCATTAACATCTGTATTTAATACAGAATAGCGTATAATTATAATTCAACATATTAAGAAATGAAAAAAAAAACTAATGAAAGAGAAATTAAATGCAACGTGAAATATTCTAATGATCCAAACGTATCTAATTGTCCGTATGTTTATGAGAATATTATAATGTTATGTCATTAACCGACGACCACAAACTATGAAAATATAAAGAGATATGAATATAATACATCTTAATAATCACATCATCCTTTCAATAAAACCAAATTTATAGAATTTCTGTTCTCTTGTTCATTATGAAGCATCCAATAATCATTTCCTCTATGCTCGTGATTATGTGGTCTTGTATTATCCTCATTTGGTTACCATTGAGTATAGGAAACGTTTTGTTGTCGTTCAGTATTTGATTAAAATCTTTATTGTAATGCGTGATTGCGTACATTAAATTGTAATATGCACACATACACAGGTACAATAATGAATGCAACATAATTTCATCAAATGAATGATGCCTCGACGAGCGGCGTGAAACTCCTCGGGAACTATGAATGAATCGACAAAGTCCTTTATGTGTGAAATTTTTATTTTTTACCTTTTGATGATGGAACAGGGAACTATTGTTTATTGTCAGCTGTATATCGTGAGGTTGTTTTTACATAATCCCTTGCGGTCTTGACGAGTACCATAGAAGTGCGGTTTTATTATTTTGATCCAAATGATAAAGGCTGAGTGTCGTTATTTTTATGATCCTCAATAGTGTTCTTATGGACGAGTTAGTATCCATACAATCGCTATGATTCAATGATCATGTCGCAGTGTTAGTTTGATCGTCATTAAGGCCTGTTAACATAAAGTGTAAATTAATGTCATCAATTGGCCACAAAAAACAACATACTTGAATACAACGGTGGCATAGTAAACTGCAGTATAACAACATACTTATGAATATCGACTTAGATTAAATGCACTCACTGTAATAATAGGGCCTATATGTGACACTTCCGGTCAATTATATTATTATAAATTGTTTTTCATTTTATTTTTATTGAACCAAAGAGGCCCAATTAATCTGCATTCAACGATCTATAGACGAAATGTTTTTACCTTCACTACGTTTTATGATTTTAAATTCGAGTAGTTTTTGTGGTTTGTTTTATCAATAAACTAGAGAAACGAATAATGTGGAAGAGTTTTAGTTAGAATTGTGTAAGAATACCCTTGGCCTTAACCTTGGATGAATAATTTTTTTTTTTGCCTTCAGTCAATGGATAAAACATGAACATGTTGTATAAGACTGGCATGTATCGATGAAGTAAATAATAAGAGAAAACTAAAAGCAAAACGAATAAGAGAACAATGTTAGACGTACCGGCTCGGTGTGGTCTAATCTGAGATAAGGGAAACGATAGAATACGTTAATCCATGTTTGGTTCCCATATCGGCCGATTGAATGTTTATGCCGCAGGATATAATAGACATAGTGTATTGGCTGAAGAATAAGAGGAATAGATTAAACATGTAAAGGAAAACATAAACATAGAAACCGCCTTTTAAAATATAAAAATTACGATAAAAAGTGTACAGTAGCGCCGCAATCAAATGAAATAATCAAACAATGTAATAGAAGGGAAATATTTTCATGTTTGATATGTTTCGTTTTCTTTCCGTTCGATTGGGCTCAGCAGCCAAAACAAATTATTATATTTTCATATAATATTGAATAAATTCTTCTTATATTCCCATACCAAATATCTATAAAATAGAAGAAAAATTATTGATCTCATGGAATGCAGGAGCTATCCATGAAACAATTTGATATTTCAATATAAAATTCTCCTTACACTTATTATCTCAATGGCAATGTGTATTGAATGCCTCTTTTCTTGAATAATCAAAAAGATAATTCCCAATAATATACGATAATGCGGTACAATATAGAGCTGCTATACAATTGAATCCATAGTTGATCCCTATGGATTCTATCAATTGAATAGCTAAATCTTTGTATACCATGGGATAAGATTACGTCACTGACAGATATGAAATGGAAAGTCCCTTCTCTATATGTTACGTGTATACGACTAAAAATCAATCAATGTATTTGTTGATACCCGGGATGGAAGCAAGTGATATTCAATATCGAAAATCTTTTGATTTAAATACGAGAGAAATCAATTTATTTAACGATCTAACAGGTAATAAAAATCAATTTTAATGTAATTTGATATACAATTCATTGGGCGTGTGTATCCATTGATTGGGATGAGGCAAAACTTAAGAATTTTTATTGATGGGTCGAAGTCAATCATCATATGGTCACAATCTTAATAGTTTCTGAGCATTTTAATTTTAATTACTAACTAAAAGATTATGTTAAAGATTTTTGAATTCCATACAGCGTTAACTAATATAAACAACATTAAAACATTATTGGTATATAACTTTCGTTTTAGCGGCCAAGTAATATAATCAACATATCATTTGATTGTTTGATCATAAAGTAAAAATTATGGAAATTAAATCATTGATGGAATAAAGACAATACGAAACCAAGAAATCGTTCAAAGAAGTTACGCTATTAAAATAAAAAATTCTTAATATGTGTGACGATATTACCATAATGTCACTGGATTCCCGTTCATTTTATTAGACAAAATTCTTATATTGAATTTCAATTTTATCTCACGCCATATCCAAAACGTTTCGTTTTAATCAACCGATATAGAGAATTCATATGCCAAAATTCAAGATTATCGATTTATTATCTCGTTTAGCTTTAAATTAATTAAACATGAAAATAAACAGAATTTTTATTTTTATTTTGTTTCATCGATGTTTTATCGTTACCATTTCATATAAAAAAAAGGAATAATGAAAATGTTGATTTTATACTGTTTTTGTTTAGTTACTTGCTTGCTTGCTGTTTTTTTTTTCACTTCAAGAATCAATGAAATAGATTGTTATGTTTTTGTGTTATACGAAGAAAAATTACCATATTCTTGTTATCTTAAGTGAATATCTCATCTAATGCGGTGGCAAATTGATATATTAGGATAATTAATAAATCGCTATCTGTTCTTCTCCATCCAAGCAGATTATATTACATCTTCAAGTCAACCGTTAGAGATACAATTTGTTTGTTAAAGGAAAATTTATGAATGCAATTCATATTATCATCATAAATCGATTTATAATTCTTATGATGTTTGATTCATTCTTTTGCTTATTTGTCGTAGAGCAAATACTTGATATTGATTGATACCAGATAATTAGAGAACAAATTTGTATTGCATGTTTTCAACACCGTCAAGAAATATCGTTTAAAATTCTACAGAATCACGATAACACTTTCATTTAAATGTCAATAGTGGATTGTTTCTATTCCAATCGATTGAAATTACAGGAAAACCATAGAAGAGAAGAGGTGATTTCTTATTGCAAAATTAGATTAAATTGGTTGATATTGGAAACAATTAAATACCTTACAGCAGTTGAATGTTAATCGAGACCACACATACCAAGTTTTTTGTCGTTAATAAATAGCGTGGCAAAACTACTAATCAACTATAGAACTGAACAACCTGATTATGTTAATTACCGCAAACAATTCGTTCAGAATCATTCAATTAAGTAAACGATTATCATAATTTCTTTATTTTTATTACTACTGAGAGTTCAGCTAAATGGTACGTAAATCAATAAAAAACACAGCATGACTATTGGAAATTGTCTTATAGTTTCATTGAGACAGAGGTATCGTGAATTGACACCTGATATTAACTAATGGAACATCAATATTTTATATACCAATATCGTTATAACTAATAATATGTAAATGCAGTTATTAAAAATCATAAGAATAACGATGATTACAATAATTAGAAATAGAAAAATTATAGAATGTGATACAAACATGATATTAATGTTTTATTTGTTAACTACTTTTGTACATAATTAACATAATGTTCATTCGACTGGTTCAGTTTATTTTTGTTGTTTGGTGATTAAATTTAATACTTTCTGGGTGGTTTCTAACCAGAAATAAAATACAAAATTCATTAGTATTTTGAGTAATTTTACTAATGAGTCATTTGTTGAACTGACTGATCCAATCGAATATAGAACATAGAACAGCCTACACAATAATCCCCGTTCGATAATTCTCACTATACATAATATGAATACATTGAACGTGTGTATCTTTGTAAAATTGGTTAACACTTTTGAATAAATTCTCATCGAATAGAACAAATAAACATTCAAATTGCACCTTGCTATGCTAATTATCGGATTTCTTTTGGGTGTCGAAGCTGCAACTTTACAATATTTTTATTTTCAATTTCAATGGAATGTAACTAGAAGCAATGTCCACACAGCATGAGACCATAATCTATTCTATTCATAATCCAACTGCCACATAATTAATTGTGTTCTGTTTTGAATCGATGGTAAAATGAAACAAAAATTTCTGTATTTCATTATTAGAAATTCTTTTTTATTATTATTATTAATTACATCGTACCGAGTAGACAGTACGGGATAGCTGAAGAAAACAAAAACTATTGATTCAATAGATGATTCGAAGGGTTTCACAGTTAGATAAAAATGAAATAAAAACCGTCATAGATAATATTAGAAGTAAATGAATTCAGTGAAAAAGAAACAAATACAAGAAAGTTCGGTTGTACGCCTGGCGGCTTTAATCTTTACTGGAGATTCAAAATGTCTTCTTCTCTACTTGAGTCTCAGGATGGTTACTATACCAAATGAATACGTTTCTCTTTAATTGACTTGTTATATCAACTGTAAAAGTAAGACAATATAGTGGAAAGTATATAAAAGTAGAATCATAATGATTAATTGTATCAGATAGTTCTCATCAAGAGTACTATCATTACTCTTCTCATTTGCCATAATATCCCATTTCTTGTTATCTGGTGGAGTCAGTAAGTATTTCACAAACGATCCGGTTAAACATTCCACCGTATTTTCTGTACTAGAAATAAGAAAATTTGATCCGTTCAATGTTTTCCGTATAAAAACGAGAGTTAAATCAAAAAAAATTCTTATTTAAAATCAACACCATTTAGTCAGATAAAGAAATATCGAAATTCAATCGTTGAAAACCATTGAATTTGTTTAAGATATTGATACACCCGGTATTGTACCAAACTATAGAAATTGGAAACAATATGATTGAAATTAATTAATTCAATTCGTTTGATATTGATCTTAGTGGAAAGCGTAAAGACAAACTTTTTATCTCTAAATAGTTTGAATGTGTTATCTATATGCGATGATCAACTTGGTAGCTCAAAAAATTATATCTTATTGTTGGTTTTTATAGAATTACAAACTATAAAAAGAATTTTCATTCTATTCATTGGGTTTTAAAGTTTTTGAATAAATTGATAATTAAAATTAATAATCAACACGTTCGCATCAATCAAAGTTTATATTTGAGATGGCATCTTGGCGTCTATTGATTGGTGCTGCTGGGAATTTACTATAGCGGATGAAGTTTTAAAATTCTTTAGTAACTGTAATCATTCCTACTGAATGTTATCTCATCTGATGGTCACCATATGCCGAGCGTACAATCTACTGGTGGGTTCCTGAAGTTTTACTCCGAATGTTCGAATAGATTAGTTGAGTCCGTAGCAGAGATGTACTAAAATCAGTAGATACACTTCTTCAAGTGATAATGGAATAACGTTTAACCTGTTTATATGTTGAATCCTGATCATATGATCTGAATCCCGTTCCGTATTCAAAGCCTAATGAACCTTTTCCCTCAGTGATACAATAGTTTTGATCAATTGGAGTAAATAATTTACTTGTGAAGAAAAGGCATAAATTTTAATGAGGTAGTTAAGTTAACATTGAAGACTTTTAAAATGAATTTCTGACTGACTGACTAACTGGAACTTCCATTGATCATGGAGAAACATTACTCCTGATTTAATTATGATAGAGCGCAGAAACAAACGAATATTCCTTTACTTCCATTAATTCCAATGAATTTTATCCTTCACCGACTGGAATGTAACATAGATTTCAAATTGTATTTGATTTCCGTAAAATCATCTTATCTCTGCAGTTGCATTTAATTAGCAATGACTGGGTAATAAATCATATTCAATTCGGTTACATCCTATGGATATGAAATTTGATAATTCTAATGAATTTCAACGCTTTCATCTGCCACACTTTTGTAGTCATTTCTGGTATGATAAATTATAACTTGTAAATTTTAACAGGAAAATTTAGCACATTTCAAGTACATGAAAATTGGCAGTTTAGTTTAACTACTTCTAACACAACTGTTATTTGAATTTTGGCTAATAGAAGTGCAAATCATTTTCTACCACGACAATGAATTACGATGGGATAAACTAACAAGTGAGAAGATATTGAAGCTGGATGAATTGAAAATACACCAAAGATAGTGAAAGATTTTGAATCTATTGAATCATGAATATGGAAAACACCATGCAAATTGCACCAGAATTCTTTAAAATTTTCTGTTTTTATCTTTGCGATATAATTTTTCTTTCTCTGATATTTAGAACAACACCGGCATTTAGTTCTTATAAAAACAGTATGCACTTAAAGATATGACATAAGATTTTCACTGCATAATAATTATTGCATTAACATAATGGCATACATTTACTGATCCATTATTACCAGAGATTCTTTTTTTCTTTTGTACGTACCGTTTGATCCAACATTGTACAATTCACTATTCTGATGGTATCCAGACCATTCAACATATGATGCACCTCATTCTGGATGCATTTAATACTCTAATGGAGAATTATGTGAATCTACCGTGTCATGAGATAACTTCATTCTTTTTTTTTATTTGGTCTGTTCTAGTATTCACTTGATTTTTTTATTATTTGCTTCATTGTTCTTCCTGAAGTTCCGATGGAAAATCGGTGCTCACTGTGTAACATGAAAATTTTGTTAACTCAATGTTAGCAGAGTATGTAGAAGAACAATGAAAATATTCGATAATAACGGCGACCGGGTGTATCTGAACGCTATCTGGGATGTTTCAGGTGCAACGATGAATTATAGTGAATAAGAAAATTGTCGTCTTTTAGTTGTCTCGTTATGGGTGTTGTTTTTTTTTATTTGTACACCTCTACCATACGATCAACTGTGTTATACATAAAAACATATTTACAATAATTTAACAGGTTCACTTATGTCGGTTTAACATAAAAGAAATAAAATAGAAATGATGTGAAATTCAAGTAAATTTCAATTTATTTGCATACAGAAAACATAATGATGTTGGAATTGTGAACATTATGTAATGGTATGAGAGATAATGAATCCAGTAAATGATATAATTCAAACGGGATATGAGATAATTTGCTGCATTTATGTGAGTTACGTTTTTGAGTTACCTGAAACTGAATCGGTTATTACTTTTTTTTTTCTTTTTCATTCACAATGCCATTCAACGTTGTATATTTATTAAACGGAAATGAATTTAAAATTTAAAGTAATTTTTATTGTAAAATGTGAATATCCTTTGTATGATTACAACGTTACAAAGTGATTTATGCAATTTATTTTATTTGGCTACCAACATATTTAAAAAATGATTAATTTTATTATAAAATTGCATATCGAACGAATAAAATAATTTAACTTCATGAAATCGCCGTTTATGTTAAATATTGTAATTTAATTAAATGCCACAAAGAATATGTTGAATTTTTTGTTGTTTTATTAATCAGTTGGATACGTTTATTCGTAAAATTTAATACTCTGTAATATGACACTGAAACAACAAAAATAAAGTTTCTTTTTTCATTTAAATAAAATGGAAAAACAACATGAAAATTAATGGGATTATATAAACGTACCTTGTGATTATTATCATTAACACCGTATCAAAATAATTATGTGGGATTATTCAAAAGTTTTTCGTATCATGAACTGTATTGTAAAGTTTATTTAAAATGGCAAACGGTGAATTGAAACAGGTGAAATGTATTCAAAAGGAATTGGTCAACTTGCAAAAGGAAAACTATAAACAAATTGAAATAAGAAAGAAATTCTCTGTAAATTCGTGATCAACAATAATGAGACAAAGTTTTACAATTAACACATCGAAAAGAAAGAAAGAAAAAAAAATTCTTCATTTAACATTTCAAACGGATATGGAAAGAAAATGAAAGAAAATTTATAGTTTCACTTTGTAAAAATCTTTTGTAGAAGAAGTAATTGAAACTAAGTTAGTTGGCCATATCACTTCCAAGAATTAATTAAATTCATTTCCCATAGAATTTATTCAAAATGAATTAGACGACAATTTCCTATAAGATGCAATTGAATCAATTATTTATTGTCCCTAAAGATCTTTAATAAATATTCTATAAAGATTTTCTTTTGAATTATGAATCAATTATTACGACCCGAAGGGCAATATTTTCTTCCATTCAATTAGACATTAAATTTTCTGTTTTCATTTTTATAGGAAGAAAATCATCATTCTATTATAAAATCAAATTCATTATTTTATCCAATTTCATTTCTTTATGAAGCAACAGATTTTCTTATTATTTAATAACAGAGGAAAAAGAAAACCTTATTATTTATTCATCTTTTTCGCCAATGGGCATTTACCTATAAATAAATAATCAATATATTAACAAGAATGGACGCACCTATCTACGTTAACGAAACGTGAAAATAATGATGATTTTCTATTGAAATTCATTACAAATGATTTTACTCTTATCCATTGGTTGAAGGATAATGTTTTAGCAAAAAAGAAATACGGAACACATTGAGAGAGTATTAAATCGAAGTAAAAACGAAAGAAAAATTGAAAGAAAAACTTGCACTGCCTTAATCAACAGACAGAAAAAAAATTTATTTTGGAATATCATGATAACACAGATAGTATAACTGATACCGGAACGTAATAAACTTATTTATTCACGAAATTAATTCTTTATAAGGTCGTCTTGTAAACAAAACAGATCCTGACACACGTCTACAATGGTTGGTGTACCATGAAAATTCAGTTATTCTTCGGCTGGTTTGGCTGTTTGTATTTCACAGCTAAACAACAATAAGAAGATAATCATTAAACAGCATAAAGATTCAGAATACTTTTCTTTCTCTTAATTTTTCTTATGCCGTTCTATCATCTCTCTACTTTTTTTTTTCATTAAATCCCAATTTATTTGGCCTTTAGGTAGCATAAGAATACATATACTTTCATATATTGTGAATATTTAAATAATCGTTTTGGCCTTGTTTTCGATGGATTACTTCAAGGCCTCTTTTAACTGCCTTTGAATATAATTGAATTACATCGTTTTCTTTTTTCTTTTTTTTTTGGATCATAAGATTTGCATATAACACATCTTGGGGTAGATTAGGATTTTAGCATTATGATAAACAACAATAAAAATCTTCAAGTCGTTTAAAACAGTTTATTTTTATGTTTTTCTTATAAAAATATTGAATTTTCCTAGAGGAAATATTATTAAATTTCGAAAAAAACATTGGAAATTAATAAGCAAACAATTATATGAGTTAGAGCATTAATGGTATGTTTATGTTTCACATGTTTAACGCAAAAGTTTTGATCTAAAATCATTTTTGGTATGGGGAACAGCTGATAAACAGCAGAAATTAAATTAGTTTTAATTAGTTTTTTGGTAACCATTGAATGAACATTATTATGAATTAGATGTGGGTGGTGTATGGTAATGTTTATGTTCCTAAATAAAATGAAATTTAAATGTGTCAACAGCAACAGTATTAAAACCAATACGAATTTTTGAACGATAATTAAACGAAATTGGTATATTTCCTCCAATCAAGTGCCCCCCAAACTAAAATCAAATGAACTATTTAAACAAGAAAATTTATTTGTCATGAATTACGGTCATTGGCATAATGTGAAAATTTTCCATTTCCCATGGTATGGATACTATCACCATTGAATGCAACATCCAGTTATGAGAAATTTATTAGTTATTTTTATTCAGCAAAAATTTTTGCACTGAACATTGGCCAATTTAATTTGCTTATGGGATGTATGAATTAATCTACTGATTGAGCACACAATAGAATTGTATCCAATTGGAATGTACTGTAGTTGAACTGTAATACAGTGAGTTGAACCGTTCAGTAATAGAGAAACTGATTTACTCTGGTATGCACATTAATATGATATCTATTGGCCAACAAAAATTCGCGTTTAATACCAAATGAAAATGAAACATGATTATGTTCAAAGTATCGCGTGGAAATATTTTCACTAGTTAATCTGATGAATATAAATTTACATGATTTTTGGGTGGGAAAATGATTTAAAAAATCCGCCGTTTTGAATAGAAATCCTATTATATTGAGCATGTAAATTGGATTTTGTAAATTCTGGTTGAATGTTTACTCAACTGATTCATTTACATTTTCATGTACAAATCTGTTGGGTTCTTGATATTCTCGTTTTTTACTATTATTTATTTGTTATCAATGAATTGTATTTTATTTTACACGAAATGGAATTTATTGAAATTAGCTTGTTGGATTGATTATAAATTTTGATTGAAATATTATTGGCAGTTAAGGATCTATTCAATCAAATCTCTATAATTGATAAATTGCAGTTAGTATTGATTGAAATATTTGATCCCGTATTGCAATATTCGATTAATGAAATAGTTGATAATTGCATAAAACTTGCTCCATTCAATTATAGTGTTAACTGCAACCAATTATTCTTTAATGAAAGTAAATCTCAAGTTTTCTTTAGTTTTTGTTCAATTGCAATTACATTGAATCGCTTCAATTTCTTTGATTCGTTTTAATTATTTTGATCTCATTAATTTTTCCGTTGCTAAAAAGAAAATTGAAGTGAATAAAGCAACCAATTGAGATATTGAATTCCGTTTTTTTCGTATGAGAAATTTTCTCTATAAATTTTCCTGTAACTACTGTGGTTTCACAAATCAACTTCTTAATGGATATGTATAAGTTCATGATATAGATTTTTATTTGAAAAATAATACGATAATAAAACTGTGTAATCAAAACTGTTCTGGTTGAACATACATTGGATATTGCCAACAAGAGATCATTGCATTCGGTAAATGAAAATAAAAGAAAATGTGAACAAATCTTTTAAATGGAATTGTATATCAAATGATTAATCTAAAATCATTTATCTTTCTTCAATTTTCTTATGCCTGTCTTTAAGAACTAAAAAAAAAATAAGAAAGAAGATAAATTACTAGTAATTTTTGTCCAATGCAATTTTTATCATTCGAATAAAAATCGACCAACACAAAAATTCAAAGAACAAAAAAAAATCGTCAACAGGACAATATAAAGATTTACTTTGGAAGTTTAGTATGGGAGTCAAACCCCACTCAAACAATTGGTATACACCGGCTAGAGACAATAGAACAACAACGAATCATGGTGCCATTCCCTTTAAATGATAATGAATAGAAATAAAATTCAATTCAACAAAACCATCACGACAAGATTCATTGAAAGTCAAAGAAATGAGGAAGCAAAAACTCGGACAAAGTGATACATCACCGGTAGGTCTAAAGGGAAACAGACCGAATAAATAAATTCTAATTAAATTAAATGACCATAATTTTAAACGAAAAATACCATCGTGATAAGTCGACATCACGTAGTTGGTGAAAGCATCCCCATTAACATGTAATAGAACCATTATACTTATGGCATATTAAATGGCTCATCCTTCACGGCTATTCCTTCAATCGTAGTTCCTTCGGCTTGTCTTTCTTCTCTTGGATTTTTCTTCAAGAAAATCCATAGATGTTTGTTTTTCTACTAAATTGAATAACTTCTCTACCTTTGGCCGTTCAATTTGATTTTCTACCCAAATTCCAATGAAACCAACTAATAAGCTTTTCCCACAATTCACTTTAGTAACGGTGTGCGTCTCGTTTTTCTTTTTATCATCGAACGCAACGGTAAAATGTTTTGCCTAAAAAATAAAAAACAGATAAACGTGCCATATCAATGAGTGTGTATGTGTGTGGGTGAATACGTTACAAGAGTGATGAGCTCTTTACTACTGGCGGGAAAAAAACCATTTACATTTTTTTTTTGTTTTTTTTTTTTTTTATTTCTCAACTCCTTTTTCGTCAGTGATAAATTAACCTGAAAGGTGTTCAACGTCAGGAAAACAGTTACCGTTAAGGAAATTCAAAAGGAAAAACTGAATTAGATTATAAAACAGAACTTTATCCTTATGTTTATATTTTACGGTATATAGAGCATAAAAAAGAAATGTGAATTCGGGACGAATTGTGAAAGTGTATTTCATAAAAAAAAACTGAAAGAAAACCCGGACTTATTATTAACTTCCATACTTTGTTTTTCTTTTACACTTTTTTGTTTCATAAAATTTTTTTTTCTCTGAATTCAGAATTGCTGTCTTATGTCCGGAAACTCTTTTTTATTCCATAAACGCGAAATGAAATTCAATTCAATTTTTTGCTATTTTCGTTGTCGGTTACTTATTATTTTTAGTATAAAAAAAGAATCAAATGAAGGGTAAATGAGAATTGAGGAAATTTTCCTTTCTTTTTTATACTTGAAATTACTTGAGTTTTATAAATCGTTTGAATCAGGTAATGGCATTAAAATTCATCTAATTCATTATGGATCAATAAATATTGATTAGTTTATGAGTTATCCGTATCACTGTAGGCAACATCATCTAATTCTATTTATATTTACAAGTATCATCAATCTCTCGTTGGTTTTGGTTCAATCTATCAGTTTAGTATGGTAGTGGATGGACATTTAACAGTTCTTCTGTCAACAAGTAAATATTGAAGATTGTTTAAATCAGCCAAAAGGCTAATTCGAGAAGCCATGGATTGAGAAGAGATGCTATTCCACAAGTCGTATATGTGTTAAAAGTCACCATGTGTAGATGTTAATACTCGACTTATTTGAGATACGGTGTGACACATGGAATTTTCTCAAGTCAATACCAGGTCATTTGATAAACCAATATTGATTTAATGGTGAGATAAAATTCTTCAATGGTATTTTTGTGGTTTGTCACACATATCCCCCATGGGGTAATAGGATGTACAGAATCACATATAACTATGGTTGACCGAGTGAAAGTACACCGAAAATTCCGGTCAAATGAATTCGTATCACGATAAAATAAGATTTTTCTAGTCTGATATCACTATCTTGTTGGCCTTTACCTTGGCATTAAACGAAATAAAAATAAAAATCTTCTGAAATTTGTTTATACGATACGGAAATCATACTGGCCACTATGAAATAAGCGCATAGAAAATTTATGGGTATAAAAGGTATACGAACTTAAAGGATCAACTGTAGAAAATGGAACTACTGTATAGAAAAATATGAAAGAGATTCAAATAGAAAATCCCTACAATGAATTCAGTGTATTTTATAAGTTTCGAAGGTACTTAAAGACAACTTGATCCATAGATTGAAATCGAGAAAATAATACACACACATTTCATTCGGTTACCATTCAAATGTCTCAAGTAGTTTTCTTTGCCATTTGAGAGAAAAAAGGGATTTCAAAATTCAATACAACTGGATTCCTTTTCATGCGTTTCATTGATTTGCACCGTTTCATTTCTATAAGTTCAAATTCCAATGGATGTGGTCAGAGGATTCTCAAAAATGTTCAACTTTTACATAATCCAAATTTGGTGAAACCCTTTGACATCATATTACAACGTACAACTCATACCACAATTGAATTGACTTCTATTTGCCATTGAATTATCAATGAGTAACAAAAGACGTTTCTTTGATTTATTCTTTACATTTCATGTTTGAAATATTTGTATCTCTGTTTTCAATTGATATAACGAATCAAAGAATCATTTTAAAGGTGAATGATATGAAACATCAAAATCATAATTTTGAATGGCATTTATTCAATGGCAAATGATACTTTCAATGTAAATGTGTATCTTTGGTATTTTCATTCAATATTTGCATTCGATTAAAAGCTAAACGGCATATTAAAGTGAAACCACATTAAAGATTTAATATGTGATGGTTTGAGGTAATCTGTTGATTGCCTTCAAGGAATTGTGCATATTAAATTTATAAAATAACATCGATGTTCTATTCCCATGTAACTTTTAATGGTTAACGATGTGCTTTATTGAATCAACAACCATTTCATTACAACGTTTCGTTTACATCCAATGGAAAGTTGAATTTTTTGTGGTGAAAATCTCACTAGTTTAATACTGAAATAGATACGCCTCCTCTGTATCAGATTATTTATTTAATTTAGTCTTGACTCAAGTGATAATGAAGATGTAACAGAAATTGAATAACAGAGTGCATATGAGAACTCAAGTAAACAAAATCTTCTAATGGAAATTCATTTGTTTTCAACGTTATTATTCACGTATTTTTCTCGTTATTTTCTAAACTTTATGTGCAATTTAATACGTAGAAAAAAAAATCATGTCCGGAGAAAATTTAACATCATAAAGTACATTGTATTTCCTGAATAAAAATAAACCAAATCAAATGACCAATACCAAAAGTATCTGAGTGCATAAATGGATGGTCCACAATAATTGCCAAAACGTTTATATTCCAACATGAATGGATTCAGCATTGAGTAGAAAACAGAAATGAATTCGGAACAATTTGTTAAAAGAACCACAGAACTTCATTGTTGGCTTTATCAGTATAACATTGGGCTTTTGAGAATTCCGTTAATATTTTGAAGCTTTTTTTTTCATAAAAATCTCGGTTACCAAGTCAATTAACTTCATAAACATTGTTAATAAATTGGTTGTAATTATAATTTCTACCCAATACAAATTATTGATATGGAATTTCTATCAAAACATCATAAAACAGAAATATTTTTTAACGAAATTTCATACAAAAATGATGAAAATTAAAGTCCAAAAAAAAAAAAGAAAGGTTTCCATCAGGAAAAACAATTCCATGAAATTGAAAACAAATTATGAAAGGTAGACATAACAACAGGACATGAGAACAACATTATTCGATTCATTTTTTTTCTATGGGAAACATCAATGAAGGGTATTAGATATTGTTTTCGTTAATTCCACAATGTTAAGAGTTCATATCAAATATTAATCGTAATCAATTTTGTGCCATATGGGGAAGTAAAAATGAAGGGAACGAAAAAAAAGGGCAAAATTCTCTATTCTAACTGAACGATATTAAATTTAATTTAAAGCATCGTTCATATCTCTACATCGTATACATAACAAAGTTAGTTTATTTCTTCATGGGGATACAGGTGAAAGTATACGCCTCAAAGGGTTCTCAATCGGGCGTAGTTCAACTTACAATTCACTAACCCATCCGGTACATACGGAAATATTTTATAAAATGGATAACATGATTTAGGTAGTAAACACATTTGCATATCGAGAATTCAATTTAACCAACGAGAAACACTTTTTTTTTTCTCGTAGACAATATTGTCTTGTTCTTTAACATTTGAGGAAGGATTTTACATTCAAAACTAATTTTTATTCACAAAGACAATTGACTGCAAACAATTTTTTTTTTCATTTTGATAATTTCCAATACTAAAAGTACATTAAATTCTTCATCGACAGAATATTTTGCTGTTAAATGAAAATCATATTCGATGAAAACGTTAAAAAAAAAAACAGAAATTTCCAATATAAATTTTCATTGAATTCAAGATGAAAAGTTTTACTGAACAAATCCACATAATTTTGATTTAGTTTAAAACTGAAAGAGACAGAGATAAAAATTGTTTTAACATGAAGGCAAAACCAAATAACAGGAAAAAAAGAAGAAGAACTGAACACAAAGAAGATTTATGGTATTCCGTAACATTACAATACCACATAAATGGAACTTTATAAATACTCTTCTTCGATTTTAAATGAAATTTAATGTCAGATTGAATTTTCCATCCTATTCAATTTCAGTATATTACCAAGAATAAATAGAAGAAGAAACGAAATAACTTTTGATACCCCGTTAACTTGTCAACTTGGTTACAGTAAAAAGTACATTGAAAGGGACAATTTGTAATCAGTATATTGCTTCTTGGCCGATCAAAATCCATTGTTCATCTGTAAACCGTTCGTATTTCAATACAGTGGTAGTGTAAATTCAATAGAATCTATTTCAAAATAATATAAATACTAAAACCAATGATGAGTTGTTTTATAAAATCCTTGAATCGAGTAACAATTTTCAATTGAGTGTATTGTTTATCATCCCCCAGCCATATTGTTGTCATGAAAGAGTCAATGATTTGTTTATAGAAACTTAAATGCTTGAATGAAAACAACACTTCATTTAAATGGGAATATACATAAAACTTTTTAGTGATGTTGCCATATTAAACTGCTACCGTTCACAGGACACACCGGTAGATGGATACGGAAACAATATAAGTGGGCGTTTTAATCGGTTTTCACACAAAAGTTTATTAAACTCGACAAAAGTGTTTTGTGTAAAATATTGCCACCTTTCGAAAATATGTTTTTATTATTCATAATCCATCCACTTAAGATGAAATGCTCTTTAACCATGACATAATGGTTCTGGAGATTCGTTAACTTATTTGCTATTAAATTTTACTGTTTGCCTGCCTATCACTTTTATAATCGTCTAGACACCAAGTAACATTTATTAAAATGTATTTTCGCGGTCAAATAAACTGTCCTTCAATTCCCATCAGGTGTATCCGTTTATTAAAGTAAATTGAAAGTATCTTGATTTTAAATTCACAATTGTTTGGAATTTGTGGTTTCATATAGACCACCGTTGGTGTAAAGTTGCTTTGTTATGTCACAATTTGTGGCGTTGCTCAAGGGAATTTTCAATCCGTTTTTCCGAATGTCAAATAAATCTGTCACCTGGAACTCGTTTATCTAACAGATAATACGGTTTTATGATTTTGAGAGCTCTACCTCAAATATGTGAAGACATTGCAGAACAACTGTATGACTTTTATTCAAAAGTTTAATAATGAAAAGGATGTGCCACATCACATATTAATTTTAATGATACTTTATTGTTCATTTACTTGCGACAGTGATCATAAATGTTAAACGTATCATATAATCGTTAATGATCTGTAAAATGTTCTCATTTAACTAACCTAATCTTCTCTGGGGTTGAATAATCTTTAAGACTCGTAAAGAAAAAAAAAACGAATTATCATTTTAATCATTGGGATATCATAAAACTTTAATATCTCTTTCACCTGATATATACACACACATTCACTTTTCGGTTAGAAAATTGTTTGGAAGCTTTCATTTCCTGTAACCATAAAAATATTATTGACGAATTTTCAAAGAAGAATTTACTTTTAGAGTTATTTCATTTCAAAGTAAATACCATCAATGGAACCAGGAAAAAACTGTGACAAGTTTTCACAGTTTAAATAATAACAAAAAGTAAAAACTTTAAGCCAATTTCTCATACAATAGTACGACAGGTGTGTCAATTGGATAAAAGCAAAATAAATGAAAAACTCATATGGATCCCAAGACACTGAATGAAAATGGGATTATTTTTAAATCGTCTTGTCTATCATATTGAGGGATCAATTTCTATTTTAAATATCTGATCGAAATCTATTTATCCTCATTGGCAATAAAAATGGAAATTATTTCTCTACACATGTATTGAATGTTTCTATTTCGTTTTCTTTTTTTATTTAATCTTATATTGAATAAAACTAGTAAAGATAAAAGAATCGTAGTGTCTATTCAACATCAATTGGTTTTTGGCCTGGATTTGTCTTTATCAAAGTCAATATCCATGACTACAATATTATAAATTTCAATCACGTTTTGAATGCACGTTTTTATTTTAAATGTTATCGCGTATGAAGGAAATATCCAACAATTTCTCTTAGTAATGGGGGGAAGGATGGCCGTTAAACTTAAACATAATGATCCAACAAATGTTTTCTGTTTCTTGATCAAGAAATAGAACAGAAGTTTAAAAGTCAAAAATAACAAAATGTATTTTAAAACAAATAACACATAACAACAAAGGAATTGCATTCAACGGTTTTGTACTGTGCTGTTGTACAATCAAATTGAATTTGACAGGTAGAGGCATGTGCAATATGTAATCAGTAATCACATTTGGAAAAAAAAAACGTTACCGAAGGATCAATATCTTATCAATCCGGTAGCTTTGATTAAATTCAATTTTTGTTATTGAGACATAAACTACTAAAAGTGAATTTATTTAAACCATTGATACCAACAAGTATCCAATCGATATGGTTGAATGATTTACATCCACACTATAGTGTTAGTTTGGTATCCAATGCAATGTGATTCGCATGGCATATTGTTGGAAAATTATGCGCGTTATTTACATCAACTGAATGGATTATGTACCGTTTTAATCCATATTCGATGCGCAACATAAATCAACATCAAAATCGATTAGTAATAGATTATGTTAATTACAGTTTCACCATATAGTCGGCAAAAATGTCTAATTGAATATACGTACAGTGAGTAGCTAATAAATAATTAAATCATTTTGGACACTTCTGGATAAATGAACATAGAAAGATTTTTGGTTACGACTCCAATTTGAGAACTCCTGTTGCATACGATGATGCAATGCTATTAGGAATTTCCCACCAAAACCATAAATAGCGTGATAATTTACTACCTATCAAATGGAAGTGAGTAAAAGGAAATTCTTTTACAGCGAACATAATGAAATCACATTAAATTATTGTTTGTAAAATCCAATCAATTTACCGTACTTCAACAACCAATGTATCTCCATAGGAACAGAATGTGAAACGAAATTAAAATGAGAAAAAAACAAGAAGAAAATCTGAACAATCGTATAAAGTTTATTCATTAAGTAGAATGAAAAGCTGCAAAAAAAACATACGATTTTTTTTTTGTATAAATACAAGGAAGAACCGTGTGCTATGAATAAATTGCAACTATTAAAGAATATTGGATATAGATGAAGATGGTAGATTTACCACAAGATAAAATTTCTAATTAACATCCACTTTAAACAGTGAGATAATACAAGTAAATTATAATGTGATATTGGAAAAGTTCCCGTCTATTTATTAGAGCGTTAACCAGTCAGTTTTATCGTTAAAAGAGAAATTTTCACATAATTTATCTTCTTTTCTATTTTTTTTCATTTGGTTTTTCTGTTTTCATCTTCATGTTGTTATTGCTTGTCTTCTATTTTTGTATATATTTTCATCTTAAACTCACTACTGCTTGAATATTATGAAGTGGTACGAGTATTAGTATACAGTGCATTTAACGTTTGTAGGAATTTATGGTGAACCCGTGGTCCTATTTATCGTACAAAATAAACTGGTCATCTGAGATAGTATCCCAATAGAATACCAAAATCTATTGTAAATGATTTCATTGTAAATCCATAAAGACCAAATACAAATAAATGACAGTATTACTCTCTTCACAGTTTCCGTCAGACTCAATTGATGAAAATGACCGTTTGATTTGTTTTTGAACTTTCATTCAACCCCCCAAGTCTTCAATAAAATGTCGATTATTGAATCACACAAATTCACAATATATCCGTTCAGTTATTTCCTATATCAATCGTTTGGAGTTCTTTCTATTTTTCTTGGGTATTCTTTTTTTGCTATGAACTAAAGAAATCATTTCTTATTATCGTGAATGTTTGAATGAAATCAGCATCTCTACCCCAATAGAAAACACAAAACAAAAATGAATTCAGTACCGAAATAACCATTCATCCATGTCGAAATTGTTCCTCGATTAAGTTCTTGTCTATTTTTTTTTTTTTCATTCGGCCGATTCAATTATATCTATATTGGCATCCTTCATGTTATCAATCGTCCCAATAACATTGGAATGTACCATTTTATTCAACATGTCTCGTTTACCCACATAATTTGACCAAACGGATTTTTAGTTTCGTTTGTCTCCAATTGAACTATAACTTTATAGTAAATTTCCAATCGAAAACAGAAAATCCTCAATATAAATTTATTATATCGTCAATTGATGATTTTATCCTGTTAAGGAAATGACAATAACTATAGGAGTATAACAACCTAATCTTATTATCTGATAATTCATTCACTGTTACACTCTATCATTGTCTATTGTTCAATTAGTTGATCTGTATACTATCAGTTTAATGGAAATCGTAAATGAATCAAAAGGTGAATTACAATCAAGTGGAATGGTTTCATATTAAAATTACATTAGCAATACTTTTCAATCAATTACACAGATAAAAATGGATTTATTTACAAAACGAAATAAAAAAATCGAATGAATTTAATCGAAAATTTTATTATTTGAATTGATCACAGTTATCGTTAGTGCATCATATTCATCGTTATAATGCATCGATTGTTCTTCAGCTAAAGAACAGTTATACATAAAATTATATCACTAAGTGTTTTATAAACAACATCTCATAGTCAAAGTCATACTATTACTAAATTCCATATAAAGAAACTTATCATTCTAAGGTACAATAGAAATTTTGTTATGTTACAGTGTTTCTGATATGAAACAGTTTAGTTTTGTCACAATTGCCACTCTAGTTTGGATTACAACCGGAATCTATTGTTCGTAAATGTTATACAAGTTTCAACTGAAAGTTTCTATCCTGGTTACACCAGTCACATGTACTACACGTTTACCACAAACTATTATTTGAGTCTTTTATGTTACAAAAGTATTTTTAGAATAAAAGTAGTTATAGTCTTTCAGTATAAAAATTGATAGTAGAAAACATTTTTTTTTAGTAAAATGGGAACACAAACATATTAAGTCTCAATTATGTTCGTATAAAAGGTAACTTTTTAACGTTACAGGTATTTCTAAATCTGGTACATTTAATGGTAAATGTTTGCCAAATAGTCGACGAAAGAATGTTCTTGATTGAGCTTTCAGTGTACGCGGTACACCAGCTTTTTCTAAAAGTTTTTCACGTTGTGCTGGTGATAGTGTAACATTTCGTTTGATTAAGCATGGATCAAATTCTTCAGACACTTCAAGTAATGTGTTAAAGAGTTGTGAATCAGCTGGTACTGATGTAAGACAATTTAAAAGACCTTCAGGTTCACGGAATTGTGTTTTCATAATCACTTTGGCTCCATATCGTAACAATAAGTGAAGCTCTTCCATTGTAACAGTCTCATTACTGGCAAGCAATTCAGCTATTGGTGGACGTAAAATTGATTCTGTGTCAGTGTATACTCTGATATTTGGATCAGCTCCATAGGAAAGTAGCATCTAAAAGAACAATTAAATTTATTGTATAAACAATCATCTGATATGATTCATAGTTCTTACTTTAATTATTTCTACTCTATGGCTGATATTATCCGCACACGCAACATGAAGCGGTGAACCAATAACTGGACTACAACGATTCACATCAGCACCAGCTTCCAATAGCATACGTACTAATACTGGATCACAACGAAGTATTGCCAAATCAAGTGGACTTGATCTGTCTGGTTCCGGATACGGGGGCATCACATCTACCTTTGCACCTTGTTTTAATAACAAATTCACCATTGTCATATTACCAGATAGGACAGCATAATGCAGTACAGTTCGAAAATCATTCCGAGAATCACTCATAATGTTAATGTCGGCACCATGATTTAGTAACAATAACACCTTTTCAATTCCCTACAAAATATTCAAATATAATTCCTTTCAACTGAACAATTGATCCAGAGATAAAAATCAATAAACTCACTTGTCCATAACGAGCTGCTTTCATAAGTGGAGTCAATCCTGAACGATCCTTAAAGTTGGGATTAGCACCAAACGTTAGTAATAGAGCCAAAGCTTCAACATCGTTCACCAAATTAATTTCTGCCCCAAAGAAATATCGTTTATTTGCATCCGCTCCATATTCAAGTAAAAGCTGTGCCAATTCCTGGAATAATTCATTATCTACCATAATTGAGCATTCTGAATAGCCACACTACTTGAGCTTACATAATGATGATTCCTTAATGCCAAACGTAATGGTTCATCACAAAGTGTTGTACGCGGAAACATTTCATCAGTTGGTTCACGGAAATCAACTTTTGAGCCGGCTTTCAATAGAATACGTGCTAATTCAACGTAACTGCAAATAAATGATTCCCATTAAAAACCATTTATAAATCAGATGAAATTTTAAAAAGTGAAATTCATTGTTTACCCATGTTCTGCGGCCAAATGTAACGCACTGTATCCACAATCATCCAATGCATTAATATCAGCGCCACGTACTAATAAAAGTCCAACAGCTTCTTCATATCTCTGCCAGACGGCATAATGAAGTGCCCGTAGTCCTTGTGTTACCGGCTCATTGACCTAAAAACAAAATGAAATCAATAATATAAAATCACTGGTTTATATCAAAACAGATGAATATTAATTCATTCACATGATTATGAAATTGAAACGCATAAGAGTCTGGTTGTCTGTCAAAGTAAACTAATTTTAATTACCTTCGCACCGCACGCCAACAAGATACGAATCTCATCTAATGGCAGCATACGAATTATGGCATCAGCCAATGATCGCTGTAGTGGATTTGCCTCACTAGCGGCTGGCATTATGAATGCGCGTTCTAATTATGAAAAAAAAAAATTAACAAAAATAAATTTAATGAAGAATTCCCATAGTTTTAATTAAGATTCTCATACACATAACTTTTAGTTAAACTAAATAACTAATTCATAATATTCAAGTATGTTGACATTTTCATGTTCTACAATTAATCGGCATTTATTTATGCAAATCACAATATTCCCTGTTTATGTAATCCGTAATAAGGAAAAATTTTCTTAGAAAACGAAAATCATTTAACAAATTTTCTATTAAAATCAACTGATCAACAACAATTGACCTTAGATGATAATGAAATCACATACGTGTATTACTTAATTTACCTCTTTGCATCTTATTAGAGTGAAAGTTTAATCACGTTTTTTTTTATTATTGTTTATTACGAATTAACTTCGTTCTGCTAATTTTTTTGTTCCTAAATAAAATTTTCACTGTGAAATTTTTTTCACTATTTTCAGCTGTAAATATTTCTTTATAAATTTAGCTGAATTTATTATGTTTATTTGGTAAACGATTGAATATAAAAATTGCGTTCTTTATTTAACAGAGGAAATTGTATCAATAGAAATCACTTAATGCGATTTTACAAATTTAATAATTTTTTTTTATTACTGAGATGATAACTTATACTCAAACTAACTATTTTGATACACTTGAAATGTAAATGACTTCTGATCATTTTCACACTACGTAGCAGTGAAAATCGGGAAAAGTGTAAAAAAAGAAAATATAGAGATGCGTAAAACTCATATGGCGAGCGAATAGAAACTGTCAACGATTCGTTGTAAATAGATGAAAACCCGATGAATTAACTTTGTTGTTTAAGAATAATCTACCTTTCGTTTAAAATTGAGTCAAATGAAAACGCAATTTACATATTGCGATGTCTATAAAGTGAACGTAAACAGTTAACTCGAGATTTTACTTTAAAATTAAAGCCGTTGTTTCTTTATGTCTACGCGTGATGAATTTTTCCGTTTAAATCGCTTTGTATTTATAGGCACACGCTAACGTGGTAAACATTGCCATGAAATAATTTTCCGTTTTTAATTTTTTCAACGGAATAACAAAACCAGAACACTGCAAAATACGCGTCTTTTATGTTAATTTATTTTGCGATCTATTGTCCGGTATGGAATACAAAGGAAACCATTGATGCGAAATTTTTATATTTTTGACTTAATTTTCTTGGTTTCATTCAATGTTTCCTTGGAAGTTATTCTTAAATGAATTTGAATTATTACAATTAATTTTACAAGAAAAACGTTTATTGAGGCCAATTCAACCGTTAAAAGATTTCTATCGTTACTTGCCTGTTTAACTCCAACGTAATAGAAATTATATCCAAAAACTAATTAGAAAAATTCTGTATCCTTTTCTTATTAATTTCACTGACTCGATAAACACTTGATAAATTCAATTGAAATCACTCGGTAAAACTTTTATTTAATTGTTCACTATTAAGTTTCTAATTAAAATTATTTTCTTTTTATTTAATTCACAAGCTTTTACCTTTCACTTGTTTATTAAAACGATAAGAAAAGAGAATTTTTATTTAACTTCCGATCTACTCAACGGTTGATTCTATAATGTTTCGGTAATAATGTCTTAATTATTGGTTTTGTATAGAAATTGAACGGAATACGTAAATTCGGTTGAAACGTACATGGTTCTATATTTCGTTTAGTTAATCATATGAATTCGGTATAAACTTATGTCTCGGTATAGAAAATAAAAACAATTAAAAGTCAAATAGTCTGTTGGTCGGTGAATGTTTTGTTTCATTAGCCACTGTAATTAGTTTGAGATTTTCCTATCGATGAATAATGTGATCACATTGAATTTTGAAAGAGAATTCGATTAGCACGCGAAACTAAAATTACGATTAATTCATATGACAAAGTAACGTGTGGCTTATTGCAAGTGTACGAATGATATTTCATTATTTACCTGAAGACATGCAATTTCGATCAATTTAAATTAGCATTTAGCAAATTATCATCGGCTTATGGTTGACGTAAATGCATATGAGATTAATTTAAATTCATAATCAATAAAAAACTACTTTTAATTGATGAAATAATAATTAGAAGTTAAAATGAATATCATAAAGGATTATTGGCATTTGTCCAATTTGGTCACAAGCCAAATATGAAATGTAATAATTGATTAACAGCCATTACTTTTGGTATAATGGCGAAACCCAATATTGGTCACCTTTTATTCCTATTTAGTTACTATTCTGTCATCCAACGATAGAACTAATGTCTATGACCGTAAAATTATTAAGTTAAATGGAATATTTATTTATATAAAATCGTTGAACTTTAACACAGATGTGAATATTAAAGATCAAGAACGGTTCTTTGTTTTTCTTCAACTTGAAATGTTCCGATTTGGTTTTTTCAATTGTCTGTTCTTCGTCGCTCTATATACTGATTGTAAGAGACTGTCTCGTCTAAGGAATCATAAAAATTAAAAAGTCGTAATGGACTTCTTTAATACTTCAATTTCAATTAGTTTTAACAAAGGAATTTAAATATTCCATCCAATATCTGAATGTAGTCTGGATTCAACCCATATCTGTTGGTGTTCATTTTTTATTCGAACAGAAGGAATTTATTGGATTTCCCAAAATCTAGTACTAAATTGTAGTTAGTACTGAAACTTAGCACTGAAACTATCAGCTGTCTGATAAGAATTGGTGTTAAAATTTGCAGCTTCCCGGCAATAAGTCGTAATAGGCAAATTAAACAAAAGTTAAGCCACCTATAGAATTTTAATCCGATCCAGTCAAAGATTCACATATCTAAAATAAATATTAATTCGTACAAAGTTTCCGATGATACATTCTGTTTCGTAAATAATAAGTGATAATATAATAGTGATAAGATGCAGTGTAATGTTACTCGTTTACTTGTGATATTTGTGATAACCAGTGTCTTAATTGCACTCGTGGACTCAACATTATATCCAACGGATGCAAAAAAGAAACAAAAGACCAAGAAAAAGGAAAAAAAGGACCATCTGAAATTAAAATCGGGTCCGGAAGATTACAGTGTTTTCGACAAGAATTTAATCCAAGAAGAACCAAATCCAGATGACATTTTAATTCATAATGCCGCGTACTTTAAAGACACCACACACCGTCGATTTACAGAAGGAAAGACCCTTGGATACGTTACACCGGTAAGTTTATTGTTTCTCTGTAACGGAATTCCTTTCAATTAATCCTTTTAATATTTCAGTGGAACAAACATGGACACGATGTGGCTAAAATATGGGCTTCAAAATTTGATATAATATCACCAGTATGGTTACAATTGGTACGATTTGAATCAGCCAGCTATGAATTGGATGGATTGCATGAATACGACGGTGATTGGGTAAACGCCGTTAGAGAGGGCAGCAAAAATAATACAAAAAGTTTGTTAACCTTTGGACAAATTACTGTTTGAATTGATTTTTCTAGTTATTCCATTTATTTTAGTATTCCCTCGTGTTGTATTTGAAAAATTCCGTGATGAGGATTTCGTTCGATTACTAACTAATGATGATGAACGGATGCGTATTGCAAGCTTAATGATTCAAACTTGTGATGACTATAACTTTGATGGTATTGTGTTAGAAGTTTGGTCACAATTAGCGTTACGCGTTAAAGATGACTATCTACTTCGTTTAGTCAAAGATATTGGTAACTAACGATTTAATTTATTTTCAATCATTGAATACTTCATGGATAATCAATTGTCAAAACATTACAGCAAAAATATTAAAAGAGAACGAATTGGATATGATTCTTGTAATTCCGTCATTGAAACCTCATCTACGTGACCTTTTCAACAGCAATCATTTTACGGAACTCTATTCACATGTAACTGCTTTCTCTCTAATGACTTATGATTACTCAAATATTGGTAATCCAGGACCAAGTGCACCAATTAATTGGATGAAAGAATGTGTAGAGCACATCTGTCCTAAGTCATTGGATAATTATCAAGAGAAACGAAAGAAAATTCTACTTGGATTAAATATGTATGGTGCTGAATACATTCCTTATGATGATGGTGATGCAATTGTTGGACATGAATATTTAAATATATTAAGAGAAACAAAATCTATTATTCCATTGGATGATGATGCGCAAGAAAACTATTTTGAAATTACGTAAGACTAAACGAATTATGGTAATGATATAATAATACAATTTTATTTAATTATAATTTACAGATCAGCAGTAGCAAAGACAAGAACGATTTACTATCCAACCCTGTACTCTTTGAATAAACGTATAAGTTTGGCAAAAGAGTTGGGCACAGGTATCTCTATATGGGAGCTGGGTCAAGGATTGGACTATTTTTATGATCTATTTTAAGGCGTGTTGTTGTATTTAATTGTATATGTGAATTGGTTATCTTATCAAAATACTTACTTAAACGTTATGAGTTACATTCTTTTTTTAATATTTTTTTCCCAGAAAAACGTATTTACCTTATGAATGATATTTGTTGATTTTCAATCATATATTTGATTTACTTGCCACCCATTTATTTTCAATTTCTTTCTAAATCAATCGCTTAAGAGTAATATCAATATTATATGTTTGAATACTTATGGTATATTTTTATATAATTTTTTTCTGTATATCATTAAGGAGCTATTTTATCGTCGAGTTTATGTAGGAATTAGAAATATTTAAAAACGTGGATCTGATCTTTGTTGACCTAATGATTATATCAGATAACACATACTGTAATGATAATAAATTTTACGTAATAGCTAGACGGTATCAGTATCAAAACCATACCAGGTTATATGCAATAGATATTTCAAAATTCTAGATAAATTATTTGTAGCTGCAAGATAATGGCTAAAAATTGAGTATTGAGAAGATGAAAATAATTCCCAAACAGTTAATTGTTTTTTTAATTTTAATCACAATAGAATCGGTGTTACAGTTGAGTGAAGGTGAGTAGAAAAACAGTGTTGGAATAAACGGAATGAGTGTTATCAGTTTTTTTGTTCTTTTTTTTTATTTTATGACAACACCCTAACTTTAAATAGCTAAATTACTCCGAGAATCCGATGGAAGCCAAAGCTCATCAGCATCTTTTACATCTGAAGGTACAAGAAATTGTATTAGTCAAGAGTCATGTGGAAGTTGTTTACAAGCTGATTTCGTTTGTTCCTGGTGCGTTGACATGGTAATAATAAAAGCTGCCTTAGACAATACATCAAAGTGAAATAATTTAATTTAAAGGATTACCCTTTTTACAGAAATATGATATGAAGAAACCAAGATGCTTAACTAAAAGCGGTTTAATGGAAAACAATTGTCGACCAGAAATGATAATTTCTAATCAAGAATACCCACCTGAGATAATTGTTAACGATGATTTACATGATTATCATGAGAATTCCAAGGACGCCGTTCAAATTAAACCACAAAAGGTGAAAATAAAATTAGTGAAAGGACGAAATGAAACAGTTCAGTTTAGGTATCGAATTGCTAAAAATTATCCACTTGATCTATATTATCTTATGGACTTGACATGGTCCATGGCTGATGATAAGGAAACGTTGGCATCAATGGGTAGTGCAATAGCAATTGAACTACAGGAATTGACTCAAATGTTTTCGATTGGATTTGGAAGTTTTGCTGATAAACCAGCAATGCCTTTCATCTATACTGGCGATGAAGCTAGAAAGAATCCATGTAAATCACAAAATGCTGTTTGTGAGCCAACATATACATTCAAGCACTCAGCAAAATTAAGTAAAAATATAACAGCGTTCATTGAGGAAGTCAAGGAAACAGAAATCACTGCTAATGTGGATAATTTGGAAGGTGGCATGGATGCACTTATGCAAATTCTTGTTTGTGGTGACAAAGTATATCAATTATACTTATTATAGTGCACCATTGAAATATTTCTACTTCTAGATTGGCTGGAGAAATAAATCACGTAAAATAATTGTATTTGCCTCTGATGGTTTAACCCATTATGCCGGCGATGGAATATTGGCGGGAATCGTTATGAAGAATGATAAAACTTGTCATTTAGATGATGAGGGTAATTATTATGCTGCACTAGATTATGATTATCCATCAATTGAAGAATTATATCATGAATTAATAAAATACAAGGTATTTAATCCACATGTTTTCATCATCATCTCTGATTGAATTAATATTTGATTAAATTTGTGTTCATTAAATAAATATAAATTACCAGGCCAACATAATATTCGCAACAACTGGAGAAAATGTCAACGTCTACAATCAATTACATGCGTTAATGCCAGATATCACAAGTGTTGGAACATTATCAATTGATTCGTCCAATGTACTTCAATTAATTAAAGAGGGTTATAAAAAATTCGTAAATCAAGTTAGATTCATAAATGATGCACCGGATTTTATAAAGGTGTCAATTGAAACAACGTGCTCACCAACAAGGAAACGATTGATACGATCATCTCAATGCGATAATATGAAAATTGGTGATGAATATGAATTTAATGTTACATTTGACTTAAAAGATATACCAGATGATGTGAACTCAACTTATTTGATTAATATTATTGAACGTGGCACTTCTGAAGTATTACAAGTAGCAGTTGAAATTCAACCGGAATGCAGTTGTGACAAAGAAGTGATTTTTGATGAAAATAGTTTGCTATGTAATTTAAACGGAAACTTTAGTTGTGGTATATGCGATTGCAATGACGGATGGTGCGCCTCAATTAATTATAAATGAATTTACGGAAAATTGTAATTTATTGTAAATTATAGGAGCGGTACTGCATGCGATTGTAATCTCTTGGATTTCGATAGTAATGAAGAGTTGAATAAACAATGCCGTGTACCATTCAATTACAGTGAAATGGCTGATCCACATGTAGACACAATTTGCTCAAATAGAGGTGATTGTGAATGTGGTGTATGCCACTGCCCATTTGGTTTATCTGGTAAATACTGTGAATGTGATGGATGTCCAAGGTATTACAGATGATTTATACGGATTTATGACATTGATAATGATAAATATTTAATCAATTGGTCTCTTTTCTATAAGATACAATTTTAAGGAATGTGGAGATAATGCCTATTGTGATTGCGGACAGTGCGTTTGTTTGACTGGATGGTCCGGAGATAAATGTGATTGTCCAACATCTAAGGATACGTGTATCCCACTGGTATATGATACAGTAACGATTTGTTCCGGTTATGGATCATGTGTTTGCGGTTTGAATATTAATTAAATATCCAAATGTATTTCGTTCCAATCATCCAATGATTGACTTTTTATTTTAGGAAAATGTTCTTGTGATGCAGGCCGATCTGGAATATATTGTGAAATTGACAAAGATATCGATACATTATGTATTAATTATGATAATTGTGTGAAATGTTTGGTAGCAAGAGAAAATGAAAAACTACGTGAAGGAAAATCTACAGATAATATAACGGATGTAACATGTTCTGATCTAGAATATCATCGTGCCTGTACAATTAAAAATGGAACATATCTATCAGATAATTTACATTTCTCATTTTATCATCAACTAGAAAATCCAAAATGTGTTATCAGAACTATTGAAAATGGAATTAATTGTAACCGAAAGTATTCATACCAATTGGATTCTGAATATTATAAGTTGCATATTGAATCTCCAGTGTGTGACCAAACATTGATTCGAGCTGGAATGATTGGCATATTTGTCGCATTTCTGATAATTTTGTGTGGAGTAGGGATATTAATATTTTTTAAAAGTTATGACTATATCAAATATAAAAAAGAATTAGCTAAGTTCCGTCTAGAACAATCTAATGAGACTTATCAACTTAGTCCATTATACAAATCACCAATTACTGTCCACAGAGTACCATCATATAATAGTGAATCAAATGCTGTATTTGATTAAAATTTGTACTTTAAACTATCTACTTAATATTATGTGCAAGGGTTAATATTAGCATACAGCATTTGTTTCTGCAATGAAAAACCAATCACAATAATACAATCAGTTATTTAATGTACAGTTCTGCCGTACAACGAACGAATGGTAATAGTGCACACTTACGACTATATGAGTTATTATTATATTAAAAAACTTATTTATGCTGACTGTATATCGATGCGATTGAGTTGAATACGAATTAACAAAAAATGCACTCAAAAAAAAAAAATACACAATAAAAATGCTAATATTCTTTGCTTGTACGGCAGAGTTCTTATCGTCGAGAATAATAAAAACGTAACTTTTCTTCTTAAGATGTACTTTTTAAGATATTTAATGTTCAATTTAAATCATTATAAGTTCAAAAATTTTAACTAAAGATTGAAATACATATTGTTATGAGAATTGTAAATTATTCTAATTGGCTAACTATAACTATAGTTCTAAACTAAACACTGATGACAGTATATTATAGCAATTTGAAACAATTCACATTTCACATAATGATACGTACTTAAAATAATTACGAAATAGTTCAATATATCAATTAAATATTACTCTAAATTATTTAATGATTAAGTTTTGTTGTACATCACGTTACGTCTAGCTGTAGTGACTGTAATTTAAACTAAGTTGAGACATCATAAGCTATGTTTGTATTTACTATTTAACACAGTTTCTGGCTAATAAACATTCATCTAATTCAATTATTACGTTTCGGACAATTCTCACTCTATTTGTATGAATGCTTTATTTTGTTCTAATTTGATTCCATATCAAAAAATAATAATAATAATAATATTAACAAATTATACATATTAAAATACGGAAATAAATTAATTAAGATGAAATAATAATAATTTAAGAAATCGCTTACGATTTGTTATGCTTTTGTTATTGAAATAGATAGTAGACGCTGTATTGTTTTTAAAAATTATCTTAAACGAAAACAAAACAAGAGTTTTTAGCTATAATTGAGACATAAAAATCACAACGCACTTAATTGAGTTCAAATAATCTTAATGAAAAAGAAAAAGAAATGAAAAATAGATGATTTTAGCTAAGAGTTTGTTGTTGTTTTTTGTTACATATTAACCGTTTAATCTATCATTGAACATCAATTCAGATAAATTGAACAGTGCGAAATTTTAACGGTTTTAGATGGAATTTACGGTAACCGATGTTTCATTATTTCAACTAAATAATCTCCAAAACCATCAGCTAGATGTTGACGCTTGTTGTTTCTCTGGCTGATTGTATAGAGATTCACGTTGCATTTGAATTTCTTTAACCAATTCCTTAACAAATGGATGCGATATTTTTCCATCGGTTGAATCAAAGAACTCTTGATGTTTTTTAATGCAATTATCACGTTTTTCGTATTCGAACGCTTGCAATATCATATCCAAACGATCTAAATCTTTAACGAACTTAGACTCTGGTGTTTTACTTTCTTCATACTCCTAAAAACAAAACAAATAATTAATTTAAAACGTTTAACTATGAAATTGTGTTCAAAAATATAAACTTACTGCAAACAGATCCATAATTAATTGTCCTCTTGGTGCAATCAATTTAGCAATATCTTCCATTGCATTCTGTTCACGCATTTTCTTTTCTTCTTTCGGAACACCACAATATGGTGTAATATCACCGACAACACTCTCAGCCAAATCATGTACCAATGCTACAAGCAACCGTTTAAAATTAGTGTTAGCAACAAGTCACTTGTATCTCATTAATTAAATGAACAGCCGTTCTAGTTACCTAATTGCATACATTTGATCCTATCTAATCCCTCTTGGCCATTCAATAGGAACGTCATCATGCTCATCCGGTACATGTGACCAGAAATTGATTCACAGTCTTTAATGTCGCGTAGCACCCAACCCGTTCGTTTAACATGCTGAAATTAAAAACCAAACATAAGATTTTTAAAGTCATTTTGTCTATAAAGCTTATTTGTGAACATTAAAAAATAAAATTAAAATAAAATAAAAATAAATTGAAACAAAATTAATTACATAAGCTTTGTGAAAACAGTACACGTTAGATATTAAAATAAAATGTAGCATACATAAACAGTATGATCAATCGACAGTTGACGACTGCACGATAATCGATATGTGTACAGTAGTATAACATGACGAATATATTACACCATACAGTCAATAGAAATGCATTTTACTAGTGATTCTCGTAGGTAGTCACAATGTCAAGACTGCGCATTATTCATATGATGTAGTTTATTTTAATAATTATTCTTAGACGATCTAGGTGATATCGTACCATTTTGTCTCACAGTATACATTACGTATATCAATGTAAATTAGAAGCGATTACCAATTTATTGTTTAACATACTAATTGAACTGATGCGCGCTAGACTGTAGCTAATTGAAAATGTTAAATGTTTGCTGATTAATATTGAAAGGGTTATAAAAATAATTGAGTGATAGAAATTTCGTTGAAGAATCCCGTGACCTAGTGACAATGAAATGTACGAGTATTGTTTTATCATTTAAACGAGAAACCCTAGTTGTTTCCACTAATTTAACATTTGCTATTGAAATTTTTATTCAAAATGAAAATAATTTTATTTGTATTTGATTAACGTTATGCTATTATTTTAAATTGGTTTCATATCAGATCTGAATGTGATCTATTCTAAATTTGTATAAGTCCCGTACCCTCGGAAATAAAATATCGGCACTTCCTTAATAGAATGTGTAGTTTAGTGTCACTAGTTTTATTTTGTTTGTAATGAAATGCACAATAGAATAATACGGATTTCATTGTTAGTAAAACACAATCACTTATTAATCGTTCCAATTGAATAATAAAACACTTAAATTAATTAACAATTATCTATTGATTTATAGAGTTTTCATAGCTCTGAATAAAATGATAAGCAATTTTGAATAAAAAAAAATGTTGAATTTGACATGAATAGAGAAAAAAAAAACTTTAAACGAGAGAAATACTAACTCACCTTTAAGGTACCGACTAATTCCAGAAATTTAATCATTCCCTCGTAGTTATTACTATCCATTGTATTATTCGTGTTGCTGGCCATCGTTTTACTGGTCCCACTTGTACTGGTACTGTCTGGTAATGAGAACTCGTTGATTAAACGTTGAAATACTGATGTATTCTTAAGAACACGTGACAATCGAAAAAATCTTTGCATCTTGACGCGTTTATATTATTTTTATTTTTCAAAATCTTATATTTCTATAAATTTAGTGGAAGAGTAATGGTAACAAAGAATACGAAGTGAAGAAACCGTAATAGAGAATAGCTCAATTGGAGAAAATTTCTTCTGTTTTCTAATAGAAATTGAAAATTAAAAAAAAAAATTATTTCGTATTCGTTTACTCTTGTAGCCACCAAACTTACACGATATTGCTAAATCGTGTATTGCTTAAAAACACTGTAACAAATATAAACTCTATTCTCGTTTTGATATTCCCACTTGGATATTTTATACGTTGATGACTTCTAATAATCAATGTTCAACGGTAATTTTCACTACAATCAGATTGTAATCCATTCAATCCCATTCTATTTAATTCTGTGTGGCATTCAGTTCAATACTACTTTCTGGTGGCCAATTCTCTTTCACAATTTATTATTTCCCAGTTGTGTATTGGATGCCCAATGCTAAATTATATCCACTTGCTGATGTGAGTAATACAGCTGGTGTGAAAATTACAAATTTTCACTCTACCAGCAAAATACTAAATACAAGGAAACCAACAAAATTTATATCACACAGTAGAATAATTTTCCACCAACTAGTGAACTTGAAAAATTTCGACACGACCACAAAACACTTTAGCAAAATGAACACTGTATTTTGTGTGTGACTGAATTGTATAGCAACAAACAATAAAATTTCTTCTAATGAAACAAAATAAATTCAAACGAGCGACACTCTCTTATGAACTGATCTGATTCAAAAATATAGAAAACAAAACGAGAATCGATTCTACGAGGTGTATTTGTAATGAAAAACAACACCACTTTCCGCGAGGAAAAACCAATAATAAAACATCATCGGATGAAAGCAACTTGGGGAAAATCTTTCCAATGGAAAATACATACAATTTCGATGTGTATAAAAAACGTCCAAGAAATAAAATAACCAAAACATCAAACAGCTGATCGTCTTACAAATAAAATTACGTGTATTGTTTACCTGATTTTAAATTAAATTGAGTTATACGAATTAAAAAAAAAACAGTATTACTCCGCGACCAACTAGTAAAAGTAAATTACACCTGAGCGATAGACCGACAGTCTGTTCTGTTGCACAGGTAAAACCGTATCTGATTTGACTGAGTGGAAATTTTTTTCATTAACTGTATAAAAGTGTGCAAACGGAGACCTTGCACTGTATTATTTCGGTACAATATTGTTTTAAATTACAAAGTGTTTCATTAATGTGTGGTTTTTCATAATCATCTATAATGAATATTGGGCAGTAAAGTGCGCTTACATTGGAATTTTTTTTAATTAAAATTGTTTAACTAAATCAATTTTTAAAGAATTTCTTATTCAACAATGATTTAGTGAGTGTCATTTGAGAATGGAACGTAAAACGAGGCTCAAATTTTTGCAAATTGCTGTTGTGGCAATTCTAATCCTTGGCTGTTTTAATACACTCATCAGAGCACAAAATTCGAATGAAAAGGTGTTGTCAATGGTGCCAAAAGCCTCAAATAGTTTTCAAATTGTTAATCCCAGTAATTCAACAAACACAACTGTTTCATCACCAGTTTTGGCGGCTGGTGCTATTGTATCAACAGCTGAAACTTCCAAAGAATCTCCGAAAATAAATGAAACGATACCGACCAATGAAGTACCATTACCGGATAAACATGCCGTCGAACAGGAGCACAATAATTCAATGGCAATCTTTTTTGTATTGTGTGTTATCGCATTGGGCATCCTTCTTATTCACTTGATGCTGCAGTTTGGCATTAGATATTTGCCAGAAAGTATTGTGATTATTGTCCTTGGCGCCTTAATTGGACTCTTCATCAATATGCTATCGGACAAGAATATTGCCAATTGGAAACAAGAAGAAGTCTTCTCACCAACTGCATTCTTTTTAGTGTTATTGCCGCCAATCATCTTTGAGTCTGGCTACAATCTTCACAAAGGAAACTTTTTCCAAAATTTAGGATCAATTTTAGCGTTCGCCATTATTGGCACCACAATATCAGCACTCGTAATTGGAGCTGGCCTCTATTTGTTAGGTGTTGCTGAGATTGCATATCGATTAAATTTCATGGAATCATTCGCCTTTGGTTCTTTAATATCAGCCGTTGATCCGGTAGCTACTGTTGCAATATTTCATGCCTTGGACGTTGACCCAGTTCTAAACATGTTGGTATTTGGTGAAAGTATTCTAAATGATGCAATTGCTATTGTATTAGCAACAACCATATCAAATGTTTCATCATTAAAATCAACATCAACTGGTGAGGCGATTATTTCAGCATTAGGATCATTTTGTTCGATGTTTTTTGCATCCGCTGGTATTGGTATTATATTTGCACTAATGAGTGCACTCCTGTTGAAACACATTGATTTAAGAAAACATCCGTCACTTGAATTTGGCCTTATGTTGGTGTTTACTTATGCACCGTATGTGCTAGCAGAGGGTATCCATTTATCAGGTATTTTCATATTGATTGAAATAGATTCATAGGAATTTAATTTGTGATATTCTAGGTATTATGGCGATACTCTTCTGTGGTATTGGAATGTCACATTACACACATTTCAATATATCAACGGTAACACAAATTACAATGCAGCAAACAATGAGAACTTTGGCATTCGTGGCTGAGACTTGCGTCTTTGGTTACTTAGGATTGGCTATATTCTCATTCCAGCATCGATGTGAATTGTCATTGGTGATCTGGTCAATAATTTTATGTCTCATTGGACGGGCATGTAACATATTTCCACTTGCATGGATGGTGAATAAATTTCGAGAGCATAAGATTACTAACAAAATGCAGTTTATTATGTGGTTCTCTGGATTACGTGGATGTATCTCTTACGCTCTTTCATTGCATTTGGATTTGTCAAGTGATGAAACCCGGCGAGTTATAATCACCACCACATTAATTATCGTTATTTTCACAACGGTAGTCTTTGGTGGTTCCACAATGCCTTTATTAAAGTTATTGCTATCAAAACGTAATAAGAGAACGACAAGACCAAGTCGCCGACGAAGAGATAAATCTATATCGTTGAGTAAGACAAGAGAATGGGGCCAAGCTATTGATTCAGAACATTTGTCGGAGTTAACAGAGGAAGAAGAGATTGGATTCGCACAAGCCAAATTAGGAGGATTTGCACGGATGGATCGAAAATATTTAACACCGTTCTTCACGCGGAGATTCACCACACAAGAATTACACGATTGTAAGAGTCAAATGACCGATTTGACCAATAAATGGTATCAGGCGATTCGTGTCTCTCCGGATCATACGGATGATGAGGAAGAAGTGATTATTAATGCCGAGGTACCGCCAAATAGAGGCCACCAGTCTAGTCAGCATGCATAATTTATATTTATTAACTATTATTACCAATATTGTGATTATCGAGTTGTATGAATATTGTATTTTTTGAAAGGGAATAAATTATTCTTTTTAGAAACTACATAATATTATTACCTTCAATTGCAAACTCCATGGAACATATAAATTTTATTAGAATCTACTGTTCAAACACTTAATTTACCCTTTCCTTTCTTCTTACTTTCGTTCTTGATTTGTTTTGATTACAAGTTCTAAGGTACTAAGACCATACGTCTTAAAATTATTCTGCCGTACAACTTATTTGTACTTTTATTTGTATTATTTCTTATATTTTGTAAACAAATTAGTTGACGGTTATGTATTTCTTATCATTTTCCAGTTAAGATGATTCCAGGTAACTGATTTGATCGACATATTATGGAACTGGAAATGGAAAAACAGCTGCTAAAATTTGATTGGTCCACGCATCTGTCGAATCTGCTAGACCGACATGTGCCGATTGTACAGATTGAGGTTAGTTTGACAAACAATAAATACAAAAAATAATTGTTCAAAACAGATACGAGGAATTTAAACTCTTCCGTAGTTTTAAAGTAGAATAGTGGAATTCCTGAAAGGAGTGGATTCCTTTAGGACGAAATTGTTAATTGCAATAAATAATTACCCAGTTACGCACATAATAATTATTATAATTGTTTATTGAAGCTCATTTCAATCGGCAGCAGGTTCCTGCCAGGGTGGCGTTTCATTGCACAGTTTCCTGAATTTAACTCAACAATTAGAATAATTTAGTATTAAAATGTTACTACAACTAGTAATTCTCAACATAATCTTAATATTTGGATTAAGTACGGCGGATTTGGGACTGCCACCGGTATCTCAATTGAACTTGGATTCCGGTTCGAAATCATCCAAGCTGCCGCCTTGTCGTTCCTGTTCAATACTGGTCGAATCCTTCAAAAAAGTAAAATTTTAATCATCACTTCCTTGAATTGAATGCATAATTTGTTTTTTTTTGACTTTAGGGAGTGGACCGAACTGCTAGAAATAAGCACGATGGTGGAGATGCTGCCTGGGAAGAAGATCGGCTGGGAAGTTACAAAACCAGTGAAGTTCGTTTAGTTGAAATTCAAGAGTATTTGTGCAAAGATCTTAAAGCTGGTCAATCTCAATGCGAACATTTGGCGGAAGAACATGAACATTTGATAGAAGAATGGTGGAAGAAACATCAAGATAAGCAACCAGATCTTCATGTCTGGTTGTGTATTGAAAAACTAGAATATTGCTGTCCACCAAATCATTTTGGTCCCAACTGTGCTCCATGTGTTGATTGTAATGGCAATGGTAAAAATCTGTTATTTTAAAAGTCATCTCAGAATTCGTTAATGTGTGATATCTTTTAGGCAAATGCAAAGGTAATGGCACAAGAAAAGGCAATGGAAAATGTGCCTGTGATAAGGGCTATGATGGTGAATTCTGTAATGAATGTGCCGTTCAGTATTACGTATCATACAAAGATTCCAACGTCATGTTATGTTCCGAATGTCACGATGCTTGTAGTGAAGCTGGTTGTGATGGAGCCGGTCCAAAGGCTTGTAAAAAATGTAAAGATGGGTGGGATTCTACCGAAGAAGGTTGTGTAGATATCAATGAATGTTTACGCAATCGAATGCCATGTCAGCGAAATGAATTCTGTGTGAATTCAGAAGGTTCTTTCAAATGTTTAAGTAAGTGATTTATCGTTATTTTAATCAATAATTTCATGTAATTGATATTCCGTTGATATTTTAGAATGTGATAACTCCTGTAATGGATGCACGGGAGATGGCCCAGACTTTTGTACTGAATGTGCAGTTGGATATGAACTAAAGGATGGCTTCTGTGTGGGTGAGTACTGAACAATTTTTTATTGGGATTAGTAGTATATCATTTCAACTAATAATATCGCGTCCGTTATTTAGACGCATCCAAATCCAAACGAGATTTTCATGTAACATTAATGCGGTATTTAACATATTTGGGATTATGCATTGCTACATGTATCATATTCCAAAATTCTACAACTGTAGCATCAGTAATAGGGCTAGCAACGGCTTTGTACATAGCAGTATCAGAATATTATGTAAAACAAACATCAACAGCAGATGCTGAATCACCTCTTAAATTAACCGATTTTATGAAAAACTAATTAACCAGAAAGTAAATTGTAGTGTCGTATAGAACCCGAAATCCAAATCATATGAATCATAATTACTAACCAGTAACAATTACGTACGTGCATATATCCATTCCGTTAATATCCGAATCTATTTCCGTTCCTTGAATAAGTTAAAGAGTTAAAAGTAATTAAGGTTAATACAATAACGAATGTAATTGCAGTTAATAAGGCCGAGGATAGCAGTGAAGAAGATACCGATGAGAGTGGAGATGGTGTCGAAGGTCATGTTAGTGATGAATTATAGCCGTAATTTTTTAAATATTTTTTTTTTCATTGAATAATTTGTACATTGTACTGACCGATTAGAATAAGGTGGTTTAAGAAAATAAATGCCAAAAAGTCATAATTTGTAGATAAATGTTAAGTAATTTACTCAATCGACAATTGTTTAATATTATGAAGATACTTATATGAGTATAACTGTGTCAAATGGCCTAGTGGCTTGCTTCCAAAATTTATTTCGTAAGAGTCTGTCTTTCCCAGCCATTAGTTAAATGCGCGAATAAAATTATTATTTCTTTAACGTTTTCTTACAGTTTTATACGTAATTAATAACGTCGATTAAATTCACCTGTAACGCTGTACAATTATATATGATCGTATAAATTCAATCCATTGAATTGTCTGGACTAATTGAAAACCGTTGTGAATACAATTGATTTGTAACCACTTATTGATGTTAGTGTCGTTTCTTGTTCCATTGATGATCCACGTTACCTGAAGTAGAGGTTATTGATAGCGGTTGATTCACGTCTTTTTTGTTTTCGTTGCGTTGTTGAAAAGTGAAAGCGTACTGAATAAATCATTATTAAGTTTCAATTTATCTTGATTGTCTTGATTATCATATTAATTATTATTGATTTTATTGTTCGTTTGTTGGTGGTAATTCAACGTAATTATTTGATTATGCAATTATCAATGAAAACAATTGAATTTTATTATCTTAGTTCTTATATTTCTAATTGAATATAATACATTTTCATAGAAAAATATTTCATATATAAAAAAACAATACAAAATAACTAAATAGTTTCACAGTAGATAAGTGGCACCGTGGTGGAAGAATACATCGTTCTGTTTTCCATAGAATTGTAGCGTATAGAATGAAATTAGAGTGATTAAATGAGTAATAAATGATGCGGTGAAGAATACGTAAAGTTATTAAGTCTCTAAATCAAATTCATTTTTAATTCTATCATTGAATATTGTTCACTTGACTCTGCAAATTGTTGATAACTTCTACGGGGAATTGATCACCTAAGATTTGTTGTAAATCGATTCTTTGATTACCCGGAATTGATTCATAGGCAGCTAATTGAACGGCAGGAGCAACCTTTAATGAATCACATAAACACAATAATTAATATAAATATCCGTCGATTAGCAATGGATTACTACAAACCTGTTGAATTTGTGCACCCTTTGGAATCAATTGTGACTGTTGAGCTTGACGAATTGCCTCATTTGTGAATTGTTCACCATCACGGTTTTGTTGATACTGTTGTTGATATTGTGGTAAGGCAGATGTGATTGCCACCAAGAGAGTCACACAAATTAGAATTTTCATTTTAATTTAACTGTAATTGCAAAGAAAACTGATTAGCACTACACTTGATAGAATATCCTTTTGAATATGATATGCGGTAATCCAATCAAATCTTAGATCAAACTGATGGTGAATGTTTAATTGACACTAAAGTGAAACGGTAATTTTAATTGACACTCACCTTTAATACTGAAATTTCACTAAAAAGCTTTTTCACTTACTTAAATATCAACGTTAGACTGAACCAATGTGCATAACATGTTTCTCTTATATAGTGGCCCACGGCCTAGTCTCCCCATTCAGTCAATCGTGTTTTTCATTATTTCTTTTTTTTTTGTTTATTATGAATCTCTTCATTCTATTACATTTTCCCACTCGTTTACGTTTTGAACCTTTGTGGTATATTTCATATTCTGTTGTTAGTATTGCGTCTTGCGGTATTTATGTGATAATAAATATTTAAATAATTTAATTGCAATAAATCTTTATGATAAACATAAACGTATACCGTGCTACAATAGAGTTTTGTATTTAATTTTGGATTTGAAACTTGCAGTTGAATTAGAACGGGTTATTAGAGAAAATTGATTATATGGTATGAGTACTATTGAATGGATCAAGTATCATTGAATGGGTGGCTCATTAAAGATCAATTCATATTCAGGTAGAACTTAAGGTATCAATTAAGTGACATTACCATGGGTGATCTATGACTTAAGAAAGTCTTATTAGAAATGATCTTGCCATTGGTTAAGGGCCATTGACTTTAATCAAACGGTCTACATGGATTATTATAGCCAATGTTTCTTTTGTTTCTTGTACCCCGTTTCTTAGGATTGGTACTTATATGATATGGTACCTCTTTATGAATATATTAAATTAATATTACAATTAAATTGAAATGAATATGAAAATTGATTTGATCAGTGAAAGTTATTTTGTAATCGATTCATAGATTTGTATGTTTCTGTATGACTTTTTAAAGTTATAAACTTGAATGTTTCTGTGAACACATACCTGAATTTTAAATTGATTGAATATTAATTTAAGAAAAAAAAAAAGGTGACTTAACGAAATTTTGTCTTGTTTTGATTTCATTGCCTCGAGAACTTTGGTAGCCAGAGATTTAAATTTATGATTACTTATTGTTATTTTACCATACAATGGATGTTACTTTTATTTCGTTTATTATTTGCAAAAAAAAATAGAAAGATAAAGGACGGTGTGTTGTTCGGTTAAACAACTTTCTTACGTTTTGTGGCTTCTGGACAAGTCATCTGAAATTATTAGAGGTTATTAGCGTATTTTATTGTCATAAAAGGAATGAAATGCTTTCTCTCTCAGTATCTATAATGTTGATCATAATATGGAATAATTAAAGTGTGATCAAACGAATTCATATGAATAATGTTTCTTGATCTGTTTTATTGATTCACTTAATTTAACTGTTTCATTTATTTCTTGTTTTCTTGCCATACACAATAGTAATACATTATTATTGACTTAAACTTTTAGTTGATGATTTAACGAACTTTTTTTTTTTTAATGTTTAAACTAAGAATTACAAATGGTTTTCTTAAAAAGAAAATTAATGCACTTCAGCCATGTGATAATACCATGTTTTATTTATTATTAAACTTAAGATAATTCTCATATTTTATTATGAGAAATAGAAAACCCATAATTTGTGGGTTTTGTTCTATTTAAGTAGCATAATAAATAATAATTTAAATCATATCACATTAAAAAATAATACAATTATATTTAATAATACACGTAAATTGTTTCTCATTGTCAAGAACGTTTTTTCTTTCATATTTCTTAAGATGTTTATCCGTGTTATTTTGCAAGCAGAAATTAAAACGAAAATTAGAATAAAAATGTAGGCAATATGAGATACAATATATTGATTTTGTTCTATTTGAAAACGTTACTTAATTAAATGCAAAATTATCATTTTAATTGAAATGAAAAGATAAAATGTAAAACATTTAATTCTTATCAACTAGAAGAATTTCAACGAATGTCCAATAATTTCTTAAAGGTTCTGCTAAATGATTCTTTTACCTTGCACTTGTCATTATTTATAATGATAAAACCTCTAATACAATATGAATTATATAATTTTTTTTCTTTATTAAATATATTAATTATACTTTACTATGCTATACTTGATTTATCATTTATTAAGAAATACTATACGTTTAATATACAATTTATTAATTCTTAATTCAATACAGTAAAGTCTTGTGGCACGACTCAATTATATTAATTTTCTTTAATTAAACTTCATCATTAAAATTATAACTGATTTTATTATAAATGTAATATTTCGGTTTTTTTTTAATTTTTTATTTTAAACTTTAAACTAGAGAGATATAAAGAAAGAAAGAGAGAGTGAGACGTGTATAACGTCTAATTAATTAAAACATAATTATCGTTATTATTGATTAGACATCATTGTGCAAATTTTCCATATTTATATCAATGGCTGAAGCACCGCTACTCGTAATACCTCTATCTTCATTTGGTTCAACTAATTTAACACTTTCAACGTCTGTCTTTGGATCATGTATCATGGCGGCACTCTTTGAGGTCTTCATCATTTCTTCATCGAATAATATATCGATTTCTTTATCTTTTGGATTTGCTGTTGTTGGTTCAACAGTATTTTCCTTTTGTGTACTTTTATCTGTATCTAACAGTTCAACACTGTCGTTCGTTAATTCGGTTGAATTTGATTCAATTGAAAGATTAGTTACAGTTGTAGTCTCTGTTAAAGGCTTTTTTGATGGCTCTGATTCCAATTTGATTGGAATATATTCGGATTCATTTGAATCACTGTTTGATTCATTGCTATCTGTAGCCTCTATTGTCATATTAGTATTTTTATTCTCTGATGAATTCTTTGGTATTACCTTTAAATTTTCTGTTTTATTTTTTCCTCTGTTTAAACTTTGTTCGAATTCATTTATTCTAGTTTCGATATCATCCGTGTTTGTATGCGGCAATAAGTCTGATTCTAATGAACTCTTTCTTGTATCAGTCATATCCTTTATCACCAGTTCCATTAATTGGTGGTCCTTAAGGTGAATGGTTTCTCTCATAAATCCATCGGATATTTTATGAATATTCTCTGTCTCCAGATGATTTACAGTAGTTGATTCATAGGTGATCGATGGCTCTGTTGTTGAACTCACTGATACTCCACTGGTTGACTCCACATCATCAATACCAACAGTGGTAGTTTCTATTTTGGGAACTCTTCGAAGATTTTCCAGTTTATTAACGTTCGTTTCCAATCCCTCTCTATTCATGATGTCATGATGATGGTCTTCATCTATCATTACTTTCGTTGCATGAATACTTATATCATCCGGAATTTTAGGAAACTCAGGATTTTCAATATCCGTTATTATTTCACTTTCTTCAGCAATTATATTATTGGAGGTAGATGATACTGAATTTTCCGTAGTTATATCATTGTAAGCAGTCTCTCCTGATGTACCTAAATCACCGGAACCACTAAAGTTTTCGAATCCATTTGAATCTATTGCTAATGAATCATTAAATGTTGAATTCAGCGGAAAATAATTGTCTTCATCTGAATTTGCAGAATTTAAAGTCTCCATTGATTCCATTGTTTTATCTAGATTCAATGGCGTTGTGACATCTCCTTCCTCACTACTTTCTGTAGTGAATGTCAATTTACCAGATGGCCAATGTAATTTACGATTTGTGATTTCAAATGGCTCATCAGTTACGTCTGATTCAGCGAGATTTTCATTAATCCCTATTATTTCGGATGAATCTGATTGATTATCCTCTGGCGAAATACTCGATACTTCAGTTAATGTTTCATTTTCTGCTTCTTCATCGTTCAATAATGAACCTGAGAAGTAATGACTGGAATCAGAACGATCTAAATCTGGTATGTCTGATGAATTGTTTTCAACATCATTCGGTGTAACGTCTAGACTTCCTGCTGTTGTAGAACTGGCATCATGGAGTTCCTCTTGACCTGATGCATGATCATCTTCAAAATCTTCACCGCGTTGTAATCCACCAGCACCAATCAAAGTGATTGATTGTGTTTGTCCACTCTGATTGACTATAACCACTTTATTACCGATTTGTACAACGGCGGGTTTCGCATTATCCGGACCGGCGGAACTTTCTGTATCCGTTGATGGTGTTGAACTGGTCTCATCTTCTACCAACTCTAAATTGGATTGAGTCGAATTATCTTCATCTATTATTAAATTTTCAAATGTTTGTATATCAAGTGTATTATCAGTAGACGATGAATACAATGAAGATAATGGTAATGATGATGATGTTTCACTTATGTCTTGATATGAATCTCGTTCACTTGATGTTTCTGTTATGTAGTTATATTCTGTGCTTTGTTTTGTGACATAGTTAGGTGATTCCGTCGTAATTGATTCAATTAATTGGTCTGAAATAATGAAATTGAAAGATCATACGTGTATCATGAGTATTAAATGGTAATTGGTTATTTTGCTATGGTAATGTATTCACATAAGATCTTGTTAAATTATTGCAAATTGAATTTGTAAAACACTACAAAAAAGGAAGTATATTTTACATGCAAAAGGTAGCATAGATTCAGGTGGAAAAATAGAAAATTATTTAGCATAGACACAAACCAAAAGCAGTCAAGCAATTAAGTCTCACAGTTGAACAAATCGAAAGCTTTTCGTGTAAATTAATGCTTCAAATTAATTAAGTTTTTATTGAAAATTAAGAAGAACTCATTTAAAACAGAAAAGAAATCATTTATATTAACTACGATAGTATGCAAACTACTTAATAAAATAGTTTAAAAAATCATCCAAACAATTTTCTATTTATGTTTCTTACCGGCTGAATGTGAATTACCACTTGCGGTTGTTGATGTTGATTTTGGTAATTGATTCTTCGGTTTATCATCTGTAATACGTATTTCTTCTGGTTTAGTAATCTCTTTTATTTTGATCCCTAATGGATTATCACTCTGTGGTGTTCCTATTTTCACGGTATCATTACCATCCACTGATTGATGTTCTACTGGTGCTGTTGTACTAACTGATACAGGCGTTGTTGTTTTAACATCTAAATGCGTGAAATACAAACAGAATATCATTAGAATTACTTGAACGGTGTACATAAATGTGTTTTGTATTACCAAGAGGTGGACAATTATCGTATTCTGGACAACAACGGCCAGGTACTTTCTTTGGTACACAATCGTCCCTATGATAACAGCTTACGTTGCTACAAGTGATTTCACCGCCTATAAATTGAAAGTAAACATTTTAAAATCATTATCAGTTTCAAATGAAAAATTAACAACCGAAAAGCCATTGAAAACAATTAGCAAATGAGTGAGAGTAGATAAATACGTTCAGTTTGATCAACTGACGTATAAAACTATAGCCAATCCCTAATGCAATTCACATTAAATATTTACATAAAATTGTTATGCTCTTAAGTGTTGAATTGTTTCTATTATTTTTAAGCGAATTTCAATGTGTATATATTAATTAGCATTTATTTTTACCGCATTATGTGGTAAATAATAAAAGAACAGTGGTTAGATCAAAGAGCTGTTGAATATGAGTGATTAGAAAATTGTCAATAATTGTTGAATGTTATTGATTATGCTTTACCTTGACAATAGCACACTGTGCATGGTGTTTCTGGATCAAACAGTTTTGCGCCATTTGAATATTTTGTTCCATTTCGTTCACATTCTATTCATTTAGATAGGCGATAAGTTGTTGAATACCATTTACCATAATCATGAGTAACGCATTCAATACGATGACAATCCGTTTAAATAACAGTTTTTGATTTACATAAAATGAAACAGTTCAGTTGAATACCGGAGAGATCAATTAACAAGTAAAACGCATCATATAATTACCACATTGATATTCTGGACAACATTGGCCAGTTTTTTGTATTGCCCGGCAACCGGAATGATTTTCACAGTGTACCGATGATTTGAGTGTTAATTTGCCATCTTTCATACACATTCCATCTAAAATTGCATATTAACGGTTATTGATAAACTCATAATGTAATATTGTTAGATGATCGTTACATACCAATATGTGTTCCATTTGGCATTGATGTGTCCAGATCAGTAATGATCTCTTTAATCATACGTTTCTGTCGAGCATGAGCTGGAACTAAAAAGTAACAAAACAAATGATATAAAATAAATTTTAATAATTACATTCAAATCTTCATTAATGATAATTTCATGTTGTAATCCAATCATTTTACAGTAAATTTAATTATAAAATTTTTAATGTTCATAATTATATGCATCATAATGACGTTCTTTATTATTTTCGTTATTATTATTGAACACTGGAACAGTTATTGAATACCGTATAAAATCTAAAATAAAATTATGTGTCTTTAATTGTAAATGATTTTCTTTAAACAAAACAAAAATGAACGTTATTCAAATTCTTTTAATTTACCATGTGACTTCTACGTAACATAAAATTATAATAAACCGTGCACTCCGTAAATAATTGAAACACATACATATTTTAATCACAAATAATTAACATTAATTTTTAGTTAAAAAAAAAAAAAGCAAAACCTAAAACATATTTATTATAAACAAATGAATATAACAACAACAATAAAATAAATAAATTATTATTTAATGAAATTCTTAAAATGGAAATTAATTCAAATGAATTCGTGGTATAAACTATAAAAACATAACAATTAATTGATGAGTAAACAAATAAATTAATAATGTTAATGCCAATTTATGTTAAATATGATCGTGTGCTGTCTTCTTAATTGGAATCTTTATAAGTTTTTGTCGCAATATTCATAATATTGTGATTCGCTTATGTTTTTAACGGTTTTTTTTTTCTGTTTTTCTTTTCAAATACATTTTAAATAAATTTTATTTTTGTTGTTGTACGTTAAACATTACGTTTTGGAATAAATAAAGCCATTCAAATGGTGCATTTTAATGTGTATAGCCGGAATCAAAAATAAATAAAATTACAGATCCTCAAATTACACAAAATTTCATGACATTCATTTACATAGTTACACCTTTGTAACGTGTATCAAGAATTTACAGTTTAATTTATGGCAAATAAATGATAAATTGAAATGATTTTATGGTCACACATTGTGTGTTACATATACTGAGTAACACAGTTGTTTACTTGAATTTATATGGAAAAAATAAAACAAAATAAAAATTTTAACCACAAAATCACTCCCCTTTTGGCACAAACTACAATATTATTGACTCCATTTATTACAACATAAAATTTTTAGTGCATTAATGTCGTCTCTCTGTTTTAAATTCATACTAAAAAAAAAAACAAACTGCAATAAGTCACGTTAGATTACATAAATTTAAAATGTTTCACATACAAATTATGATAAAGACAATCATATTAAATAATAATAAAAAATTTCATTTTAATTTTATGCATAACAAGAGTGAATTCACCCTAATTACGAGTGAATAGTTTTATGTTTTTCTTTCAATTCCATAATGATTCTAGTCTAATCGATTCAAAACCATTTATGAGGTCGCACTTATGCAAACATTACAATGTTATGTTTAAATATTATCGATGGTACTCTTTCATACCTTAGCCATGAATTTTTATCTATCGTACTTTACATTTTATTGTAAATTTAGGCCTACAAACAACAAATTCATTGTTTCATTTTTCGTTCATTGTAAATAATCGAACGTGTAACAATCATCGAAGTCATTTATTATTTGTATTGTTATTCAAATATTCAATGAATATATTTGCAATGTTTTTGCTTTTTTGTTGAAACACATACAATTGTTACTAATGTTATAACCCCAATCAATAGTGAATTTTATTTAAGAAAATTTCTTCTTTTATTGAAATTACCGACGCTAAGAAAGACCTAGAAAACAATAATGTTTCATCTATTTTCAACCCTTACGATGGACAAGGACATTAGGAAAACTTATGCGGAGTCTCTAAGGTTAAAGTGTAACTCTATTTTGAGACTTTTACCTGTCGCCGATCAATCTATCACTTTACCTCATTATAGATTAAATTAAATCCACACGCTAAATATAAAAGTAACCGAAATAACCAATTCTAACATGAACAATTTTTATATTTCTAAATAAAAATAAAATCAATTTTATAAATCGTGTCAATTTATAATGATTATTGAATTGATATTCATCAACGAAACATGTTCAACAATTTAATAATTTCGCAAATATTTTTCATTAATTCAATAGGAAGTTCATTGTAATGAACAAGTACAATAATCTTTGAATTATAATTTATAAATAATCATGAAATATAAAACGATCCACTTTAAAAAAAAAAAAAACTCCGTTACGCAAGCAGGTGAGATAAAAATAAAAATTTTCTCTCGTTACCTTTATTCGTTGTTGAATTTGAAAGTCAAGTTCAAATCGTAAAAATTGAAAGATATTTAATTACAAAGTGCCTATCTATTTCGATTATAAATGATATAATAAATACAAAAGAGCTAGAAGTACACAAGCAAAAGCAAAAAAAAAAAAATGAAAAAAACAATTAAATAAATCATGCAACTATTTCACTGTTTATGTTGCGAATGTTTTACAAGTTTTCTTTATGTATCACACGGATATTATGTTTATTTTAATATCACAATGAAGTATTCAAGTGATATTTCGTATGTTACAATTTAACAGTGCCACCGTTGTATTTAATATTACGCTGCACATAAACTATAGAGATTACAATTAAATGACTGTCCATACTGAAATTATACCATAACAATTTGATTTAATTTTCTCGTTCAATATCAACTAGCGACAAAAAAAAAAACAGCATAACAATATGAATTTTATGTTTGTTGCGGCTTCATACTTTCTATGGTATCCATAAGTGAATGAATCAGATTATTAACAGTTTTGTTTGTCTGTAAATTCATATGATACCAGGTATGTTTATATTGTTTTAATCACATGCATTTTTTTACTTTTATTCCTTTTGTTTTCATTTTAATTCAATTCAACAGAATCGATCTATCATGATTCGCTTATCTTGTTTGAATTAAAAATTGTGCTATGCCATAATTTAGATGTTAATTTTTTTTCTGTAACTTCATTGTTAGTTTCTCGTTGTTGTTGTAGCTTCATTCAAACAAAACTATTAATAATTCGCATATGCAGTTTATTCATAATTGGATTATAACGTCAGTGGTTTGCCAATAATGTTGCATAAAACTTTCGTTTTCATTGACGCCACTGATATGTAATAAAAGTTTTATCTGTTTATTAAAAACTAGAAAAATACAATTTTGTTTCTTGTTTTTGTATTCAACCATTAAGTGGAATTTTTTTTTTTTTTTTTTGGTTAAGTTGCACTACTGCAATTGAATCCCTGTCAATTGATGCAGCAATGTTTAATAAGCAAAATTCCATTTATACGTGATATTTTAATATGATGGGCCATACAAAATTCATAACTAAAATGATTCTTTTTACGTATTTCATTACAAAAAAAAAATTACCGACAAAAAATCGACATTAAAATTATGATTTCGATTAGAGTTGATTTGTTATATGGCTCATTAATATCAATATACAATGACCATAATTCAGTTATTGTTACTTTTTTCGTTGTTCGGTCTGATGTGAGATTTAATTGTAAATTATATTTTTGTTATCGGCTATCAATCACACGATTAATTACAATGTATTTTATAATCGTATAATGCAAATCATTTCATGACATCATTAATTATTATTTAGTGTTGAATCTTTCAGTTATAATTTATATGTTTTATTTCATAACTTTTGTGTTTTGGTTCTGAAACCATTGAATTTTAGTGTAATTAAATGGTGAAGGATAGGAGAATTAATAAAAAAATTTTAATTTTTATTTCATGGATGTTGTAATGCTCACCTCCATTTATTTCATGTGGTAGTATAAGGAGTACGGCAACAATCACCGTTATAAAATATGAAATCCATATTAATATCGTTGCCTTCCGGTTCATTTTAGGATTTGTTCAATCTGTAATTAAATGAAATTGAAATTATTATTAGATCACAGTAAAACTTTGTAAGAAAAAAAAAATGCCTTAAATTAGATTCTGATCGATTTATTAAGTATCCTTGAGTTGAATTGATTTTTATTTTCAAATCCAAACACAAAAGTAATAAATGCTTGAGAAAATGCATAATTGATAACGTGTGGTAGTTATTGTTATCACTGGTTTACCTTGGATTAGTTTTCTCTAATCGTAAATGCATTTAATTAATAATTCAATATTGGATAGTTTAGACTTGATATTTTATTTAACGTAGTTTATCGTACGTACGTATAAGAATGTTTACGTTATAAAAAAAAAAACGAAAGAAAGCTTGTTTACTGCAACATAAAATTTGATAGAGTTGCTTCGTTTATTACATTGAAGGACTATTAAGAAAGAATGATTAATGTGAAATAGATGAGTTATCAACTAGTTATTTTATTCGACTACTATCCACTTTAACTAGTCTTCAAATTAACATGAAATTAAATCTTTATAGTTAAGTCGATTAAGAATGGCAATTTTAATAGATTTATTGAATAGTTTTAAACAGAATTTCAAGAATCATTTAGTTTATAATTCTTTAAATTAATTAAAATTCAATAGGAATGTTTATTGAATTTAAATTACTAATTTATTCAGCCATAATGAGTGAAGATGCTATTCAAATCATTTAAAATGAATTTTATATCATTTAAAGTAGATCATTTGGTTTAACGATTTATTGAACACTGCACATACAGAAAGACATTAAAATAACGTGAACATAAAAATCACTGTTATATTTTCGTAAATAAGAGAATCACTAAGTTTTGGGGTTTATTCACTAAAAATACCGGCATTTCTTTTCTAATAAAATAAAAAACGAATTAGTAGAAATTATAAGTATTTCGTATATAAACAATATCAACAATATACAGGTAATCAATTGAGAGAGTGAGATAGAATAAAGCATTTTGACTGTGTTTAACAGACAACCGAATTACCATATAAAATATCATCAATTTCAATGGAACAGGTGTCTTAGATTCATCGTATATAATACTGTAATATTTTAAGTATTTTCTTCATTAATTTTTACATTTTTTAAGCCGTGGGTATTACCACTCTGGCTGACTACTCATACGTTTAATATAAAATTTATAAATCGTATCATTCGATTAAGTATATGAATACCGAATAGCTGTACAATAATTTATAAGACAACACAGAGGAGTTGAAGTTAAAAACAAAAGACAACAACAAAAAACTAAAAAGCGCGTGCCTTTATTTCACCTTCTTATTGGTAGACGAATAAAACAAAACAACAAAAAAAAATATTTGATGATTACTAAGCTAATTTAAGCTTTTCTTGAATGAAGTTCTTGTGTCCAGTCACAGTTGTTACCTTTTTTTGATTTTAAATTATTTTAAGTTTTTTTTTTGTTGTTTCTTTTGATTTTATATAATTTTCATTAAAATCGTCATTTTAATATTATGACAGAATTCCGTTACGTGAGCGGTTAATATAAAACACAACAATTAATGAATGAATACTTAAAGTGAATTTATTAAAAATAAAACTTTTTTTTTCTGTTCGATTCACAATAAAACAGAGAAAGGAAAAAAAAAAAAAATTATTCATGTCGATTATCATGTAGGATATGAGTACTCAGGTATTTATATCACTTTGGGTCTATACAAGTGAATAGACGCAATTGTTATATTATTAACAGAAAAAAAAAATTTCTTTTAAATTTCTTGTTGCCATATGGTTTGGCATAGACTGTATTTCTAATAGAAACAACAACAATAAGAAAATTCAATTATTTTCGCGACCATTGGCATTTTGCATTACTTCACGTGAACACACAATGTCGCATAATTAATATCAAATACCCCAAAGAGACAAATTAGCAATGCAGATTATGTTGTGTTAACGCCTTTGCGATTTAATTTTATGAATGAGATATTAACCAACCGATTGTCATTGACTCCATTGGTAATAGTGCAATGCTATTAGATTTCAATTCAATCAAAAGTCTTTTACCTTTTGATTCTTTTACTCAATTAATTTCAATTAAATATTGTGACAGTTACCAAATTGAATAGAATTGCATTCAAAATAAGTAATTTATAGCAAAAAAAATAATTAAACATAAACATTTAGCATAAATCATAAATTTTATAAATGTCTTATAAAATAACACTTTTGTACATCAAAAATTACATAGACTGGCTGTAATTAATGAAAATTGAGATCGTTTTAATATTCATTCAGCATTTTTTTGTCAATCAACTTATTTTTTTTTAGTTCGTTTTCTGTGTTAAAAGTGTGGCTCATGTGAATGCAAAAGAATTTAAAAATTGAATAAGAAGGTAGACACATGAGCTTTTCGCTTAACCATTTATTATTGGTGTATCGTTATAATGCAAGTTATGGTTTTCTACATAAATTTCACATTATCATTTATGTCGGTGTTTTTTAATACTAAATTTAGTAATTCGGTGTATCGGAATTGAAATACACTTGATGACTGTTTAATCGTAAACCAATTAAATTGTTAAGTTCAATTAGGAGCTTTAAACATTATAGTTTTTAAATGAAAGAAAAGCTGTCTACGAATAGAAATGATATAAAACATGAAACAGAAATCATGAATTTTATGTTAACTGGTCGTTGTACCACCATCTATGGTTATGTTAACCGATGACAACCGCGTGCACATTTTTATGCTGATCGAATTCAGTACGTTTTAAGAATCTGTAATTAAGTCTCTCACCTTAACGACCAAATGATGTGCAATTTTTCTGTTTGTTTGTTGTTCGTACGTTCAATTGAAATTCATTTTTGTATTCATCAGTTTTATTTGAAAATTCAATAAAATCAAATAGAAAAAAAAAAGTGCACACGACTAATAACACATCAGATGTAAAAATTGCAGTAATAATCAGTAAATTAATCAAGAAAATTCCTAATTGATTTGAATAGACTTCATATATTCCACTGTTTCGTTTAGTAAATGATATAGCTAAATAGTGTAATGTATAGTACATCTTATACGAAGTGTTTAAAAATTACATCGCGTTGTGACAAACTGCATTCAAAGAACATAAATCATACAAAACACTCTTTTATTGTCAACGATACACTCAAAATGCAAATATGGATAAATGTAATAAGCAAAAATTATGGAACAAATTAAACAATAGTACACAATTGAATTTTGTTTTTTTTTTTTCTTTTTTATAAAGTACAAACAAAAGGCAGCATTGGGTTATGCTTTTATGTATTCAAGAAGTGCATTAGAGTAGAGAATCATAGACTGAAGCGGTATATTTCTTTTAGAAAATAGTTATTTGCAAATAGTAAATTCAATATTATTTCAGGTCGATTCCATTTGTAGACAAACGACGTTGACTAAAAGCACTTCCGTTTATATTCCTTTTTTGTTTTTTTCGATTCTCACAATTGATTCGTTATCAAACTTTTGATATTAGAGGTTATGTGTGTGTGTGTGTGCACCTTTTTCTTATATGAATTATAGATTGACCGTAACCATGCACTTTCGAGGATAATAAATTCACCAAGGTGGGAGTATGAAGAATGCCGCATGAACTTTTATGTCGTATTCGGAATATTACACAGAATTACATTATGCAAAATAAAAAATAAATAAACTAAATAAGTAACAGCAAATTAGAGAACAAAATAAACTCAACTCATATAATGTATAACAACAAAATCCATTTAAGTTTAAACAGAAATAAATGTATGGCACAGAAAATAAAACAATTTTAATATGAGACATAATGGTTTCTTGAAATGGCTATGACAAGGTTATCGACTATTGATCTAGCAATGTTTACTATTTATGTTCAATAAAGATAGATACAACAAAACATCACAGTATCAATTGAATATAATTTTTTATTGAAAATAACACATTGCGAGAGTTTTGGTTTGAATGATACAAATTTTTAATTTGAATCATCTTTAAGGTGTACACTCGTCATGTCTGGATATCAACACACTCAATTTGATTCAATAATTTATAAAATATTATTGTTTTTGGTATAAATACCGCGCCCCGGATAAATTCGGACATTGCAAATAATACCATAATCAGAAGGGAGATGAATCATGTATGGATCAATTGATTTTATACACGAGAATTCGAATGCACAATAACATTCAATGTTAATTTACAATATGATTTAGTGGCCTTTACAAAGTGATTGAATTTTCACTGAATTGTATTACAAATTTCATTCCTTTTTCCTTATATTTCATTATTGATGCACTATCGGTTCAGTAGGTTCAGTTTAATCCATTTTTGCCATTTATCAATACCAAATATTTATTTATCCGTTATTTTACTGGAATTATTCACTCAAAAATCAACTGAAACTATGTGAATTTTATTGATTTTCGTTTAATAAAAAAATCATATCAGCATAACAACGAAAAATAACAAAAATTCTATTCAACTGAAATGAAATAAAAGGCAAAAACTGAACTTAATCGCATGGAAATTACTTGACAAACTTTCTTCACCTATTTTTCATATTCATAATTTGAATTGCATTTTACCTATATTTTGTATATGAATATAAATCAACCGTTAAATCGCACAAAATTATACGAATTATTTAAAAATTTAACTTTTTCTTTTCTAATTCTTAAGAATTTTAAATAAAAAATTGATAATGTTTATTTCACTGATTTTGTATTATTTATTATTTAAAATGAAATGGAAAACTTAACGTACACCACTGAAACTAAACTGTTTTGCATAAATAAATTCTATATTCTGAATGTGTGTGGCACAGTAAAAGAATCATTGAAATACAACAAAAAAAAAGAAGAAAATTTGAAGCAAATCATACAGAGACATGCTGTATTATTTTATGTTATTTTAGGCAATTCGACACCCCGCAATATGTAGTTACTTCTTGTAACTATAGTAATGAAATACCGTTGTTTATTTGCGTATTATAAACTATCTCTCCATAATATCTGTTTCCATTCAAACTAATAAAGGTAAAGGTATAATACTTTTATTAAAAATTCGATGTAGTTGATAAAAACTTGAGTATTTTATGACAGTTGGTTATGGATTGAATATAACAACAACATTTTATATTATATGAACATTATTAATTAGAACAAACAAGTGAATAAATAATGAACTGAAAAATGTAAAGAAAAAAAAATACTAACAAATAAAAACTTTTAATGGAAAATAACTAGTAATTAGTATTGGTTAAGGGACAATTTTCAATCCCTTACGTATTCATTACAAAACAAAAAAATGAAATAAAACTGCAAAAACAATGTACAATTGTGCACTACAATAATATGAATCAACTTTTGTTAACTTTAGTTTCAAACAACTCGATAAGATTATACGGTGGGTGGAATAAACTAAGTACTTGATGACGGTAATTCCCTTCAGCTGTCTATCTATTGAATAGTACGTAATTCAAATATTGATTTATCGAGAAATTATTATGCGTTTATCAAATAATTAATTTAATTATCATGAAAGAATAGGAACTCAATGAATTCTTTTGCGTATTTTATTGACGTCAATATCATAGTTTGAGTCAGAAGTCTGAATACTGAAGTTAATAAATTTCACTTTTTAGCTATAAATCCTTTAGAATGTTTACAAGTGCAACTATCAGTAATTAGGAAAATTGTATTTCATCACTTTTTGTCTTATTAACAACCTGAGAAATGAACTAAACGTTAGGTATGTTAGTCACTGTGATAACATTCCTTTGGAACATGTCGATTATTAGTGACTTGAAATGAAACAAATTAAAATGTAAAACTTCAGTCAACTCACTACGAATTGTGATTATTAACATCTATTTTATGACTGATTTTCTTTGATCAAAATTTCTATTTTTAAACTTGGACTTGGTACTTTATCTTACGTTAAGTTGTATTATTATAAAAACATTGCATCAATACGTGATAATTAAACTCTTCATTAATCGTTTGATTAACAATATAAATCACTAAAAATTATAATTAACGAACAGCAACGACAACAAAATAACACAAAGCAACAGTTAGGTGGATTCAATCAAGAATAGATGATGAATGATTCACAATAAATATTTGGAAACTACCTGAGCTAACGAATAGAAAATAATTGACGTAAATAAAAACGATACATTCTGAACGTTACAGTTCAATCCAATTTATATGAAGTTAATAGTAACACTAACCATTCGGATTTCCTGAATTCAATTAAATTGAATTTTTTTTTGTTTGTCGTATTTGATGGTGTACAAGTACTCTCAAACAATTATAATGATATTTTTGCTTTCTTTCACTGTACTTTTATTCGGATGGTTTAGTTTTTTTTTTTATATAATTTTTAAGTATGTTATCCAAATACAGAAAAAAAAAAGAATTTAACCAAAATTCAATGAAATTATTAGAAGAAAACAACTTTAAAAACACGTAATTTTAACTGAAAATAATTTAATTTAATCCAAAGTATCCAATTTAATATTAAACCAAAGTCACACTTTCAGTATCTTTTCTTGATTAATTAAAGAAAAAATTTTTTTATTCAGAATTATATTTTCGTTAAAGAATTATAATTAAACTTTTACAAACAGTTCTCGTTTAGTTCTGTAACATTTCCCGTTTTAAAAATGACTAAAAAAAAAAAAACTATCAAATGTAAACTGAACTACACTTCGTATTCAAGTAACAAAATAATAAAACAAAAAAAAATAATCAACAAACTATTTTGTGGCAAGAGAGCTTTTAACCGGACACGTCTGGTAGACGTCGTATCTCACGGCGAACTGACTTTTAACTGCAAGCAAGTTCAAAAACATATTGCTGGTAAATTTATTGTAATTTATACCTTTTATGAAATTCCTCATAGAGGATATTTTTGTTATAGTTTTTTTTTTTTTTTTATTCGTTGCTTCTTACTTTTTGTTTTATATTTTTGCTTTTTGATTATTTTCTCTCACACTCTCAATTATTTTATATATTCTTTAAAACTTTTTCAAACACTTTATGTAATGTTTGTATACGATATCACATAAAAATTAACAAAAACATAAAATGATTCAATAATACACCTTTTAACTGAGAACTTCTTTTTATAAATATGAAAGAAAGAGAAGTCCAAATGGTTATTTCTGTTGTGTACCAATCATGTGTAGATATAATTTCGGTTAAACATTCAAAATTATTAAATAATGTATGAGATAATTGAACTACTTAAATAGAGACGGTACATTGAACATTATGTTGATTTGGTTAACACTCACTGATAATTCGATTTCCTTTACATAATATCCGTATTATATGGTACAAATCATTTATCGGGGGATTTCTGTTTTAAATGAAATTTCTAGGATTTTTCCACAATTAACGTTAAAAGCAATTCCGTTAATAAGCAATGTTTCACTTTAGACTCAAAATGTATGGTTCACTATCACAGTTAATTCCGTTTTACTGTTAATAAATACAATATTGTATTTAACATTTACTAAATTGCACCGTATACCATGGGGTTTAAATAGAGATACCGACACAACACTTCTTGTACTACCTATCATAGACTGAATTTTTATTTTCGAATTGAATTTAAGTAATGTACAGCAACAAAAAAAAAATTAAAAGTATAAAATAACAAAAATTGGAATATTATAAATTTCTTGAACCGATCAAATCACCGTCAAATTGTGGGGGGAATCCGAATTAAAATATTTTAAAATGGGACAGTGTGTGTTTACCTGTGTATATGTCATATTGAAAAGTGATACCACCGAGTATTGCCAATTTCGAAGGAAGAATTCACTTATTTGAATAGCGTGATGTCGCGTTTATTATTTTTTTCTTTTCGTTTTTGATGGTGATTGTTGGTTTGTTTAGTAGACGCAGGTAAATCAATTCGACAATCAACGAATGAACCCCTTTTGTTGGTATTGGCAACTTTGTTTGCTATTGAATTTAATTTTCATACAATACACAGGTAACAATCGGTATTATAGAAAGAGAAAGAATTACGATCTTTTGTTAGTAATTTTATTCAACGGACTATTTCACCTATACACATACTAATTTATTTCATTATAAATCGATTCATACAATGTATACATTTCATATTTAGTTGACTCTTTCACTCTCTTTTAGAAAATTAAATTTGTGCATAACGATAAAATCACCTGTATTTTCTATTTATTATTAGCATCTGATATATTCGATTGTGTTCAGGTGTTTGAAATTTTTATTTTTATTTAACAAACGTGTGCGCTTAGAACAACTATAATTGTTTGATGAAATTTAAAAATCTATGAATGCATTCATGGCTAATTTACTGGCATATGATACAATTTGATTTGAAAATTAATTTTCATTGTTGGTTCTTGATTCATGGAATGATTTTTCTTTCTATTTTTGAATTCAAACATAAACACTATTTTAATAGAAAAACAATTTTTATTAATTAATTTGCAAATTCACTAAAGGGATAATACAGAATTTGAATGAAAATGTTGGCTTTTTAATTCAAAATTGGAAAACAATTGAATATCACGAATAAAACTAAATTTTAATTAATTTCGTCTATGGTAATTAATATGATGATGTGAAACATATACGATAACGTGATGGTTAATTAGATTCTCAGTTATATGCAATGTGACGATTATTAATCAGTCATGGTCAATGAAACAGAATTGAATTGGTCAAAATACGCTTTAAATATAAATAGAAGTGGGTTAATTTGTACAATTGTTTTATGTTACAATGTAATTCAATCGATGTGGTCAATATGTTATGTGTTAGAAGTCACTATGTAATTTACCATACAATTATGCGTTTGATTGTAACGGTTACAATAAAATCAAAAGTTGATGATAAAACTGCGAACAATATAACGGAATTCATTGAATTGTAATAAAAATCTGATTTAATTGATGACGATATGTTCAACAAGTATGTAATTACTTAGTCCGCATAACACAGATTCTAAATACCCTTGGGCACAGGGGGGTTAAAAATATTTAATTGATTGGAAAGTGTTTTATGGTTATTATTTGTCATTTGTTTTTAGCTTACCGGTAACTGCATTAATCTAGGTCTCACCCAAATAAATAATTAATTATTTTCTACCAAATACAAATTGAATGATAATTATTGTTATTTACTATATTATAGTTGAATGGAAATAATTTCAATTTTTATATGTTATCACCGTTGTATTTCTCCCATACAATTCGATTTCAATGGATCATGGTTATTATGTTACCTATAATTTGCTATGTAGTTTATTGTATATATCAACGCATTCATAATGTGGGGTATATCCCACGCTCTTATGCTATGGTTTTTTTGTTTTAAAAGAATTTTTATTGAATTCGTCATCATTTATTCAATATTTCAAATTATGATTCCTATATTTTGTTTTTTTACTTTTAATAATTATCTCTGTTCTTACCTGTATGTGGTTACGTATAACTATGAATATAAGTAAATAACTAATCGGTATATAAAAACAGAGAAATATTTAAGTGCGAAAGAGTAAGAATAATCACGTTTTTATACATAAAATTTAATGTTAAATTGAAATGGTACAATATTTTATTATTCAGATCAATAATTATGTGTTTTATTGTGCGATTGTATATCGTAATGTTAAATTATCTGCTGACACTAACATTATCCATCAGTCAGATACATTTACCTGGTAATTTTATATTTAACAGACAGTTAAAGAGGTGATCGCTTAGTATAAAATTTTGTTGTTGTTGTTTTTTATTTTTCGCTATTTCACTCTTAATACATCGGTTGAATTTAATCCACTCTGATAGTTCTCTCTTTCATATTTTTACCTCTGTGAAAATTGATGTGTTGCGTTTTATGTTCATGTATTGTATCCGATACGAAGAGAAGTTCAATGCTATAATAAATGTCGAAGTGCGGGTTCATTGAATTATTTATTAAACCAACGTGGTTTTTCAACATAAAAATGCATACCGAATAGAATTATTTATACACGTATAAGATGGAATCATGGATTAAAACAGAATGATATCGTTGTATCCTAATGGTATTGGAAATGGTCTCAGGCTTAGGAATAGAGACATGATTATCAAAGACAACGGGTTGGGATAAACGTGCATCAAGAATATCGTCACGCAAAACGCATGGGAACGAATAAAAATGGAATTCTTACAATGTATTTAATGAGATTGCCTCTATGCGAATCTATGCCACAACGAATCCCTTTGATTATCATGAATAAATTGATGGGCACACTGTAGAATATTTGTTACAATTTCTGATTCCGAACTATGAGATTTCGTGGCTCATCTGTCAGAGAGTGACTATTAGGTGGGTTGATATTCTAGCTAAATGATTAGATGTTACTTAACACGAACTCATAGAGAATCAATGCCATTTTAATAATCTGTTTACTGAATCAAATTGGTTCTGATTACCTGTTAGACGATATAAAGTCGTGATTAGAGTAATTTTCATGTTGAGGCTATGGGTTGTGCGCTACGTGATGTCCAGTTGACCTGAATGGATTAACAATGATAATACTTAAAAGCGTAAAACTGGGCGCTCCCGGTAATTCATTTTATTTTTCTTGTGCTAAAATCGATTCAACATCTTGATGATGAAAAGAATAATATTTGCTAAATAATTGAGAGTTAACAAAAAGATGAAGAAAATAAAAATAACTTACGAAATTCCAGGTAAAAAATGAAGATAAACATTACGATATTTATGTGGTTTATTTATAGAAATTTTAATGACACTGGAATGAAGTGTAGTAGCTTCTGGATTACTCTGTTACCCATTCTTTTGTAATTTTATTGAAATATCATAAAATTAAATTAAATATCAAAAGAAAAGTATTCAACATGCATCTTTATTCTCATTTTTTTTTAACTTAAATTTAGAGAACATGGAATTCAAACATTTATAATATTTAGAATAAGAATATAAAAAAGTGGAAAAATGTTAACGTAATGAATAAATTCTTATATTATTTCGCATATTGACAAAGAAGATACACATGGAATTAAAATAATAAGAAGAACTTATTGTATGTCACATGGAATTAAATGTAAAAGAGAAAGAAAGATGAAATTATTAAAAGAATTTTTTGCAATATTTTATTTTTCTTTAACTATGGGACCTGTCGTCGCCTTATACGGGGAGACATAATAAACATTTCTGGAATACCATTCTTACCTGACGTTTATTATATTCACATATAACTGTGGAGCTAACAAGAGATGTGGTGTGGAATTATAGTTTGTTTTTTATTCATTTTTTATATTAAAAATGATTGTAACACACTTCAATATAAAATTAAAGAGATACAACGAATGTAATTCTGTTTATTATCAGATTTTTGATATCGTCATCGTAATTATCGGAACCAATAACAGTTGAATTGGGTTTTTCTTATGTTTAATGTTGACATGATTTGGCTGGGACAATTTAAAGAAAAAAAAAACATTTTTCTTTAATCATCCAATAATAAGAAAACATTGAATTTAAATGGCCATCATCTGGATGAGACATCTTATTGGAATTTCTCAGTTTGGCATTCCATCTACACCGGATTTTTATGACTTGTCTCCACATCTTATTCTAAATAAATCGTTTTTTTTTTTGTCAGTTTGTTCGGACATACTCCAACACCATAAATTAATCAGCGGTAGACTCATAAATCCCAAAATAATAATTGAAAATCATCTTCATATTTAACTGACCATTTAGCTGATGGCAATTTCACGTTCTCGTTTCTTTCTTGTTATTTCACTGGATGATTGTTACTGTTTTGTAACACTCTTATAATTTATGATTAACTGTAAACATCATTTTAATTATTACGCATAACAATCAATCATGCTGGTTTACAATCATGTTGAGTTTTAATTAAGTGTACATAATAATTTTTGTGTTGACCATTAAATTCTTTATTAAGAATTATCATCGTCATCTTTGTGATGGTTTAGGGTGGTTATGGGATAAAAATAAATGATGAATCTATTTGTGGCTACCACATAGAAGAGAATGAAGAAAAGTCATTGTCATCGAGTATTAACTTCTTGTATTGTAAGAGAATTGGTATGTGAGAGAAAACAAGAATCCGACATTCTTAGTTGATGATTTTTACTGTTTTTTTTTAATTTGGCGCCAGGTAAAAGAAGTGTTAAAATGTTATTTTAATCATATTTTATAATTTCAATGATTGTCTTATTGTCATCATTTTTATTCCATTATACTAGTCCATATGGCGGCCGTTGAATAACAATTCTTTTTTCTGCGATGATTAATTATAATCGGTGAGATATTTTCATGATGATGATCAATGTTTGTCTTTAAACGGATTTCATAGCCATGCGAAATAATAAATATTTTTTAAGAAAAAAGTTATCATTTGGCTTTGGTTTTAAATAGTTTGATGACTGATCTGTATGAGATGTGTTGTCGTGCACCAAAAGACCTTAAATATCAAATAATACGAAATATATTTCACCAAGAAATGAGTGATATATTATGTAAATTTAATACTCTCTAGTTCAGGTAGCAACTTAATGTCCGGTTATGGATTTTCTTATAAGATTTTAGTCGTTATGTTCATCGAAATTTATACAAATGAAATACAAAAGAATTATGAATTCAATTTGATTTATGTGTCATGGTAAAGGTTCCGATACCAATGTCATTTTTACCCAATAATGTAGAGTGCGGGTGTCATACATAATGATGATTTGACTTGAAATTCAATTAGTTGACATTCCACCTGAACACTTAATAACTTTAAACAAAAAAAAAAGAATAACAAATTACCAATATCATAAAAGAGTAAAATATAAATTACATTATTTACAAAAATTATTGAACATAAATATTGGATGTGTACATGGCATAGTGATTTTATTAAATAATAAAAACATAATATGGGGAAGTAACCTTCTATCTCTCACTCTCTGCTCATAAACCTTTTTGTTTTCAATTAATTGTAATCACATGCGAATTTTATCGATTTTTTTGTTAATAAGTTCAAGTAAGTTCTCAATACTATAAATTATGAATTAAATATTATAAATGAATGATCATAATTTGATGTTTATTGCACACCAACACATATTTAATGTGTTTCTTTGGTTCATCATAAAATCAAAAGAAAAACAAAATTGTAATTACGGAGTTTAAGGTTTTAATTTAATTCGATTCCAATTTATCAGGTAAATGAACGTTTTATAACGGCAATTCGATGTCACATTAATTCAATTAAAATGGTAATCAAATGATTTTTAAATTGACCTTAAATAATAACGTAAATGACATGAATGCTGATCATATTTAGAAGGATACTATTACGTGTAGATTTTGCTGGTGTTTGCTATTTGAATCACATTTCAATTTACATAAATGTGAAACGTTCTTATTTGGTATCAATTACTAATTGCACATTGACGGGTGTCGATAAACTGATATTGGCACAAACATGTGATTGTAGTCAAAGTGATAAAAGTGCCAATTCATCTCATTCCGTTGACATTCCTTTTACTGTTACCTACAAATTGAAATTATTATAATCATTCCTAGTGATACAATTTGTATGAAATTCAATAAATGAAATGAAAAGAATTCGTTGAAATTGAATGTTTATTTTGTTTATTAAATTTTACTGCATTTTATGGTACTGAACCATTTAAATTTAATGCGAATTTTTAATTGATTTAGGAAGTAATTTCTATACAATCTGATAATTTATAATAATTATTTGTAGATTTAAATGAATTATCATATTTAATATAATCGAATGATTGATTAAAAAAACATTTCATTGGATTAATTCTATTTAATGTTGATTCTTACTCATAAACTTTTGTTTTTAACGTAATTATATTTATAATAACAATTTTTAATAAAATCTTTAAGACTTAAATCCAAATATTTTGTAATAAATGTACTGAATCAATTCATATCGGATATGTTGACATAACGTCAAAGACTAAAAAGTTTATTAAATCTTAGAAACCTTTCTGCATATCTCACTTAAGTTGACTTGTTTCTCATTGATAAATAAATGTTAAACTATTTATTATTATGTTTTAATTTCATAAATCATATTTTTTAGAATAAACATAAAGATACATAAAGTTTAATGGTATAACGACATAACAAAAAAAATATTTCACTTGAACTCTTGATACCTTTTTGAAGATTAAACTATAAACAACAAGTAAAATTATTTGCTTTGATTATTTTTAATTTTATTATTTTTAAATTGTTAAGAATTATCCTAAAATGCACGAACTGCGTATTTACGATTAAGAAGCATTCCTAAAATAATCCGATTCTTTTATGATTCAAAGATATGGCACAATTGTTATGACTTTAAAATTTTTGGTAATGATAAATTGAAGGGTATTTAATCTTAAAGTCATACACTCTTTCTTCTTATACTTTGATCACCCAAATGGATGTATGATATATAAATGTTTTATTTGATTAAAATAATGGATTTAATTGTTTCCAATATTGAATGAAATTCCTTTAAAATAAATTTCCATAAATTGGATGAAAAAGGAACAATAAAAATTTATTAAAATTTCTTTCATATGTTGTGGCTATTAACATTCTAGAATTGAAATTGAATTTAATAATAGTTGACCTCTTATTATGGCTTTAACTTAACAAATTATCGCAGTTAATGACCCACAAAATACAGTCTGCATCATTAAAATACTTTAGTATTTTGTGTTTTTAAATCGATTACTGCGAATTTATTAATTTTTGTTATTCGGTTTGATATGATTTAATTGGTGTTTATTGATATGGATAATTCAATTGTTCAATTTCACATAAATTCTCATTTTAAATGATTTTAATAAAAAGAATAAATCATTTTACATATGAATTATTAGGAGATTACGGTTAAAAATCGTGTTGATATGATTAATTTCAATGGTTTTTGTGTTTAATAGTTAATGGATTTGAATAAAAGGCTTGTAAAATATTTAGATAATTAATTACTATAAATTCAATTAATAATGTTGTCATACACAGAATTGGTATTGTTATAACGTTTAAATTGGTGCCAATAACAGAATCATTATTATGAATTTTAAAAAAATATTATCGCGGAATGTATTCGTTCATTTGCAATCACTCTCACCTGATAAATAGTTTAAATATAATTTCAATAATTTTATCAATACATAATTAGAGATTAACATTATTTTATTTACAATAAAATTTGTTTAATTTCATCGTTTTTTTTTTTAACCTTTTTAATGATTTTTTATGTTTTAATTTTTATTTAAAAGAAATTGAATAAATCCTATAAATTTAACATTGTTGTGTATGGATAGTAATTCATTTATATAGATAAATCTATTAAATAGTAAATATTATATTAAACGCTGAGAGAAATTGTGCTAAAAATTTTTATTATATTTTTGATTAAAGTTTTTAATGTCGTTATGATTATACTTCTTGTGATATTTTCTTTAAATTTCTACTTGTTTATCATAAATATTTAAATTGAAAATATTTCATTTTGGGGAATTTTGTTAGTATTATTCTTAAAGTGTTATATGATAATAAGGTAAAATAGCAACATTAAATCGATTCTATTATATTGTATCCATTCAAATAAATGGATCATATTTGATTATGTTAAAAATTTTCCGTTATTTTTTGCATGAAAATCTTGTTCATCATGTAGAATAAATTGATTTGAATTTATTAATTTTCTTGTAATATTATTGATAAATTGTAATGAGATGAATTGATCTAATATATTGAAAAGAAATTTTTGATATGGAAGTTAATAACAATTTCATAATAACAATATTCAGTTTAATATTAAATCCAGGAAACTTTACAATCCGGAAAATTCCTTTCGTTTTAAGAGATTGAATATGTTTTATCCTTAAAAACAACTTTAAATATTTAATAAATGTACTTGATGCTAGTGTGTTACTGTTTAGTAACAGTTTAATTCGATGTATAAACTAATTTAATGAAATTCCATAAATTTACTGCACCGCAGCATATCTGATTACAATTTAACGTTTTAATTGCAGTCTCAATTTCATACAGAATTATATGTTGATAAGAATGTGCGAATTATATAGTTCACTCAAAATGTTACGATAATTGTCAAGGTTGCATTAATAAGATTACGGTTGAGATGCCATTCTAATTCTTGCTGTTGCTCTTGATTTATTATGTATCTCTGCAGTGCGCAATGTTATACCAAAAATGTCTTCGTGGTATCGGTTCTCATCCTAAAAAGAAATCCAGAAAAGGTGGAAACGGAAATAAACATATAGAAATTGTGTCATAAAATGAATATTTCATATCAATTTAATTAGCAATAATGCAGTAAACTTGATATAAATTTGTGTCAATTATTTTGTCGTAACTTTGTTAACAACTTTCGTAAAACTCCTAAAAATAATTATGTAATGATTGATTAGTATATCGATGGATCTCTATTATTTGGATCACATTAATTACACAATAATAATGATTCAATCAAATTAATTATAGTCGATACAGTTGATACCTTTAATAATATTTTATATGAGTTTTTCTCATATTAAATTCTCATGTAGAGAATAAAGTTTATTAATCGTAATTCAAATTGGAGCTTTTGATGTGCATCACGGGAATGATGATTATTGAGATTATTCAATATAATTTGTGTTTTATTTTATGATTTTTGGATTTTAACATAAACCAAAGCTTCAGAAATGTATGAAGTCAATCAATTTTTATTACCAACTATCATTTTATTATTTGTGATTCGTACTTGATTTAAATTACTTGGAGTGTATGGTGTCCATATCATTGATTTTCAATTGAATTTTAATGAATAACTCAACGTTGAATTTTTATCGATGATAATTCGGGTGTTATTACCATATTCAAGGATACACAATTGTTCAAATTATTTAGTCTTGTCCACAATCAATTTGAGTATGTATGTACACCAATTTTAGTCACAAATTGTTTTGCAATATCACACAACGATGATTATTATCAAATTTTCTGGTACAATTTTATTACCATAAATACCCAATTGACTGTCAAATGTTGTTGAATATCAATTCAATCACGATTAATATATGTTCACTTTTTTATTCGGGTGATCAACAACAAGGACTAAATTAATAGTTGAATTTTAAACTCTATTAGTAGCTCAATCCCACATAACAATCGATTAAAATGTAAGTGGAATGTAAATGAATTAACATACCCTCAATGATAACAGGAACTTTTCAACATCAGCTTCAGATTTCTTCTCTTTCAACGCTATGATTTTACTGTTCGGATTAAAATTTAAAATGATGAGAGAAAATACATTAAATTTATTACATAACGTAACATAATTGATTAAAGTGAACATAATGGTATTATAATGTTGATGAGTGCTACAATGAGGATGGAGTGTATGCGTTTTCAAAAGTGTTCAACAAGTAGAAGTCACTTTTAATTTACCGTAATGTCTGATAAACATGTTCAGCCATAGTGACATCACCACAAACATAAACATGACCTTTATCCGTTACAATTAAATCATAAATTGCATCAGCTTCCTGTGCTGCGATATCTTGTACATAAGTCTATAACACAGTGAGAGAGAATGAAAGAGAGAAAGTTAATTTTTTAATCAAATTGAAAACAATTCCATTAATGTTATCGTTCATAATACTTTTGGTATATCCGGTTCCCTTGATAGGGCAAGAAATACACGATCTAATATTCCCATTTCTTGCATTTCTTTTTTTTCATCACGATACAAGTCAAGTGTTTTGGTACGACATCCAAAGAATAACCACACTTTTGGTAGCACTAAATCAGGATTTTGTAGTTTATTAATTTCCCAATGTTCCCAAAACGATCTGAATGGTGCAATTCCAGTACCAGGACCAATTAGAATGATTGGTTTGGTATTATCATTCGGCAAATGAAAACTTGGTGCACTAAAATATTCGATTAATTTATTAAAAGTGTTTTCTTTGTAAATCTACCAGCGTTCAATGGTACCTTCGAACAAATAATTCAACTTGATCGTCGGCTTCTAAACTCTCAAGATAATTAGATGAAACACCATAATGTTCTGGTCCTTCACCGTCCTCCGTTCGATACTTAACAATTGCCACAGTCAAATGTATTTCATTGTTATATTTAAGCGGTGATGATGAAATTGAATAGAACCTTGGCTGTAGAGCTGATAAATTTACCACAAATAAAGTAGCTGGCGGTTTACATGATGGAAATTCTTCTAAAACTTCCAGCAAATGTGGAAGACGCCAATGTCTCCAATCTTCATAAGCGGATGACTCCTACAAATGGTTTTCAGTATTGAAAAAAAGAACGGAAATACGATGAATTTCTAATTTTAGAAAAGTTTAACGTCAATAAAAATTTTTTTGAAAAATTACAGTTGCCAACATATTCAGACGTTCAGCATCCTTTTTATCCTCACAGCTGGATGCCAATAACGTCAAAAGTTGACGTGATGGTGGTGTCGTAACATCCAAGAATCGTGTCAAAAGAATTCGTAATGAACAGGCTGGCAATCGTTCATGTGGTTCCCAAGACTTGAAAATTCCTATTGAACATCGAACAGAAATCAATTATAAAATCAATTCCGATTTCATTTCTAATTAACCATATTTACCATTGCTCGTATGATTTTCTTTTAAAATTTGTAACTGTACGACTTCATCGGGATCATCAACGCCACTCAATCGTTCAAGAATGCCATCAATAATTTCTTTTCGGTTAGCCGGAAATATGCCAACATGATCACCTGGTTCATATTTTATCTAGTGAAAAACGAAACAAATTGAATTGTAAATTTCATTCATTCCCAGATAATTTTCATTTAAAACACTTACACCGTTTGTAATAAAACGAACGTTAACGGTAAAACGGCCGGTTGCATTTGATCCTTTATGTAAATTAATTGGTTTCTCTTTAACGGTACACGTAACTGCTTTCTTATTGAAATATTTACATAGAAGATGATTTAACGTAGCATCTTCATGTACAGGTACTAAACGAACATTATTTAAAGTAAGTGATTCGCCTTGAAGTGCCAATGAGGCATCCATAAATGTATTATCTAAATCTAAACAAAATGTTTCACAGGCCACCTATTTTTAAATGAATCAATAAATAAAAAAAAACAATAAACCAGTAAGTGATGATAACATCTTTAAAACACACGGCACGAGTAAAAATAATTCATGATTTTGCATTATTTAAATTGATTTAAAAGGTATAGAATCAACGAGAACAAAGAATAACAAAAAAAATATAAACGTCTTGTGTGTATTTTTTCTTATGACTATTTTTGCCCACCTTAAACACCTCTGGGGCCCATTTACGAAATGATTGTTCCTGACCGCACATTTCATCGCCAAATGCTAACTTAAGCAAACGTTCACCGCCTAGTTCACCCAATATATTATCCAGATATTTACCAAATGCACAAAAATTTGGATATGCCGATGAGCCAAGAGCAAAAATTGCAAATCGTACATTTGAGAGTGGACCAAAGGTCTCATCATTAAATATTTCTGATGTTGAACCCCTTAGAGAGTCTAAACGATCCATTTTTTTAACATTTTGTAATACTTTTCCCATATCATTACGTGAATTTGCTTTCATAAATGTTTTCGATGACACAGTCAAACTGGAAAAGATTATAATATTATTGATGAGTTTTATTCGTTTACTAAACAAGAATTTTGTTATGATAATCAGACATTAATGTTTTTGGATTACATTGAATTTAGTCCAAAACAGAATAGAAGAAAATTCCATGAAATGAATGAAAAACTAATCTGAATAAATTCTATTTTGGTTTAAAATCTCACACCCGAAACATAGAAAACAAACAATGAAATTTTTATTGTAAACTTACCTTGGGCTGTTATGCTCCAAACTATTTTCACATTCCTGAAGTTTCATACCGTATAATCCCTGGCCGAATTCCTGAGTGAGGGAGAAATGGGAGAAAAAAAAAATTGAAAATCAAGATGAGTACAATCAAGTATTTTACCTGTTGTTAAACAACATTACGTAAAAAAAAAATATGAAACAAATCTTGAGGGTTTTCCATTCGTTTATTGTTGTTTTGTTATACAATAGAGATGTGAAAGTCGACAGGAAAACCACAAAAGAGTACACAGTTTATGTTACACAGTTTCATTTACCTCTCCATTTTCCGGTGGATCACCATTACCAAATGTTGAAGCGACAACAATTAGTAGCGCTTCATGTTCAATGGACGAAATATCGTAATCGGCCATACAGTAAACCTTTTAAAGCAAACAAAACAGAGAGTCAAGCATTAGTATGACAAATAAAGTGTTTTGTGAAGAAAAAATTATCAGAAAAAGGAAGTACAATACGGATTGGGTTGAAATTTTTTTTTTCATTTTGCCAAAATGTGACATTATGGGTTTTCTTACGCTAATTATCTGCAATGGATTTTATTTTTTCTTGTTAAATTGGTTAACAAAACGTGAAATTTTTCTTATCGCAGCAATGAAGTTCAAAAAGTAGCAAACGACTGTCATCGTATAAACTTTGAAAAATTATGGGATTCTTTTCTTCATAGTTTTGCACTTTAATTTACTTCGGCCATTCATGACTTCATCATCTTATCTTTATTTCAACTGCATTTTTAATGGTTAATTTCTCAACTAATGTATGAACTTGGTGTACGAAACACTGTAAAGTATTTCTCTTATTGCTTCTTGGCAACATTTTCACGGAAAAAAAAGGGAAAAACTTACAATTTTACCAAAAAATTTTTATTTTTATTCCAACGGATTTTATTCTAGAACTAAATAATAAGTTTAGCAAAAGGACGAGTAAAATACAAACAAAAACGTGATGATATTTCATATTTATTAATATTGGTTTGGGGGATTTTCAGATAATGCACAGCTTTTGAACGACTTAACTATGGATTCAATGCATTTCAATGATAGTTTGATACGTGATATGAATCCAGAAAAAGAATCCAATAGAAATTCAAACATTTAACTTTTTTTAACTTTTCCAGTGTGCCTGGTATAACTTAAACGGTTAATAACATTTTCATCAAAAAAAAAGTAAAACATTAAATGAAATAAAATATTTAGTAATCGTTTAGGTAATTCCTACTGTTTGATTAATGTCTTTAGAACAATGGAAATGAAATGTTGGATATTTGGTAACAGAACTGTTAAGTTAATTAAAGAAGTTTGAGTTTAGAAGTTTTTCTTTTTTTTGAAAACAGAATAAACTCACCTGAGCGTTAAATGCGTGCCCTAGTAATTCGCCTAATTGTTTAGCGTATTGCTCTGATTTTCCTGTCTCCGTTGCATACAATACCGTTGCCTTTATACGTTTCGATAGTGCACGACGAAATAGTTTTGACGTAAACTTAACAGCTCTGCAAATATTAAAATTATTCATAATGTTTTCCTATCATTAAAACAGTGTTACAATTGAAACCATTTTAAAATTACTAAATTCCAGTTCAAATATCAAACGGAAATATTAATGATCAATGTTTCTTGTTTAAAAATTACCTTGCAATTTGTTTAAAATGAAATTTACGTCTTGGTTTTTTACTTTTTCCTTGATCACGTGCCTTTTTCCATACATGAACTTTCCAAGCGGGATCTTGATATTCAAATGATGGTTTTAAGTAATAGGCAGCCATCTCTTGATGAAAGACAGGCGTTATAGAACTGGACATTGGTGGTACGATCCAAACCCAATCAGCAGGACATCCGTTTCTATAAAAGTTAGTTTTAACGTTTTTTTTTGTATTAGAGGAAAATTGAAATGTCAATGAATTTTCTCAATAAATAATATGAATATTAGAACGGTAGTCAATAAAGGAATAGTTTACCTTAACTTTGATTCATTCTCTAAATGTTTCATAAAACTTTCGCTGGCCGTATGATGGTCTACAATGGTAACGTTATGCCTTTGATATGAATGTAATACAGCAATATTAACTTCAACAAGTGCTTTATCCTTCCACAGTGATGTGGATGTACGTGTATCTAACTGCATTTTAAGTGCTACCGTCTACCAGTTACCACAATGTTTAACAAAATAAATAAAAAATGCAGCCCCCATTGACATCAAAAACCAATTTAAAGAGAAAAATTCATAGTAATTTTAGTATTGAATGCATCGTACCAGATATAAAGAGAATGTATTAGTCTATTAAAATGGGTGGTTATATCAACCACTGAATTCAACACACATGCTATGTAACTGATATTAATGAAACGTAAGGCTTTAAACAGATAGGCTTCATAGTATACCCAAATAACAATAGAGTTTAGATTTTATACAATCGACAAATGCATAATATTGAAATACCTCTAGCATATTTCGACGGTATTCATCGCATAAGTTTCTGCAGCCAATTTCCGTTGACATGTACCAACCACTAAATGATGTTGCTGTAAATTGTATACCGCCACAATCGAATAACATATTCGATACAGCAGGAAGTGCATACCATCTCAATTGTAAATCTTCAAACCATTTGAATCTGAATTGAATTAAATATAAAGAAATAATTGTGTTGAACGTTAGGAATATTTAACAGGAGATTCATTTTTCGGTATTTAATATTGAAAGATATTTATATTATGATTTATCAATATCAGCCAATTCTTTGGCCAATGATGAATGAACTATTTTCTATGATTTTATTCACCACGTGAGATACTTTATTTGATGATTTATATTTTACTTCTTCATGATTTCTTGAATTATTGATAACTGATAACTTACGTGGGATGTGTTAAAGGAACTTCGACTACCAATTCAGTTGGTACATCAAAATAATCTGGGTCATGTCCATTAGCTGACAAAACCAACGGTAGAATATCCCAGGGGGTACCTTTTCCCTTCCAGCCCAATTTTGTGCATAACTAATATTGTAGAAAAATACAAAAAGATGGACAAGTGAAAAAACGATTTTATCTTCAAATGGATTTTAAGAAACCAAATTTATAAGTTATAAGTTCATATCTATGAATCAATTTCCATGGACATTTGAATCAATTTGTTGATAAAAATCAATGAAATTCAAAATTATTTTCTAGTTTTATGTAATTCAATAAAATGGATTTCAAGAAACATAGAAATGAACTATGTATTTAACATAATTAACGTTTTTAATGAACGAATCGTGCATACCTCGGTAAATTCAACAGTTAATGGATCACCGGTAACAGTGCCATCATAATTTTTATATCCAGCATATCCTATTAATTGATGATTCCATATGCGGTAGTCATGTTTACCATCAGTCCGTTGTGGGAATATTGTGATCGCTGACCTGTGTATATCATAACAAAATCATAGAAACAAACATACATTGTTACAATGAATAAAAACCAAAAAAGAGTAGCCAATTAGTTGATATAATTCAATAGAGATAAATTGCTGTCCGTTAATGTAAAACCAATGTACAATTTAAATTCATTTGATGTTCATATGGTAGCCAGTTTACTTTTACTGTATGGTAAAATCGTGTATCATAAATGTTTAACTGTCACTAATTTGTAATATCTTGATTGAAATAACTGCTACATAACAAATTGTTAAGCAAAAAGGTAAAATTGGAATTGTTATTTCCCAGTTTTTTTTATTGTGGGTGAATGTTGAATTTAAAAAAAAAAAAAAAGCAGAAATATCGAACTGTATGATTGTTATCAAACGGAAAATACATTTATTGTATGTGAAAATTAATATTTACCTCAAATTTCCTTTATTTGTGGCATATTTGATATGATTGCAAAGGGCCTCAAACATACCACTAGTTGTAGTTACATATCGGCAATCAAATACCTGAAAATCAATTGGTTTTTTAGCCAAAATATCAATTATTTTCATTTATGAATTTTTTTTTTTTTTTTTTGCTAAAAATAGTTGATTGTTAATCGAAATTTTATATCAAAATATCAGAGAATTTTATCTTATGAAATATGAATCAGTTCTAAAGTAATTGCAGAATAAGAATGAGTTACCATCAATTTCTCTTATTCGAAAGAAAATTGATGTGTCAACTGATGAAAGAGAAAAGATTTCTCAATTTCTAAATCGATTCCATGAAAAACCCAAATGAATTTGATTGGATATCGAAATTGATGGCAACCCATTGAATTCTAATATAAACATTTATATGATTTCCAATTTGATCCGATAAATTACCTGTAATTTTGACCATTGGATTCGTCCAATACAACGAGATGAATTCCTCCAGGCCGTTTTGGCGCCATAAATTAATTCGGTTTCGGTTAAATGATAGCTACCCGTTGTCTCAATATCCTTTTGTACTTGCTGGAGGCGAGTTTCATGTGACTGGGAGTTTAATCTATTCGCGTTATTAAAAAAAGTAGTAAAAATAAATGAAAATTAATAAAACGGTTGACCCATTACCTCTATATTCAATATTCAACTGGCTTAATCAGTCACTTTAGCCAAATAAATTGTTCATATATTATTCACATGAACCACCACATTGTTTGACAATTATTGTACTGATAATTTCACATATAATTATTCAACTGTAACCAACAAGATAATCAGACATGTCACAATACAGTGGCATCCAATTGAATGAGTATCATCGTAAAATGGTACCACCAAAACCATAGCATCCTTAATTGGTGACATAGTCACCTAGAACACAACGTCACAATCATTCATTCATAACTTAAGGCCAATTAATTAATATTCAACGTGTAACACTGTTGTATATTCTTCTGTTGTGGCAGAATTAAAAGAGAACAAATACCCAATGTATATATCAGTGCTCATTGACACCAGTGAAGGATAATAAAACACCTGAACCAACGTAATGTAGTTAATCATTACGTATGTTTTCTACGAAATTTTTCTAAATGCAAAACTTCTGCAATAATCATAATTTATGAATGCCAAATGAGATACATTAATGTATTCAACTATTTTATTTAGAATTCTATGTTTATGTTGTTGGTAAAGACCACGTAACTCAATCGCCCTTAGGCTTATCACAATCAACAGAAATAAAAGTCTCCAATTCTTTATTCTGTATACTTTTTGCTCTGTGTTGTTGGCTGCTTTCCGACTCTATGTTATACCATATGCGATTTGGTTCAATGTATTCTTTCTTCTTTTTTTCTGGTTGATTCAAACATTACAATGATAATGTAACACAATTTTCGGTAACATATTTTAATATCATTCACAATTCGATGGATTTTTCGTAAACGAATTTCATATATGGCATCATGTGGTGGAATTGTCGTATTATCTCGCTGTATGGGATCACTGAATAAGTCCAGGAACACAAAAAACTGCCAAAATAAAAGAAGTAAACGATGGCACATTGAGAAAAAATTCATATAGAACGTTACCATAATAGAGATACAACGCAAAGATTGAACCGATATTTACCTAGGCTGACATAAATGGTTTTTCAGCAATTTTGCAATATTTACAATTGAGTGGGTTGTTTCACCTCATGCCACCCACATTTTAGGAATATTCAATGAGGGAGAGAACAAATAAAAAACATGTTTTTTTTGTATTGTGGTTAAACAATTTGAGTTTAGGGGTACGAGCAATACGATTTTGTGATATTTCATACAATTTTCCAAGTGGATCAAGTGAGATTTAAATTCGACTGGTTCTTTTACTAAAATTGTTGGCCATTATAAAGTAATGTCGGCATCAATTTCCATACGATTTATCATTGGATGATTTGACATCATCCAACCGCGAATAAATCAGTTGTATTATGTTAGATCCCATTGTGTATGTTTATTATCAGTTTTAAATGTATTTGGTCGAGAGTGGTAGACATGTGAGTCCTAGAATACAATCCAATTGGATACAAGTGGGAGTCAATCATTGAAGGTCGTAAAGCTTTGAATATCGTAATGTAAACATATGAGGATTCAATGGTAAAAAGGTAATTATCATTTTGAACGGTTATTTGATTTTATTTTGTTGTTTTCTTGTTTTTTTGATAATGGGCTAAGCTAACCTCTACGTTTCCTCATGAATTTAATTACATGGAAATTATTTGTTATTACTTAATCGACTTATCCACTATGTGACATTGAGAATTTACACGTTAATCCACTTTATATTAAAATTATTCCCTTACGTTTACTTTGTATTATCGTTAGTACAACTTTTATTAATTTTTTTTTTTTAGATTATCGTGTTTACAGATTGTGGTTAATTATCGTTGAATATATTTTTCTGTCTGGTGATTATTGAATTCTAATTAATTTTTTTATTTACCTGAAACAGAATGCGTTTTATCGTTTGACGTCAATTAGAAAATTCAATTAGAATGTCTGACAATTTTTTCTTCTTTTAACGTGAGAATTGACAGTAAATTTATTAAGGAGCTTTTTTGATTTAATAATTATGAGTTTGGTTCATACATTTCTGTTCTTTGGAACAAACAAAATTTTTAAACAATAAATCTTTTCAACTAAATACTTTGTGACCAATTTTCAAATGAATAAACGCTAGAAACTATTTTAAACGAAATCCTTTAATAAATCTCTGTTAAGGAAAATCGTTTATTTTTCATTATGCGAAGTCAATGTATTATGATTCCTTCTGATATTTTTGAATACTGAAAATGGACCAAGGAATCTATTGTTTGAATAAAATGTGAAGAAAATCAGTGAATAGAAAATTTTCTACTTGAACAACAAAAAAGTAAATTGTGTGCGACAGTTAAAAGAAACATTTTGTGAAACGATTAAAAATTCCAAACAGGATTTCAACTCAATTCTTGTATACTTGATAGAACCATTCACCTGTTTCCTAAAACGATTTCTGTTTTTGAACCCTCTTAAGTATTTAAGAACTGTTACGTTATTGTACTTCATGAATTAGGATTTGAACACTTCCATTGTACCTGGTTCGCACAATAACAGATCCTTAAATCCTCAAAAGAGCAATAGAATATTTCCTACAAGTTTTATAATTATTTGTTCACACTGTTCTTTACGTCAGTGTTCGCTAATCATTATAAATCGTACAAAACAGGATAAATAATTCCTTCTATTTCTCTGGTATTCTTCCCATTCTCAAATATAATTATGTGTGAATTGCATTTGACTGTGTATGACATGCTATTAATTATGTAATAATCATCGTATCATGATATACACTTGAATAATTTATGGTAAATTAGTATAAAACTTTCTTTCTATTGATACCATATGACCCAATTTATATGAAACCACTAACTAATATGTGATACTAGAAAATTAAATATTTGTTATTAATTTACATGGTTACGTGAAAATCATATTCATTTGTATTCAATATGTAAATTGGTATCACATAAATGTATTGCAACAAGGATAACTACTTGTCAATATCCGTTTGGTTCATATGAATGAGAAAGAGATAGAGAATGAGACAGTTCAATTAATTAAGTTGTAATTACATTCGTTGAGGTTTTCAGCATAAATAGTTGGGTAATCTTATTCAAATTAAGATCCATTGAAGTTTCATTACTTTCTGTACCATTTGAGACCAGTTGCATTCTCCTGGTCAATTATTGATCTTTGAATATTTTAATATAAAATTTTCCATAGAATTTCATTTAATATTGAAACCTTTGATAACATAAATTAATGAATGGAGATTCTATATGAGCCATGAAGGCTCTCTTTATTCAAAAGCTAATAATTAAGAGTAATTCACTTGATTATAAATGACTGGTAAATCCTTTCATAACTTTTGAATTTTTTAAATTTTTTTAAGGTTCATGGTTTTGGTGGCTCTTTATTATAATAATCTAATAGAAAATGCACTGTTAATAAGCCAGTAGATGATAAATTACCATCCATAATCTCGTGTATTATTAAACAAAAAAGAATTCTGGGAAAACCGTTTACATAACTTTCAGTCCGTTGAATAAAAGAGGAATACATATTACAATACACTACATTAATACTTTTCAAAAAAATCCAAACATTAACTCTGGAGCTTTACAGTACAGATGTTTTCTATGCAACTAAACTCCTTTTGGAAAACGTTTGTTTTCTATTTAAACTTCATATAATTCTCATAAGTTAATTATTCATGATTGAACTGATGCAGTAACGTAACATAATATGCACCATCAATAATTTGATCTTATGCTCTTGAATATTATGATTAGTTTGTCAGAAATTTCAGTCTTTTTTTTTTAAATAACAAAATATTCTCTGTATGTTTTCCGGTGAAATAATTTCACATGTTTTTTGGTGTTCAGGATTTAAAGTTCATAAGTTCAAGTGTATAATATCAAATTGAAGCATAAACTTCATGTTTCATTTAATATGATTTGACTATCCGAATTATTTTTTTTATCCAAAAGTTTTTACCAAAAGGAAAAATCCATAGTGATTTTCAACACGAAACAGTGATGATCGTTCCCCTAAACATAAATATATTTGAACTTGTTCCATATACATACGTTGATTTACACCTAAATGGAATTTTTAATAACTTTTTCCAGTGAAAGAAACAGTACCGTTACCGATTACGATCAAATGCTAGTGAAGTCATGCCACAGGACTTCCATATTACTCAATTTGATTGAATGAATACTTTGCAATTCAGCGAGATGAGCTTTCTCACTGTCAGTTTCAATGGCAGCAACACAGAAGAAGTTCCTCATTTCGTATTTTTTTTATTTATTTTTTTTGGTTTCCTTGTGAGGATACTACGATTCCAGAATTTTTGTGTGTTCCGTTAGAATAGATTTAGTTGTGAAGTTTTAACATAAATTTAAAAAGACATCTAATACTGATTCCGTTTGTGAACCGGACGGGTCTAATGATTATTGACGTAAATGGAATAGAATGATTGCATTTAGTACGTGAGGGGTGCTTATGATACCACCAATTGTTCTGTATTCAGTAAATCGTATATGCTTATAATATTCTACCTACTTCTATGCGACTGTATTAAAATTGTCTGTGCCCCTGCTATAAATTTAAGTAAGCATCCATTCGATTTGTTTATTTATGTATAAAGGTCACATATGATTATGTAGTCGCGATTCTACTGCCGGGAATTACATTTATACACTTCATGAAATGGTAACAGCCATCATTGAATAAAAATCATGTGATGAGACAATGTTGAACGAAAACTTGTAACATGAAAATTGGAACATGATAAAAGAATTTCCCATTTCTATTTACCTAACGGATAATAATTTTTCTTATTTTTTTTAAAAGGGAGACAATGGGGGGGGACACTGAATAATAAAAACAAGCAAAAAATACAAGATTCGAAAAGAAAAATAGTAATCGTACGGTTTGGAAGAAGAAAGAGAACATATCAAAATGCAAGAGATGTTAAACACGATGGCATGAGATAGAACAAAAAGGTTGTTATTTGAAATAATGATATGTTTTAGGCTGTCACCAAATTCTCGCATATTTCGAGAAAGGAATAACGAAAATGGCAATGGCACTGATATTGTGAATCAATGGATTCTGGTTACAATCAAACATGGCAATTTTTTATGCATTTTGATAACCAAAAAGTGGAGGATTTTATTTTTGTCGATTGGTATTACCATTGAGTATTTGATATCCAAATCCACTTCAACGTGTGTTTAACGGAAGTAATTTTGTTTTTATTCATCCTGTTTTTATTTCACGTCTCAGTTGTTATTTTCTCTTGATGATGTTTAGTGTTCATTTGGTTTTAGGTTATCAGGATACCGTAGGTGGTAAAATAGAGTCAATTGGAAACTTTTATTAAACAGTAAAAAAATAAAAGAAAGAACAAACAAATTTTTTGGTTTTTCATCTAACACAACCAGTGAATACGTTAATTATGATGTTGAAAGTCACACAACGGATGTAGTGAAGATTACACGGCAGTATTTATGTTTGACCATTATGAGTATGTTTTTCATTGGTCTCTGTTCTTTAAGCATATTTTTAATAACCTTCCGGATATATACAATTTGAACGTATGCCAAATGAATGATTTCGATGAATGACTGAAGCATTGAGTAATAATGAAACCGAAATAAACATTTGGTAATGGAAATCTCTTAACCCAACAATGTTATTTGCATCAGAGTTTTCTGAAATAATATTTACTGTTATTGCAAGTGGAATAATTCGGAGTTTATTATGTTTTTTTCCCGTAGTTCTGATGCGTCATCATCATGCGTCAGGATGAATATTATCCATTTGCCATATTAGAGATCTCCCGATATTCAATTGTAATCATTGCGTAAACTAAACTTTAATACTGAAATCTATTAACGATTTAACCGAGAAAAATAGATGGCCGAATAGCAAGAAAAGCTAATTTATTTTCGGCAATAAACTCATTATTGGAAATAAATGAAGTCTGTGTTAAGTTGTGCAGAAAATATGTAAATGGTATGAGAATACATATGTTTTCATATGTAATGTGACACATAACATGTGGGTGAAAATGTGGGTTATCATTAGATGGGCCATTTTCTGATTGAAATAATCATCTGAAGTAATCCATATGTAAAAGTAAATTGAGAATGAGATGTGTAAACGAAACACATGTATTGGTAACGATTCCATTTCCTTAAGAATAAATGGCAAACTCTATTAAAGTCTTTACACTGTTAAATTCCGGCTAACAAGCAGACAGAGTGAATGGAATAAAATCCTTCAACGCTAAAGGAGTTAAACAAAGTATAGAATCAGAACATAGAACATTGTTGTACTACATATTTTATGGTTGAAATAGATTCTCATATTGTTTTCTCTCGCACAAGTATACAATTGCAATTACCATATATTGTCATTATTCTTCTTGAGTTATCCTAGATTCCACCATATGAAAAGACAGAAAAAAGCGAATTGTTCATGTTTTCATGTTTTTTTTTTTTATAAAAATGCGAAGACTATTCTAACAATGTAGAATTGCATTTTGATAAATTATCATATATGATTAATTTTTATGCATTCTGGCCGTATTACTTTGTATATCATGTAAATAGAATCGTTCAGTTTTCTCTAGTTATTTAACAAAACTTGTTCCTTTTAAAGCGCACTGCTAAAATTGTGCATTGACTGAAAATACTAAGACTAACTTTGAGAGAAGATCTTAATTAAAAATATGAAATCAGGATTTAAATGAACCCTGAGATTCATGTAAATACGTGGAAACAGTAGTTTTTTCCCTTTTTTTGAATTTGTAATCTACAGTATGGGTTGAATGAAAATGAACAACACGAATAACGAATATTTAACTCAATCAGAATTCATATTTATCTAATTAACCATGAGTTCGTATACTGTGAAGAATTTCAATTTTTTGAATCAATTAAAATTTTACAGAGAAACTATTGAGTTAAATAAAAATTAATTTTTCTTTTTCTTTAAACAGAACTTACCTTCTGATTGATGTGAAATATTGTTCAAGGAAATCCTTTGCATGCTCCATCACGGTATCTGATTTTCTGACTTCAGTGGTGGCACCGTTAAAATGAACGACACTTCCGAGACACGTTTGACGACTGCAGGTGAGCGTCTAAAATATAGTTTTATTAGAGTTTAAGAACATTGATTTAATGATATTTTACGACTGGATTTTATTTCTACAATATGGTTTATGTTAGCTACTTGAATCTATTAAATCTATGAGATATATTCTATTCTTCTAATTATGTATGTGTGGTGCACCAGTTCCTAATACATCTGTGGTTGCATCTACCACAGACATTCAATTTGTTTTAAGAACCAAACATTTACTTTACTCTGTTGTTGTTTCATGTCATGCAAAACAAAACAAAAAATTTGGTTTACATGATAATGAATTTATTCCCAGCAGCCATAAATTTTCATAACTAAAAGATGAAACATTATTATTCAATGTCTCTCATTCCCAAGCATCCCTTCAGTTATGATGGGTTTTAAACTACCCGTTAAAAGTAGTTTTTATCATTTTATTTTTTTATAATTTCTCATTTATGCATCAACGGTGTAATTTTTTCTCACCATCCAACCGAACATAATTTGCATGAGGGAGTGGGAAAAAAAAAGAAATTGGATTATTAAAGTGTTTGTTATTTAATGTTGTGTCCCAACTAACTACTTAAGCTTTTCATTTACATTTATGGATGTTTTATTAATTTTTATAATTTTTCATTTATGTTCAACATTAGTTTTGTCGGTTTCTATAAAATTTTTATTAAATAATGTCCCCATAAAGTTGAAAGTGAAATAATGAATTGCTGTGGTTGTGATAGATGCTATTGCCAGTATGATAAAATAAAATTAATTTTTCTTTAAGAGATTCATCAAATTTTAAGATGATATTTTCTATGAAAAGTGAATGCAATTTAAGAATTTAATTCTTAACCAAATGCATAGTCAGTATGATGGTATTGTGAAGTAGTGGCCAATTAATCTTTTATGAATTTGATTTATGTTCTGGGGGATCCATCCAGTTAATTATGTACAGAAAAATGAACAAACATAATGAATGTGGAATTATCACTGTGACGTTAAAGTTAAATCGTTTCTGGTTTTTTAACTAATAATTTAATGAATTTTCTTTTGAGGTTTTCTATGAATTTTAAAATACAACAAGTGTTACCTCTTAAAGGAAACTTTGTTTTGAATAGTATTTTTGGGGAGTATTCAATATTTGTTCCTTAATATTCTCAAGGAAGACATTCAACAAACTCATCTTCTTCAAATATCAAAAATCTTTTGGATTTCACTGAACTTTGAAAGAATCTCTATGAAATTTTTCATTGCACGTATTTGAGTTGAAATGTTTTGTAAAGAAAATGCAACAGTACACTTCGTTTTTATTTCCTGAATTTTCCAACGTTCTGTTTTTTTGCTGAAAGAGCAATAGAACATTCCGAAACAAAAGTTCTTCTTAACAGTTGAAATATTCAACTTTTCAGATTGAATATTAAGTTTTATTCATCATACATGTAATCTTAAATTGGTAAGAAACATATGCATTCAACAAATAAAAATCTTCTTGTAATTTTGTCGTTGTCAAATTGTCTCATTTATGTGTAGTGGCATTAAAATGTTATGCCATTGATATCCATGAAATTAAGCTAGCTGATTACAAATGTGAATACTTTCTCTCATACTCAATAGATTTTAATTGCATTGTTAAGTAAACTCTTATCCCAAAGGCAAATAAGAAATTTCGTATCACATTGTTATGTTCCGTACAATGTATCCCATATGTTACAAAACTATTCAACATATTCAGCATATCATTAAATCTTATACATATCAATTTCCTTTTATAACTAAATATTCTCTTGTCTACGATAACATTTATCTCACTTTTATGAAATCACTTACAACAACTTTTTACATATAAATTCATTGAATATGTGTCTTCTCTAAAGAAATTTACCAATAGTGTTGGGGTGGGTTACGGAAAATTTGTAATTTTTCTGACATACAGACACAAAACTTAAAGTTAATTGTTATATTCACAGGTAAACCACAATTTATAATTATCATTTATATGGTATTGTTCAACCTTTTAGATGATATTCAACTGTTGATGGGATTATTAAATTTTAATTGAAATTTAAATATATGACTCGTTATCAACTCCTTTTTCCGTTATGGAAATTAACTTAAAGTTTAGAGCTTTTACTCTGCTATTCTAGATGTCTGATGAATGAACATTTTGACTCATTTTTATTTAACAAAGTACAAACGATTTAACATGTAAATTTATAATAGAAGGAGTCATTTAATGTGTGCCATCATAATAATTTTTATGAATTTATAAATTCATTTAACTTGTCTTATTACTGTTAAATTGTTCGAATAAGATTGACTCTCATACTTCGTACAGTGTATCTCCTGCGGCCCATTAAGTATTCATAAATTTTTGGTTATAACGTAGAACGAGTGAGAGTAATTTAAATTCATAAATTATAGGGCATATCATGGGAAATTAATACATCCGAATTTCTAATTAATTAAATCTTCACCTGTACGACGTGTGCTGTGATGCCGTTAGCTATTTTTCTCTTATTTTCATGTGCCATCGTGTAAGATATGTATGAATTCCCCTCATTCAAATGATCATCGTCAGTAAATAACATAATTTCTAATTAGCACCGTTTCCCTCTATTATGGTTTTGTGAATACAGAGAATTTTTATATTTAAAATGAATATAAACATGTTTCTCATTACCTAACATCCTAAACAAATAATGTGCTTGTGCTTTTTGTCAATTCTGTGTAAAAAATGTTCACAATTACGTTGATGTGCAATACCATTTGTAACTGTTTACCTGAACGTTTCGTCTCCATACTCAATTGCATTTTTATGTGGAACATTTAACATTTAAATCTGTCATTGACGGGAAAAGTTTCGTTTTAAAAAAAATTATCATAAATCTGAACTTAAAGTTGTAAAATGCTCATTAGGAGAGATTTTCTTTATTTGATCTCTTCAATGTTTTAAACTTTGCCAAGGTATTCATGTGAATCAAACGATAAGCTAGATAACTTTCATTTCCTTTATCTGTTAGTCATAATGAAGAATATTCCATGATAGATTTTTATTTTGGATTTTCTTTTTTATATTTTGAGATTTATTTTATTTTGTTATTCGTCTAAATGGCCAAGATGGAAAATTCGAATATATTTCATCTAAGGGATACGATTGTTCTTCCGCCTGTTATTCCTCAATATGTCAATTTACCAATTGGATGTAATTTGTCTCACATTTCCTTGTAAATCCATCAAATCAAAATGTTCTTGTTTCAGCATTAAGTCTGTGTGTTTTTTTTTTTGTAACAATTTGATGTTCCGTTAAACATCATTCCCTTTGACGATGTGGTATATCAACTGTATGAGGAATGAGAATGTTTTGATTTAGAATTTCCCATTTCAATTTATCGTATTTACCGTGAACCAAAGAAGGGGATTCTAACATTTAAACTGGGAGAGAAAAATATAAAAATCAATGTCTATCACGTTGTGATTTTATTTGTACTATAGACAATTTAAACGGAGGGGGACACACAATAACAAACAATTGGATATGGGGGAACGACTGATCCTGTTGAAAATCCAATGTCTATCAATTTACGTATCCATTTAATGAACTTAACATGTCGACTGATCAATACGGCGTATATAATTGAGTACGGTTGAAGTGGAAATAATTTTCTTTACGAATTTTCTTCGTTACTGAGATTTCGTTTATATATCAAATGAAAGCCAATTTTACGATGAAGAAACATTATGAGTCTTCTTTGACATTTCAAGAAATAAAAACTCTCAGGATTATCTTATTACAAACAGAAAATAAAAAAGAAACTATAAATTCGTATTGATTTTATTGAGTGAAAATTGCCAGTCTTAATTTAGTGAAATGAGTTAATATTTCAATGAAATTTTATTACCAAAGAAAATATCAAGATAATTGAAACAGAAAAATCGTTTTCCCCAGCAATGCTAAAATATTCATGGAATGAACATAAGCAAAAGAATGGATTCATAGACAAAACGAATACTTTCAATTGTATGTGAAATGAACAAATTCCTTATTTGGATTTTATTATCCATTTGAAATATCAAATATTTTAAGATCATGCAAAACGTTATTCTCTCACCCTTAAGCTACTGTGCAATTGAATTAAATGAAAATTCAATAATGCACGCATTATTTTATAATGAATTTAACTGAATTACACCTTATGCGTTAGTTTCCCACGAGTACATTAAATTAAATTGATGTGTTTCCATGCTTAATGAAAATTATAAATAATTGAAAGTTTACAAATTGAATTTTCTATTTTTTTTTTCACCTACAAAACAGAGCAATAAAAATTGAGTGCAATATACCTGTCGTTTTTGAATTGAAAATGTTTGTTTCATTTCAATCTACAAATAATTCTTGGTATTAAAACATTATTTGAATTCACTTATCTGATAGGCAGGTCTTTTGATTATTTTATAAACAACTAAGAAAAGTACAACAAAACATTCGTTTGATTGAACATAAATTACAAGAATTATTTTGAAATAATATTATGATTTCATATGAATTTTCTAAAGAGAAATTCAATGAATTTAACATTTTCCAATACACATAATGATTGTTTGTCGTTTAACGAAGTGCAATCTATTCCAGTTTTAACCATCCACATTTCTTGTAAAGCCGAAAACAACATTGATTCGATTTTGTTTCATAACTAAACTAAGAAAATGTTTTATTCTTGTATGTAAATCCTTTTGTAAAATTGTTTTAAAGAAAAATTTTCATTCGCTTATATGAAATACTTATATTTTGTTTCACTTAATGCTATAAGCAGCTCATCGTATATAACAAAAATATGCATAAAATAGACGGTTACCATTACCTAAAGCAAAAGGCTTTTTACAATTTTTCTTCTGTTTTCCGTATACTTGACAATGTTATAGTAAACAGTGGGATATTAAGTTGTTTGCATTCGAAATATTCAATATTATCCGATTCATCTTTTTTAAAAATATTACACATGCTGACTGTATTATTGCATATGACTTAACAAAGAATTTTATGATTCGTTTTTCATTTTACTTTCATTCTCTCGTTACTCTCATATTCATATTATGGAATATTCAAATTTTTTTTTTATTGTAGCATTGAAATCATTGTATTTCCCTTTTACTTTGTTTCAACATTACTCAGCTCAATTGAAGTAAGAAAAAAGAAAAGTATTTTATCATACGTATCTTCATTGTCTGTGGAATTTTTGGCCGTTTTTTTTTTTTTTATTTTTTTATTATGATTCTATTGGGGGATCTAAAAGAATCCATGATCGGGAGTTCATCAACAGACAAATAAATATTCTATGAGTTAGTAGAAGAGTACAGATCTATACCAAATGAACAACACAGTACATAAAAAAACATTATGGTACAATCAAATACCAAAATTGATGTAAAAGTTGGTCTTTAAAATATGAAAATAAAAAATCCAAAACATAAATTTTAAACATTTTTACATGCCATCGAATGGCAATCGTGTATTTTGTTAAGTAGAAAAACAGAAGATTCCGTTTGAATATATATTTTTCCTTATAAATATCATTGTTTTCTTTAAAGATTTATCAATTGTAATACAAATGGTAAATAAGCAATATTGAAATTCTTATTATTTTTTGATTCATTCCTTCCGTTATATAAAAATTTTATTTGCATTTTTCTGTTTTAAAAAATATTGAAACGACAGTACCGTTAAAAATCGAAGAAATGTACAATTCATTTTATGACTGTATTGGGGAAAATTGTTAACCTTTAATGCAAATAATGTTCAAGTCCAATAATAACTTTGTAATACAATAACATTTGAGATCAAGTGACAGAATGGGGTTTGTCTTATCCTGTTTACCCATCACCTTTCTCCACTCTTATTGAACATCAATCTAATTTTATTCGTTTTCGAATATTTTAAAGATATTCGATAAATCTGTAATTTAATTTCATTACGAATAAAATGATTAACTATTGTTATTTGAATTTGAAAATTCAAAACCAGAGATGAAAGCATCAAGTATAATGGTTTTGATTGTAAGAAACATTTTCATTTATTTTCATTTTGTATGAAATTCTAGTATTTTCTTATTGTATTCTTAGAGAAATTTTTAAATTAAAACATTATTGTGACGGACGATTTTCTTAATGAATTCAAATACATTTCAATGGTTTATTACGAATTTTATGAAGCGAAATGAACTATACTAAGAGAATGGGATTGTATTAAAAAGTACTTTAATTGAGTTAACTTTTTCATTCAGAAAACATCGAAAATTCGGACCATTCAGAATTGGAAAATTTTAAATTAAAGAAAACAGTTGAATAAAAATAAATGTATAATGCATTAAGAATCGAATTGTTTGTTTAGGCTATGGTTTGAAGCGCTCATTCCCTCCGTTCAGTTGTATAACATTCCACCTGAGGTGAGAATGTTTATCCATAAATCAAAACATGGGAAAATACCTTTCACTATTATTCAGTTAGACTGTGTTATTACTCTACCTGTTACGTAATGTTATGAGTTTCCTGAAATTGCGTTTGATATTTTATTTTTATTCTAACGTGAAACCCATTTGGTATTTGTTTTAAATGAAAAGCCACCATTCATCAGTTGTAGTTAAGGTGCAAAAAAACTGAATGAGATTTATATTTCCTCTTCTTTCCTTGTTTTTTATTTTCCTATTATTAGATTTTCTAAAAGTTATTCTACGCATATCCCACACATAAAAATTTCATAATTTTAACATTTGCATAAATTTTTCCATAAACAATAAATCTTCATTCGAATAATTTAATTGAGTTTAACTCGACGTTTTATTATGTACTTTTCATTCAGTTTCCGATTTATTTCTTATATTTTTTTTTTTGTTTCCTTATCGTTTGGTTTGTTAACGGGATCTCCTATTAACTGGAATGGAAAAAAATTCCCAAAAATTTTCTCATTTTATAACAAAAGGCATCATATTAAAAGATGTGAAAATTATTCAAAGTTTGTTTTTCTAAAAAACAAAGAGAGAAAGAAAACCGAATTGTTAAATTCAATATAATTTACTTTATGTTAATTCCAAAGTTTATGTTAACCGGTAAATACAAAGAGAATATTATGTTTTAAGAAATAACGAAAATGATTTACTTTTCATTAAGTATTGATGGGGAATTGAAATGGTTTTTTCAGTTTTCTGTTACAACTGAATCAGAAAATCCCTCCTAGCGATTATAAATTCGCGTATTTAGCTGCTATTGAAAATGTTTTCCTTTTTTTTTAAGTGTAAATTATTCAATCAACGTTCATTTCAATTGCAGTCAATTCGTGAGTTTAAATGTTTGCAAAATACTTCAATGAAAATATTTAAAATAACTGAATTTGAAATGACTTGAAAGTATCCATGATCAAGTTTCAGTAACATTAGGTTACTCTGGTAAATTCCATTAGTTATATTCAAACGAAATTATTGATCAGGTACAAGTTTATCCTCAATTCAAACGAGTGATTGAGGAATTACACTCAAACTAGTTAAGTTATTTGGCCCAGTTTTTGTCTTAGATCAAATATCCCAATAAAGTAGTAATTAAAATTGAAGGAAAAATTAAAGGAAAACCATCAGAAGTTAAATGTTATTTGCATATTGGTGTAATCGAACAATGGTAAACTTAAATCTTATGAAAATCCGTATAACAAAAGTTTAATAGGAAATCTCGTAATCCACATTGGATTACCAATAACACAAGTGACTTGTTTCAAGGTGTCTCAAGTATGTCGACACAATAATTTCTCATAGCGTTTCAAGTTGATGTTGATATTACATTTGTAGATCATTCTCAGGTAACACACCTCTAGTAGTCGCACGAGAACATCAACTCGTAAAGAAATTGTTCCATAGAACATAATAGAAGCTTAAAGAGATTACACGCCTTTCGGTCAATGGTTATAAAAACACTTGAAAAGTTAAATTTAAAATCAACTTATTTCTGGTAATCTGACATCATTGGTAAAACACTTGAAATAGATCAGTGAATGTTATTTGAAACGATAAAGACTAGGATTTAAAACTTCTCTATGAGACATTCTTCTCTATCAATGGTTCAGTGTTGATGTTGGGTAGTGTCATGGTAAAGAAGAAAAAGTACGATTAAAATTTATTACGGTTTATAATCATTTGAATCAAAAATTAATTTAACACCAGGAGACAAATCCACATGATATTCATTATAACTAGTTAGTGTTTTTGGGGTTGATGAAAAACCCTTTTCTAATTTTTTTTTTGTTTTATGTTTCATTCAAATAATTATGTTAAAGGATATTTGGTCAACACTTTTAACAGAAGAATACTAAAACCATCCCGTATACACTGAATTATTAAACTTAAATTCATTTTAAATTGTTTTTCTGTGTTAATAAGAAAATTTTCCCATTTTATTCATAAATCATGATATGTGGAAAATTATTAAAATTTTAAAGCCCAAAGTGAAAAATAAAAAAGAGTGGGGGCGATATGGGTAAAACAATAGATGAAGAGTTTTTCCTCAGTACTTTTATCGGAATATGAATCTGAATGTGTTAAGCGACCAGAAGAGATCAGAAGTGACTGATAACAAAAAAAAAGACTCTTCCACTTAAAATGGATTTATCTAATATAATGTTTGTTGGTTATTATGAAAATTTAGATAATGAGAAACAATGATTATGTTGATATGTTGTGGCCTCTTAGAAAATATATTGTTAACATGTTATCATATACCGCAGACAAAATCTATAAGAATGTACATGTATGTTGATACTGGTTGAGGCTGACTGACTACCCATAATAAAAAAGGAAAGCGGTATATGAACACATACACATATGGTGGTATCATGATAAACCATATAAACAAATTATGCGGCATATGGAAATCTCATAAATTTAACCTTTTACCTCTTGTCTGAAGAGTATCTCTTCATCGTAACATCGAAAGATTCCATCTAAACAAACTGAATGTTTATTATTCTGGGGGTGGTGGTATGATGAATATTTTTTCTCTCTTTTTTTTTTGGCGATACACTGACACAGTGAACAAGAGAAATAAAAACTTTGTTAAAGGAAAAGGTCGATGGTGGATAATATTTTCCATTCATAACAATTCACTCTGACTGGATTCCGTCCAGCCAGTTATAATATTCACTGAGAACATATCGCTTTTTATTTTCATTTGTTAAAAAGATTTTTTTTTTCTATTTTCTTTTTTTTTCATATTTTATGTTAAATTATTGTTGGACTGGTGAATAATATTTATCAACATTTATGCTTATTTCATTTGGTTTTTGGATTAGAAAAATGAATCCAACCGAATTGGGGATGGTCGACGAACAAATGAGAATGAACCCCAATTGGATAGATTGAATTGGTAAATTTATGAAGTTGAAAATTGAGATGAGTTTTAACAACTCAATATGTGTGTATGTTATTTCCCGATTTCCCATACTTTTAGTTTTATTTACCCACAAGAAAATAAAAATGAAAAGAGAAATACCTTTAAGTTATGTTTCATTTGAATGGTTACACTTGTATTATGGTGAGTCGGTGAATATACAAAATGTAAAATAAAAAACGATTATCATATAAATATTTGAACTGTGGTGACATTGCGGCAAAAAAAAAAATGAAATGGAAAATGTATTTTTAAATTTAGAGAATGATGAGGGTTAAAGAGAAAATTCCATCACTTGTAAAAAGTGGTTAGATGTATGGGTATTTCTACAAAGAATTGGTAAAGGGGCCATGGTTAATACTATAAACTCTGTTCAACAACAAAATTTATTAATGAAAGAATGAAAACAATTCTTCAATTGAAGTTGTAAGTTATTATACAGAACAGAAACTCCAATGGTCGAATTACTTTAATCATGTTGTATATGGTGTTTTGGAATGATTTCCTTTTATGATAACAACGCAGTATGGAATTATGTGACTTTTGTATGGAGGTGGTGAATTGTACACAAACCCTGTAGTGTAAACTTGAACAGACAGAAAATTATTGAATAAAATGGACCCATTCATATACAATTACTTTATCCAGCAGAACACTTTTTTGTCAGTAAAGTGAAAGTTTATTGAGATTTTTACTTGTGTGTGTTTACGATCAATTTTGCAATGAAAACAGCGGGATACAGATTCTAATCTTAGTATATTACTTTAAAGGTTTTTCTCTTTTCATATTTGTTACACTTGGTCGGTGTTAAATAAAACTTTATGGTTTTCATAAACTTGTTGCTTAAAAAATACTCGTAATATTTCATTCGATGCATATTGCAGTGCTTTAATCAATTTTATTTCGGTTACTACATTGGAAAAATGAAAAGTATTTCCCATATTTCTATTCTCTTAAAACCATTGAATCTACAATATTTTTGTTAGAAGAATTCATAACGTTCAGCTATAAATCAAATTGATCATTTTCATTTAGAAAATTAACTGAAAATCATAAGAATTCATAATTATCAGAAGTTAGTTCTATGAAATCTAAATTAATTGCAAAATTTGTGGCTTTTATAATTATTAGCATTTTCCTTAAATGAAACTTAATGAAAATTAATTACTTTTATGATGACAGACCACTACGTTTCATTGGTACTCATTTAAACTACATAGCACTACAGAAATATTGCTACATGTTTAATAAGAAAATGTTTACGGATATGTTAAGAGTCATGCCAACACTATAGTCTCTTATCAGTTAAAATGAAAACTACTTGAATGATAATACTTAAAGGGTTTGGTCTAAATGAGTGGATGTTTTCATCAGAGAATTTTTATCCCAAAAATAAAAATCATACAGAATTACATTGATGAAAGGATTCAGATCATTTTCATCAAGTACCCAAGATATGTAGTGTTATTCTAATCTAAAACAGTTACCACCCTCATATCCATTTCTGTTCCATATGCTGATCTTAATCATTCTGACACGCATACCCTAGAGAAGTGTTACGTGCAACATGCAATCTACATTTCTCTCAATAACATTTTCTTATCCCATGAACGTAAATAAAATAAAAGAAACCAAATAAGCACAAAATTGTTTGCCCAAAAAATTTGTTACCACACACCAGCATAGAAGAAAATGTAGAATTATCTCAAAATGTTAATCATAATAAGGAGTTTCACTGAAAGATAATTAAAAAAAGTGGAGAACTAAAAAGGATAAACTTACATCATACGCCTTCGTATGTAACGTATCATAAGTTTCTGCTTTCGTTGCCATACTACGTAATTTAACTGGCCGCCTAAGATACCGTAACGATTCATGACCATCATCATCTAAATGACTATTACTGCCACCACGAAATCTCATATCAGCCGATAATTTACGTTGCATATTCCTTGGTATTGGTGATAATTCACGACTAGATTTTCGTACAGTACCATTTGCTACTTGGCCACCAGTAGTGGCACCACAATTTGGTCCAGCAGCTGATGAATGATGTAAATATTGTATGGTAGCAGCTGGTACACTGTAACGTTTACGCGGATCAAATTGTAATCCATTTAGTGGATCGATATGATTTGTAACTGTTTGTGATTCAATTGATCTATTCGTTTGTTGATTTAATTTTTGATTATCATCAATACTATCGCACGTATTTAACATTATTAATTGTCCGTTAATATCACTACAGCATACATTGATCTTATCTTTATCACCATCTTTACGATTATCATTTGATCCGGTTGTTGATGTGCCGTCACATTCATTTGTAACAACATTTGATGTTTTTGTTTTTTTTCTTGGTCCCATACGTAGATGTTCTAACATTGTATTCAAATGATGTGACATCATTTTAATATACTTTATTGCACGTTTTATTACTCAATATCACTCCACAAGAATGGAAACTTTTTATTTAAGAAAAAGTACTAAAAAGCCACGAATCACGAAAGAAAATCAAAAATTTTGTTTCACTCGTATTTCATTGGTTTATTTGTTTGTGAACTCGATAATTAAACAATCACTGACTACCGGATGATCAAACTACCTGATGGTAGTTATACTGGACACTTTTTAGAATTGAATTGATTTTCTAACTCCTGATGGCATCACATAAATATTCTGGATGAAGAATTTTAGTTTTGTTACACTTGAATTTTGTTATCAATTGTTCGTTAATTTTCTTTGCATGTCACAGAAATGATTTCACTATTGCCATCATATCATTTGGATAGCTTTGTATGTTCACTTTGTATGTTTCGTATGTCACTGGTGCTTTATGTTGTTTTATCTATTCAATGTTTTCGGGCGGAAAGAAAGAAAATAAAATGAATTGCAATGAAGTTATTATTAAGAGATGATAGAGAAAAAAAAAATAAAACAAACAGCCGTTTTGATTTTTCGAGTACAAAACATTAGAATTACATACAAATGAGTTGAGTTTTCTTTATATTTTGGTGAAAATTTATATCATCAAAATGAATAAAATCGTATTTTTTTTTTTTTGCCTTTCCTTTTGATTTATTCATGAGCATAAGTCTAGGTAATCTATTATGAATTTATTTTCCTACTTATACATTTGTGAAAATACTTTATATTTCATTTTGAATGAATCATTTCACTCGTTCGAGTATTTTTAGTTGCATCCCCCCCAGAGTATCATTTTCATAATATTTTTAGTTTTTTCTTTAGCTTTTTCATCGTTTTCCGTTTGTGTCTGTCGAGAAAATGTTCCGTTGATAAAGAACCATTTGTGGTGGTGTTGTAAATGTATGAAAACTGTGAAACAAGACTATGTAAAGTACCATTTGGAATGGCACCTTGATTTAAGTGTGTATGAGTGTTGCATTTTGTACAACAAGAGGTATGGTAACATTCAGTTGGAAAAACTATTCTTTTACGGTATTTTGTTTGAATTGAAATTGTTTTGGCATCGCAAGATTGGCATGCAATGATATCATAATGGGTTAGTTCTGTTCACACCAATCTCTTCATAGTCTCTTCTATGTTAAATGAACACTTTTAGTTTTTGCAAACCAATTTTCATCAAGTGCATAACCATATAAATTACGGAAACGGTTTAAAAAATACGTACTGAATATGTAAGTGAATCATTTACAATATTCTTTTAGGGATTACGTGAAAAATTCATCGGCCACAATTGCATTTTGATATTTGATGTAAAAATTTTCATTCATTCAAGTCTATAGAAATGGAAATTGTGAGAAAATCTCTTTTCTATGTAATAGAGAATAAAGATGAGATGAATTACATTCTACAGGTCGTTTAATTCAACCATCAGATGAAAATTCATTCAGATGAATTGTAGTTCTGGATAAAAGGAATGAATATAAATTTAAATGTACATATGTTTCTTATGGTGTTTAACCATTTCTTTTTATTTTTTACCATCCAACAATATTATAGTAACGATTCAATTGATTATGCAATAGAATTTTGTTAGAAGTATTTATTGTGTAAACGAATCTATTTAAATCATATATTTTATTCACAATGTTGTATGTAATGAATTAAAAAGGAATGAATATTATTATCGCTTATATTATTCGGTGTAATAAAATGTAAAATGTACTACATGGCATCATTAATGACACCATAAAATGTAGAATTATAGAGCCATTTACCATACGAATAGAATATTATTTATGCGTTTTGATTCCTTTCTGTACGTTTATGTTTCTAACAAAAATTTTCCACAATAATTTGTAATTTATCAAATGGAGTAGTGAGCTTTTATTGATTGTTATGGTAATTTACATGTAATTATTGTGTGTACATGAAATATCAATAATTTTCTTATTACTTATATGACCATAAAATATTCATCAAAATCATAATTCTCCAATTTTTTATACAAAAAAATCAATGGTTATGAAATTCATCTGACACCCTATGATTTACTTCTTCGATTGATACCACAAATGTTCAATAAATGCAATCGTTCATTTTCTATTTTCATGAATAATATAAGAATATCAGACATTCAATGTGGTTTTTCTCCGTTTTTATTGAATGGATTTTATTAACCCAACAATATTGGCCATACTTTAGAAATTGATGTGTGGGTGGATGTGTGTGAGGATTTCATTGAATCTTAGTTACATTTCAAATGGAATATATTCAACCAAAAGTTATGGTGTTATGTTCATTTTAACTCATTTAATAAATTTCTATCAAAGTTACATGGCACTGGGCTGAAGTAAAATCTTAATGTTGATTGTTCTCACAATAATATAATTGTTGTACGGTTAAAATGTGTCCTTAATATCACAATTAATTTTATGTCTATGAGAAAACTTTCTGTTTTATTTATTTTTTTTTGTTTTCATCATATTGCAAGAAAAACGGTAGAGTTTTTCTTTACATTTAATTTTCATTTTCTATGGCATTTTCATTATACTGATGGCATATGTTTTGGATTTTCAACCATCACCATATTTCATCCGTTCTCAATATCACATATTTTCAAGTTTTATTGATTCACAACAATCAAGATGAGTAAAAAAAAATTGGTTCAACCGAAATAATTTTCTGTTAAACCAACACTTAAACTGATTGTAAACTCATCATTAACACAATCAGTATCAGCTTGAAAAATCCGTTTATTTTCCATTTTTAAAATAGACATAAACGATAATAGAAACTCCGTTGAATTCATTAAACATAAACCATTTATTTAAGGGAAATTTATTGAAGTGCTATGCAATAAGAAATTGAAGAAAATTTCTAACCAATGAAGAAAGAAAAAAGCGAAAACGTAATTCACCAAGTGTTTAACATTTTTATATTTCATTCGAATAGTTTTCTTAATGAATAACCGATGGTACAACAGACACAATTTTATATTTCTTTAAATGTTTTTCTTCTTTTTTTTTTTATAAATTGAGAAATAGACTTCTTGTGGGTGCTTGATGAAAACGATGACAAAATTAATTTATAAATGTTTAAGAGAGTTGAGATAGAAAAAAGTAAAAATTGTAATTAAATTACTTCAAGAAGTGAAATTCTATTCTCTATCAATGTTTCAACCAGGTGTAATCAGTTGTATGGGACAGTTGAAATACTTGAAACTATTTAGCATAATCGTAACCGTTCATTTTCATTTCCTCCGTACATAATTCGGTTGCTGGTGAGAATCTCTCCCCTTTTTTTATTAAATACAATTCCATAAGACTTGATAACGATGATGGAACATTTTAATTCAAGAAGCAATTATTAATGTATTTAAGGTTCTATTTTATTGAATATTTTCCTTAAATGAATCTTCTTTAAAGTGAGACATTTTGATACGTCTTAATATTTTATTTTGAACTCAACCCACTTCATTTATTAGCGAATTTATAGAGAAAATTATTGTTCTAATAAATTTAAAAACAGACAAATTGTCATTTGATTTAAATGTTTGAAAACTTATAGAATACACAACATGAAAATGTTTCAATGATTTTTTAAAGACAAACGACAAATAATTGAAACAACACTGCTATTTTATTATTTAACTTTAACACACTGAACATTTTCAATTTTATTTAATTAGAAATGAATTAAAGTGAACATTGACACAGTTACGAGTGTTATGATATGATTAGATTCACTTGTAATTTATTTTCATTAAAGAAAATTTTTGTATCTGTTTTAAAGTTTTTCTTGCTATTTAGCTGATAGGCAAAAGATGAAAACTCATTCATTTTGTGAGACGAAAGAAAAACGCTATGGGAATCCATTACATTTTCAAAGAATTTAAACTCATCAGATGTAATTCAATGTGCGTTTGATAATTAATTAAATGGCAAGATGATATGAAAATTAACAAATTTTTCAATTTCTATTAAAGAATAAACTTTAACGTCATGCTGCACAATTAACAACGGTTGATAACATTGGCAACCGACACTCAAGAAGAAGAAAAAAAAATTAAATCTAAAGATTATCACTTATGAATATTCAATAACTAACTTTTTAATGTTTCATGTATCAAATAATACGAAAAAAAAAATCCGCAAAATTTCTATTTCAACGATTCTTGTGTTGACGAAAACACTTTTAACATTTAAACTTTCTCATTCTTCTCAGTTCGTCTCTAAAAATACTTTCAATTTTCTTTAAAACAAATTCCGTTTTTATTTGATTCTTCTGTTCCTTATTTCCTTTTTATTTGTTCGTCTTTTAAATTAACACAATTTCATTGAAAGAATTAAAGATTTCAATTCATTTAAAATTTTAATTCGATTCAAATTTATAATTTTTATCCACCGAACACTTGATTTTTCCTTGTACACTTTTCAACGAATCGGAACTGACTGATAATTTGAAATGAATTTTTACCAAAAGTAACCTATCCAAATATCGCTTAACTAACGCCTGATAACGCTCAATGTATGTTATCTATCGAAAATATTTTCACTCATTTAATCATAAACTAAGAGTTTTTCCCCCATTGCGGTGGTATTCTCCTTACCATCATCAAATTTAATGTTCATTTCTAGTTTTTTTTTTTTTTTTTTCATTTCACATAAAATTCGTATAAATGTTAATGAACCATTTATGTGAAATTCATTATAATAAATATTTACACCTCATCGTCATTAGTTAATTATTTTATCATAAATTTAAATTATTTCTTGGTTTTTCTATTAAATTAAAATTGATTATTTCCTAACCGGATAAATGTGAGAACAATAAAATAAAAACAAAAAAAAAGAATTCATTCCATTGTTTATCAATATCGACCGCATTCATAATTTAATATTGATAATTGCTAACCAAAATGTTTACCAATTTAAAATTATGTTATTAGATAAACATTATTATTATATTCGGTTAATATTTGATGCGATTTTGATAAAATTTCTACTTTACCAAATAAACAATTTAAATATTTCAACGGTTTTCTATCACTAATCTAGAATAGCTCTGATCCATTAACTCAATTGTATTAAATGTTTAATTTATTGGTTTGCATCATATAAAATCAACATTTAAACTAAACTAAATGAAAACTGTATGAAATTCATAATAATGATTCACATAGCTCATCATCATGTATCAGTAATTAATTAACTTGATGTCTATGAATTTTTGGCGTTGAAACTTTCAATCTGTTTTTTTATTTTCTTTGCTATCAATTTAACAACGATAACATTCAATTTCTGATAACATATTGATTTGGTTTTAATAACAACCGTTTAGTTAACAATTTAACTGTTGTGTTATGTGATTGATTACGTCGACAATGTCAAACATGATTAACTTTTTATGTTGTAGTTATTTTGTTCATATTCAGTTTTGTATGGATTAAGTTATGTTGTTCAAATATTTGTAATTCTGTTATTGAATTCTCACACGATTAGAGGTTATTAAAAACAAAACACAAAAATTAAGAACAAAAATAAACTACGGAAATACTTTCAGGTGTTTCAGTGTCATACGATGTTTCTGTGGTTTTTTATTTGTTAAAAACACCTATAGAATTCATTCATGAAATTTTCCACAATATTTCATTCGTAATGAAAACCATGACGTTTCCTAATAATTCCATTGATTAAAATTCACTCAGTGAAGATTATGTTAGAATATTAGTGTTCTTTATCATTATTGCAATTAAGATTTATAAAATTCCCATTAATAACGAAGTATTACACAACAATCGTCAATATTACTCTTGTTCAAGTTTGTGTGGGTCAGTCTACCACCGTTCTAAGAATAATTATGGAAACGTGTATCCGAATGTCTCAAGTTAAAATTAGCCACCTACAGTAAAACCAAAACAAAAAATAAAAGATTTGTTATCGTAACACTGTAATTAATCATTGTCCATGAACAATTTCCTATCTCTTTTGCGAACGTTAATTGATACAATTGATTATCTCAATTTCAAGTTCATTGTAACACTCCTTCGAATTCAAATTTAAACTCACATTGAGGCGTAGAAATCTTTTTTTTTTTTTTTCATTCAACCCCAATTGATGCTGAGCAGGAGATAAATAAGGAGAAGTCACTCATCAAGAAGAACTCACTCAATTTGAATTCCCATTTGAATGCACATAAAACCTTTGGACGGTTTGAAATTGAACCCCTTTTCTAGCGATTGCGCAATAAAATCTCACTCGTGGTGAATTAAATTCATCCCTTCATATCATCTAACACTCAATTTATTTAGCATTTTACTCGTTTGGAATTACAATCGTTGTCTAACAATATGATCATAGAATACAGCGTGTTTGTATATATCTGAATTCGCATCAATACGAATTGAATTGTATCCAGGTGTATCTAATAATGGGTCAACTATTAATGATTTGCGGTCACCTTTATAAATAAATGTTAATCCTCTGACTGGATCTGTGATGGCCTAAAATATTAAATGAATTACAAGGAGTACATGATATTCAATCTACTGAGTGTTACCTTAAAATTATGTGTATCATTCACAATAGAATATCCTGTTCGCCAATTGTAATAACCCAAATCATATTTGGTTGGCTTAAGATATATCTCATTACAAAACACAGCATGCCAATCAGTTGCAGTTGGTACACGCGATCGATATTTCTTTAAACTATCCTCATAATCAATATAACCAGATATTTCTGATCCTCTTCTATTTATGAAACGCATGAATATAATTGTCTAAAATACAAATTGAATTAAAGGACACTAACGTAATAGTATTTAAGTGTAACATACCGCTAAAAGTCCAGTACGATTTGGTCGTTCTCTAATTGCTAATTCATTTAAAAATTCATCATCAATTTTCACTTGATATGATGCTAAATAATGTGGTTTACGTTTTGGATACAAATAATCACGCAATAGGTTCAATCGTCTTTCAAATTCTGATTTTGTATAAGTAACGGCTGTTGATCGGTATCCCAATGATGCAATCTCTCGTGATTTTTCAGTACTTTGAAGATACTTTAAGTCATCAACAGTGACAAAAGAGTCAAGGTAATCATCATAATTATTAAAATTTAGAAGTTTTTTCTCCTCCAAAAATTCATTCTCTTGCATTGTGATTCAATTTATTGTCACTGATAATTTTATTTCACCAATACGCTATGCTAACTCTTAAATTTCGATTACAACGAGCACAAGAACTGCAAAAATCTTCAATAAAAAATTTTCCGTTGATTCGAATCGAAAATATTTACATCAAATGATTTGTACTTGTCATTATGAATTTTGATCGCATAAATATTTCACTTTGATTATTAATGCTCTGCATTCGTCCGTTATTGCGGAATTATCTTAAATATTCATAAGTTAAATTTCCAACGTATAACATCATGGGCATCATGTTCAATGAAATTATAATACGATTTGCGTGTTATGAAACACTGATACCAATCTAATGAATTATTTGATGGAAAATTCTTATTGCTTTCTTATTGACTACAACACTTCATTAATAATTAACTAATATTTTCAATACTTTTGTTAACGGTCAGACGTTACAACATCGTTTAACTCATTTTAATTTACCATTAAATATTAATCCAATTATGAAATCTTTAACTTTCGATGGATTTAAGTAAACTTGGAAATAATTTTTAATTCATGTTCTCATTGATGTTAAATTCATGTAATTGTTATTCTTGTAATGTTATACTTATGGTGTCTCTCTACTGAAAGCTCTGGCTCAAGTTTTTCGTTTGTAATTGAACATTCATTTGGTTATTAAGCAAATTAAAATGTCTCTCTGTAACGCTTATGGTCATTTGATACTGCAAATGTTTACATTCCTTTGTACGATTTAAGAACCATTAAGTGGGGAAAGTATCACAGTTAATTAATTTACATTTCAGAGTGTGTGTATAGCAGATGCTCCACTTTCCTAATAATTCCAATTTGCATCGTTTGTCATTACAACCCTTTATATGCAAACAGATACGAGTTGCTAAATCAGTTCATTTTGCTCTACAAATGTGTCTTGCATTCGTAGCCAATTATTATCTGTATTCGTATTGAACCTTAATTGGAGTCGATATCATCGATTTCAATAACAATTTGGGGAAAATCTTTTTGAAATATTCTTTTGCGAAACGAAAATCTATCGTGATTTGAAGAAATTTAAATACACAATGATATGAAGGAAAATTTTCAATTATCCTGATTATCGAACTCATTAAAACGAAATAATAATTGGTTCTTAAACGATACCGTTTATCATTACCAGAATATAAATTTTTAATTATACTCTTTGTTCCGATGTGTATAAAACCAATGAATTTCTCTTCTCACATCGTATTCTAATTCATTTCTTAATAAGTGAAACACATCAAACAATGTGGAAAAGTTTAGTTCTAATAATTGGATTTGCATCAATCTACGATTGTTCCATTTTAAAATCGAAAAATTTAATTAAATTATCGGTCGATTTCATTCACAGCCAATATTTACGATCAACGGTTGCATTTTCTTGTACGAATCCGTTAATGAAAGTATGGAATATTGATAGTATTAAAGATATCCAGTTAAAAGATTTGAATTGGATAAAGTTAATTGAACTAATGCCAAATGGTAGTTCAGTAAGTTCAATTGTTGATATTCTACGAATCGATATGGGTGATATTGCTGTACTGTACGATTTAAATTGTCCTCATACAGAAGTGTTATTTGAACAAGTTTCAGTTAATAAAATGTTCAATGCCAGCTATCATTGGCTGCTAATTACGAATAATTATACGGATGCTAAACAAAAACTATTGAATCAAAATATTAACGCCGATGCTGAAATTACTTTGGCTTTACTAGATGATGAAGAGTAGAATCATTTTTATTCTGCAAAAGATTAAAATTGTGTCTCATTTGTTTTTCATTTTTCTAATTACAGTTTCAATGAGGCATCGCTGTGGGATGTTCACAATCAATTTGTTAAATACAATCAACCGAATGTGTACACATCAAAAGGTATTTGGACTTCATCCGAGGGAATAAAAATCTGGTTAACCGAATCAAAAGTTTTGAGACGAAAGAATTTTAATGGAATTGTATTGAGAGCCCTTACTGTGGTAAGGCTTCTGAATTTCTTAGCTTAGCTCTTCAGTGTCCTAATGAATTTGTTACGTTACAGATTACAATTTTACCAAGAGGAAGACCTCAAAAGGAGTTCAGTCCGAGTATGGATCATCCTGCATTGGATCCAATCCATCGATTTCATTACAATATCTTCAAACATATCGCAGAACGATATAATTTCTCATACAATTTGAAACGAACACCATTATGGGGCTTCAAACCTAATGATACTTGGACTGGAGCGATTGGAACATCGATGAGACAAGAGATTGATATTGGCGTTTATTCATTACGTTTGACTACACAACGAGTCGGAGCTTTTCTTAATACTGGAATATCCTTCAGACTTAAGTACTCTCTTTAGCCTTTTGAAAAGTAATAATGAATAACTTCTATTGATAATTTTAGTTTTGGATTCATCTTTCGTCATCCACGTCTAGTTGATTCAAAAGCAGCTTTCTTGAGACCCTTTGAAGTAACCGTTTGGATTTTAATTCTTGTGACAATTATCGTTTTGGGTTTGTTCTTAAAGAAAGCGATGGACTATGAAAAGAGAATTAGTAAAAACTATTTACATGAAACATCAGGGATAAAGGACAGCTCATGGGCTTATTCAATGTTAATTACTTTTGGCACATTAACACTACAAGGATTCTCTGGCAATGTGGAGTTACCTTCAACGAGAATAATTCTACTGTTTATTGCAATATTTTCAGTGATAATATATCAATTTTATTCAGCATTCATTGTTGGATTTTTGTTAACGAAACCACCAAAGACTATCAATTCATTAGAAGCTCTGTATAACAGTAAAATGGCAGTTGGGATGGCTGATTTAACTTACAATTGGGACATTTTGTCATTGTCAATGAATCCAGTGATGGGAGATATTCTACAAAATCGTATAAAACGTGATAATAATGTGGTTACCTTTACTAAAGGAATTGAACTAATTAAGAAAGGAGGTTTTGCTTATCATTCAGAGTGTTCGGAAGTGTATTCTGCTCTGTTAGGTAAGATTGAGAACTGAATTGGATGAGAGATTGTAACATGAACTCATAGTTTTCTCTTTTAGAGGCTTTGACTGAGGAAGAAATTTGTGATCTACATCAAGTTGATAGTACCCCGAGAACTCCGTCTACTTGTCCATTGCCTTTGGGGTCGCCATTGAAGGAATACATAACAGTTATGTTAGGAAATATGGATTAATGGGTAGAGCAAATTATTTGTAATTAATGAAATTGTAGAATGCGTCGAATGTTCGAAACGGGGATCTATCAATACTGGATTAATTACTGGGATCAAGATATACCACCATGTCCTAATGATCGAGTAATTGTCTTGCCCGTTGACATTGAACACTTTTGGACAGCACTTGGTATCCTTGGTATTGGAATGATGGTTAGCATCACTGCATTTTTGATTGAGATTATTGTTCATCATATTGAAGTTCGTAAATCAAAGAAAATTTAAATGTCACTAACATAAATGTAACATTACACTTACTGAATTTGTATTATGCTCTTAAATTGCTCAATAGTAAATAATAATCATGCATAAAGATCTCTTGATTTTGTTATTTTGCTAATCTTTCAGTGTGTCATTTGGGACTCCATTCCATATAAATTCATTCAAGTCGGTTGTAACAATCTGCAAATGTGTTAACTTCTTACGTGAATAATGTATAGCTCGTCATAACATATGAAGGCTAGACTTGGAATCTCCGTTTAATTTTTAATGTCGTTAAAATTTTATAACGAAAATTGAAAAGTTCACTTGTTAGCCGACACTGCTTATAGTGAAGACTCCAACCTCATTTATTCTGTGGTAATGGCTAAAAAAAAAACAACAAATTTGAACAGAATGAATGCAACCAATTAAATTTTTATAAAACCATAATAAAGATATGCAACCATTATCATTAACTATATACCATTATCATAACCATTAATTTTACTACAAATTATTATCAATAAACTAAAATTGAAACAATTTGAATTCAAAACGAATTGTGTGGATTTTATTATTTCTTCATAGTTGTAAATATGAAAATTTACCTGCTACTGTTATGGTCGCCGGTTACAATTGAACAGGAAAACTAAAGAAAATTTAAGTTTTTAAATGAAATTATCGACTAATTTGGAACAGGCGATCATAACTGAAGGAGGAAAGTATCCCAGTCGTATATAGATGCGCCCTCATCGGAAAATATGTGAACTAAAAAAGTGAACTTTTGGAAAATTCAAAAGTTTCAAAAAGTCTTCTTCTTCTTCTTCGTTGATCCTCAATTCAAGTCACTAATACTAATGCAAATGGACACACCGACACGAAGCATTGATTACAACAACAATTTTGAAACTTTTGGATTTTCGGTAATTTTTTGGCTCCCCTTTAGTATAAGTGTTAGTGCACCAATACTAATGCAAATTGGTACACCGACACAAAGCAATGATTACAACAACAATTTTGGAACTTTTGAAATTTCAGTGATTTTCTGAAATTTGTGGTTGAATAACTGATTTAAAAGATCACGTAGAAAGTGGCGCCCTCGGTGGCAATAATGGCAACTAAAAAAGTGAAACTTTTGGAAAAAAAATTGTAATTTCATTCTCCTCTTCTTCTTCTTCCATAGGTTTCCGATTTGAGTGCATAGTGGCGTCCCCATCGGCAAATATGCCAACTAAAAAAGTGAATTTTCTGAAAATTCAAGTTTCAAAAACTCTTCTTCTTTTTCTTGGTTGAACCTCGGTCGAAATCACTAATGCTCATGCAAAACGGTACACTGACACGAAGCATTGATTACAACAACAAAAACTGAAACTTTTGGATTTTCACTGATTGTTTTGTCTAAAAAATAATTTGTCGAGGAACAAAATACATAAACAATAGAGAATAAATATGTATGACGAACACATAAGGACCTGGCAATAATATCAACCATTGAATGCTATGCTGAGTTCGTTGGTTTGATCTTTTAAAAAAGAAGCTTACCGATTATACGCGATGCGAATTGCTTGTAATTCACAGCACAACAGCTCTACCGTTAAGGACCACATAATTTAATTTTTTACTAAGGTATGTACAAGGCGAGACGCTAGTTCATCCAGTCTGACATCTTTGCAACAATGATTTCGAGGGCAATTAGAACAACTCTCGTACCAATATGTTACGTACAAAGAACAAATGAAAATATGGCATACCACATCAATGGAAATCAAATAACGGATGATTTAATTAAATACAATAATAAAGTCTATATAAATCCACATACACTTAGAAAAATAAATAGAAATTCGCATTAAAGTCCACAGGAGTCATTTGGATTCTTTCTTGGGGAATAGTCACGATAGCCAAATAACCGTTTAAAATGAAAACAACAGCTCTTCTTGTTACCATCACCTTGATTTTGTACATAATTTTGTGTCACGACATCATCATTAATGAGTTTATTCATTGATTTTGAACTGCTAGAGATACCAATGCCTTCTGGTGGTACATCGGGACATGCTGTTGTGCTTGTTATCTGCATCTTTTCGACTGTTAAATGTGAACTAGATGAATTCGAGCCGCCGATATTCTTTGTATCTGTTTCCATTATTGCGTTATAATGTATTTTAATGATGAATTTCAATTCTATTCAAATAATCTATTATAATATTAGAAGCAACAAATAAAATAAAACTAAAAAGATAATAATTCTAGTCCTTCAAATTGCTAAAAATATCGTGAAATTGGAAAAATATTATGAGTTTTTGTTTATGTCAATTATGATGGAAAAAACTCATTGATACTATGATTTACAATTAAATCACATTAACTTCCATTATCAGTTCAATATTAAATCACTTATTTAAATCAAAATAGTCTTCTTTCCTTTTACATGTTAAGTAATCTTATACATATGAACTATGTGTTTTAGAGAGAGAGAGAGAAAAAAAAAACAAACAAACATTTCTTTTATAACTAAAATAACAGAGAAGTATCTAACTTGTTTTAAATCAACATAACAAATTAAAACAATTTACAATGTAAGAATCTTTGTGCAAAAAAAAAAAAATAATAATAAGATATAAACTATGAAAAACACACTAGATAAGTCTTTGTAATCAACATATGACCGAAATTAGATGGACTTAATTTGTAATTTTTTTTTTTTATAAAGTGAATTTTGTAATTGTTAATCTATAATATAAATCGTTTAGTTGAACAACGAGCAGTTTAGTAGAATTTAAAACACATAAGAATACAAATCAAGCTACATAGCTGTATGCATCTGCTGAATTTGGTGCCCGTTCAATATATTGCTTATCAATTAATGATTCAATGCATTTCTTTATCATTGGAATACTCGGTTGGAAAGTCATCGAACTTTGTGATAAAATCTAAAAGTATCAGAAAAACAAATTCATTAATCATTGTCGATTAACTCTAGATTGATATAATCAATACAATTAAAATAAATTCAATTACTCACCTCTTGTATAAGCTCATTGTGTCCCAGTATTTTTCGGGCTTTCAATATACGTACGATTGTCGCTTGAAGATAAAACTTCCTATCATCATCTACCGCGTTAAGTGTATGCTCAACCTAAAATCAATCAATTTACTTTAATATAATTTATATTCAATTACATCATCAACTGCTACTATACCTCTTGTGGTGCATCTTTTTGGAACACAGTGGATATTTTGAATTTTGTACGTTTATTCGAGTAATCCATATTCAATGAAATTACTGTATCATCTTCTAAATCTTCGTTACTTGATAATAAAACTTTGGACTCCAATAAGCCCTGAAGATTCTTTGAAAATGTTTCTTTCCCTAGTGTCAAATTGTCTTGAATTTCCTTACAGGTTAATGAATCAGTTGCCTCAAATAATAATAACATTGCCATTTGAAATGTTTGCATTGTTATTAGATAAGTCTTTTTCAAGTGTGACGCTTTCAGTTCACCCTGACATAATTGATGAAGCCAAGTTAATTTTCGTCCACTAAAATTCGAGTGATAGAATTCTTCAAACTAAAAGAGAAACACATCAATTAGACAAAATAATTACACACTTGAATCTGAAAAATATTCATTACCATTTTCATAGATCGCTCAAATTCTTGCGGTACAACAAATGTGTTCGCTGGCGAAGGTCCTAAAGGCCAAGCACCTGCTTGTAATACCTTGACCGACACATTTATTCCCAATTCACAATTTCGTGATTTTAAATGAGTATTAAATTTATTATTTAAATCAGTTGATAGTGATACATCCGTAAACATGCGATGCAATTTATTCGTATACTCATATCCGCACGCTTGCTAAAAAATAAAATTATCGTAATATTAATTAACACGCGAAATTTTAATTAAAATCTATAAATAATATTGAGTCACTTACCTTTAACTTATTTATCATTGACTCTTCCATATCCATACTTTGTGATTGCTCATGTATCAAACGTTTAGCTAACATACGGCTATAGAATTTCTGATACACATCCTTATCCTCAATATATTTGAAAATTGTTATACTATTCGATAATTTTCGATCAATTTCTGTTTCAGTTGATTTTGATTTTTTCAACAAACTATCACAATATTTAGCGAGTAATTCGGCACTACGGCATGGCTGTTTCTCATTAAAACGACTATTAATAACGGCGGCACAAGCTTTATCCAAAGCGCTTAAAAATTTCGGATCATTCTTAAAAATTTCCGATATCAATTTCTCGTATTTGCCATGTACCTCCAACATATTTTCGACAAACTGAGTGTGCAACTAAAAGAAAATTTATGATTGAAATAACACTCTTCGATCATAACAAATAGGATACTTACATTTTCTTGATTTAATGTCGAAATTGTTTCGATACCGTTATTCTTGATGTGATTCAAAAACGTTTGAACCAATTCATTAAGTCCATCGGGAATTGGTTTCAACAGTGCGTACATATTCTCTAAATCATGTCGACGCTCTTGTGCCACCATTTCCTTTACTTCCGAATATATAAATGTCAAATGATCGGTCACCATTCGTTCCTCACATTCACGTCGTAGTTTTGGTATAGAGATGGAATGCAAATATTTTCCAGCACGCTTATTCTCTTCATCCAATATTTTCAATACTTCTTCCATATATTGGCTAACGGTACACTTTGAATATAATTTACAAGCTTCTTCTTTGTAGTAAATACCACTAGTGCGTATCAATTCGGATTCAAATAAACATTCGTACAACTGAAATGCGTGTTTCTTTTTATAATCCATGATAGCGACAAAACTATCAATGACACCATGCAGTGTTGATTCAGCTGTAATGTTGAAATTTTTCGATTCACGATCTTTTTGTATTCCACGAAGGATTTGCCTAACTAGCACAGCACCTAAATTTTCAATCATATAACGTTTCCAAATGTCCAATCCCAATTCACCAATCTCCATTTGATCCTGTGTATCGAACACAGCTGTACTGAATATTATTTCTGTGTCGGCATTTCGCTGTTTCCTAATGTGCTGTTGATTCAAATATCTACAAAAAAAAGTGGAATCAATCATAGTAAATTTGCTATGTAAAGAGAATAAATGCTCAATCATACCCATAAAGTGTATTCAAATACAAAACTCCTTGTTGATACTTTATCCAGGTCCTATAATAATCACTCAATAAATTTTCATTGCCTTCATATTCATCAGGATTATTCATCTCATCCTTTGACGGACTCAATTGGTGTAATAAACTTGCAACATGATGTTCTAAAAATTTTTTGGTTTCATTATACAGCCTATCAGCTAACGGGTCTGGAAATGCTACACAGATGTCATACACGGTACTGCAAATTTTAAATCAATGGATCAATATTCAAATCATTTCGTTATAAACTACTTTCACTTTAGACCAACGTCATACCTGAATGTACTGCACCATTTATCGTGGGTAACACTTTTCAATGTAATCACATCTTCAATGGTCGGCTGGAAACCGTTCCAGGTTTGATCAAAATCAATATATTTCGGTTTCAATGACATTGTTAATATTCACTTCTCTTTGGCTCAATTTGTATTGATGTTTAGCGTACTGTTGATATTGCGTATCAATTTATAATCTCTTTGTTCTCTTTTCTTCGCGACGTCTTAATTCTAAAGACAGTATGGTATTTGGTAAGAGATTCTTACGGTGTTTAGTGAAACTGTAAATGAGAATGGAAAGTCGTAGTATTAAACAACGTGAAAAAAAAACACAAGCCAAAAGCAAATGACTTGTGAAAATTATTTTTAGTTTTTTAGGTAAACACACGAATTCTATGCAACTTATGTAAACACACGGGGGAACGATGCGAAATAATTGATATTGATGCGAATCACTTTTCACTTTGTTATCAGTAGTACCGCGAAAGTTTATCACATTGAATAACAAACACACACAGTTGTGATGTTAGTTCAGTGAAACCGTCCAGAACAGAAATAAGAAAAACTGAAATGTAGGACAAGGTAATGGTGTCTCTCACCGAGAAACAATTGTTTGATACTCGATGCGAACTATTTTTGTTGAATATTTCAATAAACTGATGCACAAAATAACCAATAATACTTACACGTGATTTAATCAAACTGTTTGTTCAAGAAGTAATAGCAAAAATAAGAATTTCAATGCACATTTCTTTCCGCCAGGCAGTGAAAATGAATTGTTATTGTTCCAAAACACGTGGTATACATGTATTCACGACTAAACCCTTCGACTGACTGATGAGAATCACGTAAACCCATTTATAATTTGCACGTGGTTTACAATTACTGCTACCTGATTTCACTCAATTACCACGCCAATCTATAGCTACAGTAGCCAAAAAATGTCTGCCACAGGTACAGATTATTGGAATTTTTGCTAATAAATAATGCACCGTAATTAAAATGTCAACAAAATATCCATTTGGCTTCTGGTACCTGCCAAATAATCATATGGGTCGTAAATAAACAAATTATTCACGCTGGCTTATTATTTTCTAAGAAAAATTCACGACCGACTTTTTTTCATGTAAATATCCTACAGACTGATTGAAATTATTTCACGACCGAAAAATTCACAACAACAAATTATACACGGCTGGCAAATAATCATATGGCCCATAAATCGCCATTCCAATTTACCATGAAGTTAGTCGCTATTGATTCGAAGTTTGCCAGCGCCATTTTTTTTTATTGCACAACAATATGGCAACTATTTAGAACAAGATCGTGCAAGTTTTTTCCGCAAGAGGACTTTTACAAAAACAAAAAATTTAATTAAAATATTATTTTGTAGTGCAAGTGTAAGTGTAAATATAATAATCGTAATTTAATAAGTGTTGTGAGTCTAGTGTTCAAATTATTGACGAATGAGTAATAATATGCTGTTAAATATGGGTAAGTAAATTCTAATAACCAATAATGAGAAAACGAATATGTGCCAAGAGATATTTTATCACTTTGAAACCACGATTAATTAGATTATAATAAGATCTTTTCGTCTCCACAAGTAATCCCTTTGAACTAATTCTCCATTTGGAACACTTTTAGATTACGCCAAACAAATTTCAAGACAACAGTCACCGGCATTTGAAGAATTAACCTAATAATGAGCTTATCGAGTCGGTGACCAGATAATCCCGATATTGAGAGATTATCGGAAAACACCTTCCAAAGGTACGTGCAATTGTTTAACACTTAAGCCCAAGAATGATGAATAAAGTCTGCATACTTTTATTGTACCATCCTACTGCAAATCCCAGTCACCTAATTACGTACACTTCGCGAACGACTGCCTTACATTTGCAGTGTTTTTTTTTTGTATTCATTTCTACCGGCATGAAATGATTTCCTTTTATTTTTTATGATCGCATTTCCTTTATTATTTTCTCAGGAATCAACGATACAATAAATAGATTAGTTATGAGCATTTGTATTCATATGTTCAACACCATTGCGTACAAATCACAGCAGCTCTAACATTCGGTTATAATTACATTACGATTCATATTTAATTCAACATAAAAATCAACATATTTGCTGATATATATTGGTTGCCATACAGGTAATGGTAAAGTGGTTTATATCACGCAAAGGATTTGCACGCTTCACGTAGTTTAGTTAGGAAATAAAATCATAAATTTGTGGGTGGCTTTTTTCGCCAAAATAAAAAAACTCATACTTGTCGATCCATAAATGTAAATAACTGTATGGTGATTTCAATATTCAATACATCTCTTGAGGGGGTTTATCACTCGTTCGGTCCTTTCTGTCGCATTTTCTTTTATACTCACTGATAATACAATATTTTAATTCGATTCATAAATCCTCATACGCACCGGTATTTTGAAAAAAAAACTCCACAAATCGGATTAATTTTTATTCTACATTACATGTTACCAACAATCGAATGTATTATTTTATTAAAAGCACACGTTTTTAGAACGAATGTTGAACGGTAAACCATTGATTTTGAATATGTTTGTACTTTGAATTTATTTCACATTTTTCCGTTAATACTGAGTGGCGTCAGTTAGATATTGGTGAGTGCATTTCTACGCTTTTTGAATCCATAATTATGGTAAAAAAATGGAAACAACTTTATATTTTGATTATACGGATTCGAAACAAGTCAGGTAAACATGGAAACGATGCGTTCAAATTGATTGTAATTGTAGAATATTTTTATGTCTGCCAGATGGACTCAATCGTGTAACCATAACTCGTGTTTTGGATAATTCTTATGAAAAATCGGTAAATAGCAGAATTTAATGTGAATTTCCCTAGACCATTCAATGGCAAAACCAATTCTCTTTAACAATTCAGTGTATTTTATGTGACGTTGAAATTCTCTCAGTTTTTTGGCCAAAACTGAATATACAGGAAAATACGAAACGAGACGCGGGAAATTTTCGTCTCCATCTGTATTCGCTACACGAATAATTTTCTCTTTTGCGCGTTCTAGATGAAAATGCCATGGAAATTCTGTAATGCTTTTTCGAGTTCTTTCACATCGGCTCTCTAGAAATTCTCTGATTCAGTTGAGCTCGGAATTTTGCATCGTTTAGACACGGTTTACATCTGTTGTCGGCATTTACAAGTTTTTTGCTTACAAATTAACTAAGAAAATCTATTTATTTTTTTTCTCATCTTGATTGGAGTGGAAAGAAATAACAAAATAGAAAATACCAACAATAAAATTAATGTGAAAATTGAATACTCAAAAGCTAAAACTTTGTGTTATACACTTTCATATAGTGTGAATTGATTAATATTCAAATTAAAGTTTGTGTCTGGTTATCGTTTCTTCTGTACCTTGGCAAACTTGGATATAAAATAGTATTAATTCGTTGGTGATAATTTCATGATAAAAAAAAGAAAGTATTCAAAGTAAATGAGTATTTAATGTGTTCTTTAGTTAATTAGTGCATATGTAAAAGTGTCGAATTGGAATTATAATATCGCAATGAGTGTATAAAACGAAAAAAAAAAAATTTAAAAGAAATTTTAAGGTGTGTTACGGTGGCTGCTATAAAACCATTTCGAATTTATTTTTGATTATAATAAAATAGGAAATTCATAGAAAATGAGAATAATTATGGTAATTGTGTCCCTCCCCCCTTTAGTTTCCATTACTGAATTATTATGTGTGCTACTCAAGAAGGTATTTATTCTATAAAATACAACGCCCGGTTTATTATGGATTTGCAGGTGCAAAATAAAATCTACTTCACTTGATGTGTTTTATTTGAAGGTTTCAATAAATAAACGCCCAATTCATTTATTTTACTTTTTGCTATATGTTCCATTCATGTCATTTACCGTATTGAATATTAAAAATTGAAAGAAAATTAATATATCGTTTTATCGTTTTCCCCATTGGTAAGCACATATTATTAAAATCATAAGAAAAATGAAAATTCAAAATCCATTTACAGATTATTGAAACGCCATATCTATGCTAAGACAGATGATATCGTCTTGAATTTCATATAATAAAATGCTTTTAATTTCACGCATCGTAGCAATTCAAAAAAAAAAAACAAAGAAATAAAAGTAATGAAAATAATAAAACGAAGTATAGAATATCTTCATCTGTATGATGAATAAAAAGAAATAAAATAAAGTTAAGTAATCAGACAAAAGAAATGGCATTTAAAATTGATTTTTTGATGCAAAAGTTATTACATCTTGTGTATGTGTATCATTTTCTTAGCAATTGAGTTAAAAGTGAATTTAATGTGAAACGTATAACGAGCATCTAACCTCTTTTTTTTTGGAAAGTATAAACATCGTAATTCCATTAGTGATAAATAAAATAATAGGAAAGTCGTTAAGAAAATTTATATTCTGGTATCTTGTGTATGTTATTGTGTCTTGTAACAATGTTTTAATCCAACTTGTACCGATGAAATTCATTGGAATTTTGTCTAATTTTTTTTTTGTTCAGTCGTTGTCTGTTGTTTTTGTGGGTGAGTGTTATAAAATGTTGTGGGGTAATAATTGTATGCGGTTGATCCAATCGATCTCTCATCATCTACTCCTTTTTTTGGTGGCAAAAATAAAAAAAAAAAATTGAACATAAATATAACGGATGAGTTGAGGTATCATCAGATGATTTGAAATGATGGGTACTGTGTACTATGCTGTAGTATCTTACCGCAGATGAGATCTAGTGGTTAACACTTCACTACGTTCCTATGTAAAATGTGTTTTTCTGTTTTTTTTTTTGCTTTGTCCATTAAACCAACCTATAAATACGCGAATTATGGATGCTCACGAACCGCCGTGTTATAGTATAGGCTACGATATACGAAATATCTAACGGAAAAAAATAAGGGAAGAAAATCTCTGTTATTCGGTGATAATTAAATTGGAAAAACATTAAGATCTGTTGGTAAGCAGGAAGTTTCATTATCCCATTTGAAATTGTGTATTTTGAGATCTTCCGTAATTTTCCTTTTACTTGGGTTCATATTCTCTACTTGACTCTCTTCTTCTGATATGGTTTGATGGGGTTTCATTTGAAGTACAAAAAAAAAAAATAAGGAAGAATAATAATATTTATTCGCCTTCAGTTCACTTGGTCTATTTCAGTATTTATTTCTCCTTTATTTTCTGGTTTGGTGTAAAAGACATTATTCTTTTATATTATCCAATAAAGTTTATATATGCTGTAATTTAACAATATTACTTCTATATTCTCTAAAATGTATAATCGAATGGATATGTTATGTGTATGTGTGTACATGTGGCAATGTATAAATTCTTAACGAATGAATACAGTACGGTAAACCAAAGAAATAAAAGTGAGTAAGAATTATAGCTAAATAAATCTAAGGTTTATGAGAAAAAAAATCAAAATTAGAGAGTAAGAACAAGGACGAAATGAAAATATTGTTACATTTTGTTTCTCTTCGTTATCAACCATTTGAAAATTTATGATTACCTACAATTCGCTTGATTTCGTTTTACTTCATTTTCTTCGTATTCGGATTGTTTTCTTCTTCTTCTTGTACTTGTACCAAATCCTTCCCCATTTTTTTTTTTTTTTGTTAAATAAAACATGGAAGTACAAAAAAAGAAAATAAAAAATAAAATTTCTATCATTTTTGTTCTGCCTTTTCACGGATTTTTATAGAACAACAAAAACAATAAAGAAGTTGGCGGAAGAGAAAAGCTTCTTTAAACTTTTCTTTTTTTTTTTAATATTTTGCTTCCTAGTTCTTTTTGTTTTGAGAGTTTCTGTAAAATTGACATTTTTTTTCGAATTATTCTCATTAAATTCAATCGTTATGATATTGGTAATGCCATTGAACCTTTTTTTTTTCAACAAATTTAATTATTTATGATAAAATATTTGATTCATGAGGCAGTGTATTAGCGGATGATCTTTCATTTATATTGGATAGTTCATATACTCTCCGTTGAAAGATGAGAAATTCAAGTATCGAAGTAGAGTTTATAGTTTGGAAAATCTATAAAAGATTTAATCCACTCATATATGGATACAGGATATTCAAGTTTAAGTGTTAAACTTTTATTTAGTCCCAATCCGGTTGTTTTATACGTTCATTGAAAGAGAGTGTACATTAGATGTGAGATGGTTTGAACTCTATGGCCCATGGCTGTATCAAACAATGCATAAATTTTTCAGTATCTGTTCTGGTTTGATACTGTAACAGAAACAAGTGATAGTAATGTTTTATAAAACAGAGTTGACAATATCAGCGATTTGATCCTACCGAATGTACATTAAATTTAACCGAATAACAGATATACATTGATATATCGGTAGCTATGGTGTCCTTTATTTTTTTTTAAATAAAAAATGAGAAAAAAAAGTAAACTTGCTCTTCTACGTATGTATTTTTATTCATTTACTCAGCATAAAATCCAGGAATAGAAAGTGTATGACTAAAATTATTCATGCAATTCACGATTCATGTTTACCCAATTCTGGTTATCGTCAATGCAAACATTATCAATATTGAGTTCAGTATATCCCTGACTTCTATTGGTCTCACTGATCTAATGCTTTCTATGGCTGAATTTTTTATTTATTCGTTTTTCTCTTCTTTTTTTTGGTTTTAATATAAAATAGAAGCACCTGATTTCATATCTATCATCCGCATAAAATGGGTAGAAAATAAATTTTTTCTTTTTTTCTTTTTTTTTTGCAATATTTCACTTCATTCCATATGGTTTAAAATCGTTATGAATTTTTTCTATAAAAAGATAGAAGGAAATGCTTGCTGTAACCGAAAATCAAACCATCATTTCATATGATTTTTCATTTATCTGGGTTTGATTCGAAAGAAAAAAGAAAAAAAGAAAAGAATTCATCAAAAAATTTTTATTCGGTCGATTTTCTTATGCCAGTTTGGTTTATGAGTTTACAAGTTAATAAGGTATCGACTGGTATAAGAAAGAATGTGGATGTGAAGAATATTGTGAGGTAATTTATAACTCCAATTTTAGATATGTCCAGTATTTGTGGTGGTTGTGTACCTGTGTTAGAGAGATTCTTAAGCATAAGGAAAAGAATTGAAAATTCAATCGTTCAATTGATGGTTATTGGTAAAAGTAAATGGAGAGGAACGAAGGGTGATGCTATGTTTGTTTCTGGCATTCTTTTTTCGGTCGTTTTCTTTTTTATTTTTATTTTCTTTTCTTGTTCTATATGTGGCATACTGAAGTTCCCCTTATTGATATTGATTTCGTTTGTGTGTGTGGCAGTAAAACTTGATTTTTCTTTCACATGGAAAATCGGTTTGCATCATTTTATGTTGTTGACTGTTGATTCGTCAACGGTAATTCAGTAGAGTAAATATTCAGTGCTGGAATAATGGCATATAAAATGTAAGATGGAATCAAACGATTTACAAAAATAAAAACCAATAATGAGTAAAAGAGAAAGGTAGAACAAAAAACTCATAAAATTGGATGCTATGGGGGTGCAAGGAGAAAAATAAAGACGAAATGTGTGGAACAAGTGAGACTAAATCAATGGTTACCATTAGATATGTTTAGTCATGAGAAACGGGTGATAACGATGCTTCATGAATAACATTCTGGTACCTCATAATAAAATATGTTGTGATTTAGTTATTTCTTTTTATTTTTTTTCGCTTGTGAAGGAAGAAAAAAAAAACGAAAAGCATAATTCACCACCTTTTGTATAAAATCCAGTAAGACAAGTATTATTGGTTTTGATATAAAAATTTATTCGGAATTTGTCAATAGCATGAACCCCGCAGGAATAATTCATTCAATTGTATAAAAGTATACAATCAGTATGGAATTTGTGAAAACATAATGAAACAAATAGAGAAAAATCAATGGTTGATGTATGTGGAAAAGTAATATCGTGTGGTTGATAATTTTTATTTTTGTTTTATTTTATTTGGTATACCAAGAGTATACGATTCTTTTTGAATACGAATTACGGGGGGTCACAGGGAAAATACGGTAAAACCCCGAAAACTGAGAAAATATTCAATTTTAATGTATCGCAATTCTTCAAATGTAATCCAATCAAATGTGCTATACTATGGTATTGAATATGGTGACCTGGTAATGTGATAAATATCGGACAGTTAACTCTAAATGATATTCGATAAGTCTTCCATTACTCGTGGGGGGGTTTGATGTTTCATCATTTTCAATTTACGCAATTTCACCTTAACGGTCTACTGTATGTGGAAATACCTTAAATTACTGAATGGGAAATCCTATAGTTGTATTCAGTATTATGTTTTATAGAGTGAAAGATGCGCGAGATTTGCATCAATTTATTCAATGGATGGGCTTTTCATGTTTATTTTTCACTTCCTATACGTTTTTTTGCCTACTGAATGTATAGAAAATACCGAAAAACATTGTGTATTGGCCTTATACTGATTATACACAAAAAAAAAAAAATGATGATAATGAGTACCATAATCAAACATTAGTTTGGCGTCTATGAATTTAACCATCGATGACGGAAAATCGTATAGTAATTACTGTGGAAGCCACATGAATTATGGTGGTTTTTACAATGGCTGATTTCAATCAATGGTAACGTGGACCCCTTCAATACAATATAAAGTGATACTATACAAAAGAGAAAAATGATGATACTCTTGTTATTTTATTACAAAAGGTGTTCTCCTTCATTAACAATTTTCGGTCCATTCAACACGCATCTGGTATTGCCTACAACAAAAAGTTTTTTTTTTTTTTTTTTTTTTCCAAAAAAAA